>OY101443.1:13200835-13800835 GCA_956483585.1 Gymnocheta viridis
TAAAAGTGATAAGTGTTTTTAAAAATTCAAAATATGGATTACGTGAATAGTTATAAAGGTGAGTCGATTTTATCCATAAATTTATAAAAGCTGTTATAATTTTTTTAATACTGACTAACTACCTCTTTTTAGCAAATGAAAATAAAATTGTGAGTGAGAACTAATATTGAAAACATCAATAAAATACGAAAATTGGTTTTTGTTTTCAATATAAATTCTCACTGACAATTTTGTTTTCATTTTCTAAAAACAGGCAGTAAATACTAAAAAAAATATTAAATTAGTTTCAAACATTTTTTTTACTTAAAAAGCATATACATATGTATATTTGTAGGTGTTTTCGTGAGTGAATTTTCATTTCAATTCATTTTGCTCATGCACGCTCACGCACGACCTTATATTTTTGGCTCACGTTCACTTACCCTCCCATGAGTGGAGAAAAAAGTTATTCCCAGTCACGAAAACTCACGCTCACAATATACTCACGAAAAAAAAATACAACCGATTTTGTATTTTTTCTGTAACCGCTAAAATAATTCTTGAAACGTCAGAATATAGCTAAAATCAATACGAGTCAAACGATTCAAAAAATTCAGGAAAATTCCCGATTTAGTATTTTTACTGTAACCGCTAAAATAATTCTTGTGGTAATTGTATCACGGGTGCGCGGGCAAAAGAGCGTATGTCTAAAAAGTTGCCTTTTCTTAACTTCTAAATAAATAGGAAATCAGTAGAAAATATTTAATAGCCAGTTTATAAATAGCTTAGCACGATACCAGGAAAATTTTATGTAACCACTCATTAAAATAGGGAGTGAAATCGAACTTTTTGGAAGTGAAATCAAACTTTACTTTAAGTTTTCTCAAAACACTTCGTGCTTCCTGACATATTCTTTTTTGCTCGCGTGCCCACTATTTAATATAAATTAAATTTTACTGCCATTTTTTTCTAAATATTTTTACGCATATATTTGTTGTCTTGAATTGTTTTTTGACGAAATATTACTAACTAGCTGCGCCACGTGGTTAAAGAGTATGTCCTTTTCCTCTATGTCCTTCTCAGTACCCCTTGTATTTTTTAAAGCTTTATAACTTATGATTTTTTCTTTTCTAAAAAAGTGCAACATTGAAAATTTGCTATAAAATGATTTTTTTAAATAGTGAGTTTATTAGAAATTATTGCATCATAACTTACGAGGCAAAATTTTTGTTTAAAAAACTATTTTTTTAATAAAAATAAGAGAAATGTCATATTTTTTTAGAAAAGAAAACGGAATTGGTAACTACACCTGGCCCAAAAACAGAAACTGTAAACTTCTCTTAGACATATTACGGCTGTTTCACAAGCAAAAGGAAGTTTCATTTAGTTTAATTCAGATTTTATTGAGACTTTAAAAATTAGATCACAGAGCAGATGAACCAAAATAATATAAATGATGATAAATGTAAAACTATACAGTATTATTTTAATAAATTATAATTAATAGGCAAACACGTTTTTTTAGATCCCTTTTACAGCCGTAATACTGAAGATTGGAAAGATTTATATATTTTTTAAAGTTTTTTTTACGTAGATGTGCACAATCTTAATTTCATTCTAATCGGTTCGATATTTAGGAAGCTGGTAAGCGTTTGAAGTTGCTACTAACACATGCACACTTATTACACATGCATGTATCGGCTTCAACTTGAAAAATGAAAACAAAGTGTGCATATGTATTTATCCGATTTGCTTTTGCATAGAAATGAGACAGACAGAGTTTTAAGTTGTTTATTTAGAATGTTTTTTTGTCTTTGTGTTTTATTGTATGCATTTATGTAAATGTTTAATATTAATTTCTAGAATGCGGTCGATTGAGTCGACCACTGGATACACTAGTTTCAATAAATATTTAAAACATTCTTAGTTCTGAAGAACGCTACGTGCTTAGTTAGGCTTGACTAAGATGTGAGATTTTACATCAATAGATAAACATAAAAATTATATTGCTCAAAAGTATAATAATAGTTTACAAGGATCTTATGGAAAAACTTAAAATTAACACTAAAACTAAGCCAGCATATT
Organism: Gymnocheta viridis; assembly: GCA_956483585.1. Taxonomy (NCBI): domain Eukaryota; kingdom Metazoa; phylum Arthropoda; class Insecta; order Diptera; family Tachinidae; genus Gymnocheta; species Gymnocheta viridis. The sequence continues at coordinate 13,202,900 of OY101443.1, forward strand.
TGCAGGAAGAACTAAACTAAAAACAACTTCTCTCCCCTGTTCGAGACCGGGACAGAAGGAGCATAAAACCCTGATAAAGAGTAATTACTTGATATAAATAAGGAATTGATGTCCCCTTTTAAAAAATTCCAACCGGTGAAATATATCAGCTGTTACTGCAATCAAAGACCTCCTGCGAGTGAAGAACACTTGTCGTCAATCTGTGCTCGTGGTTCTCAAGACGGTTGATCAAATTGTTAAGTAAGACCAAAAACAATGTGACAAAAGAGGTTTAACTTGAGCATTTCCGAAAATCGCTGTATTTGAAAAACTTTTCAGGAAATTTTCAAAATTCGCGTTAACACAAAATCTCAAAGAGGTCCTTTCTAAAATCTCCAATTCCATCATAACGGTCGGCGAAATCGAAAACCATATAGCATCACGAAACGGATGCATACTTTGAAAAGTAACAACTCAGCTCTTGGACTCAGTTATTTGTCTGTTAGCAAGCAACCTCAAGAACAAACCCTTGATCCGCAATCACTTAGCCTTGGAAATTCGGCCATGATCGTTAAACTTAAATAGTTTATTTCATTTAATTATTTCACTCATTGCAAAACTTTCTCAAAGCACATTTTTTTGCTGAGCAAAATTTCCTCATTCAGGAGAGATCAGCTGCTACTCGGCAGGCTGAGTAAGTGCATCATATAATTAATATACTCCTACCTTGGCCAATTTATAAGTTCTTTAAACTTTTTAATACGAGAACTTTTATTAATAAAATAAATTAGTTGTTTTTTTTGTTTGCTTTTTAACAAAGTGCTTATTCCTAAGTCTCATTGTTACTCATCGAGCGGCAATTAATTAATTTGCCTTAATTGTTATTTTTTACAATTTTCTTTTCTACTTTTTAGCTTTATTGAAATCTGACATTCTTTGCATGCCCATACAGGTTCTACTTTAGTAAAAGTAAATGTAAGAAATGTAAGAAATGTAAGAAATATAAGAAATATAAAAAATGTAAAAAATCCTTTTGTTAAACAAAAGTTTTAATGTTGTACTAATGTTTTTAAAAGGCTCATTGAGCTACACACAGGAACAATCGGTTGGATGAATACTGTGTAACTCAGTTTTAAAAAATTATATAAACAGAAATGGTTACGAAAATCTTTTTCTCTAAATTTCTAAAAATATTATTGATCATACGAAGTGTTTGTGCTGATTTGAAAGAATCGTTTTCTTTTAGAAGTGTTCAACCACAATTTAGTATTAATTTGTAATTTGCTTTTATTCAAATTCATATTTTAGTTATACAAAATAATATTTAAAAATCAGCCAAGTGCGAGTCCGACTCATGCATTTGCACACTTTACGTGTTTGGAAAGATTTAACTGAATCTTACATATTTGTTGTTAACGCAGCTGTAATACACTGTGAGAATTTCCAAGGCGTGTTGGCTAAAGGTTGTCAGATCTTACAATATTGTGGATGGCTGACAATATTGTTGGTGGCTCGCTGTCTTAAATGGATTGCAAATGCTTGCTCTGGTTAACGTTGTCAGACAAAAGTTGCCAGCTCAAACGATTGTAATATATTTTTAACACATTTTGCTGACAATATTGTAAGATCTGACAAACGTCTATTCAGAGCTTAAGCGGTAACTCCAAGGATACTCAACAAATTTTAATAAAACATACATTCTGCACTTAAGGTCTTCAACAGCCACCAAACAAACAAACAAAGAAAGAAAGAAAGAAAGAAAGAAAGAAGGAAGCAAATGATAAAATGTTTCTTTACTGTTTTACCTTGGACTATTTAACTGATAATAACGTTTCCTATTTAAGTTGTCACTACAATTCGGTAGGTGGAATATTTTTACACTTATTTAAAAGGACACTAATAACAAATTAAATGAAATGGATATCAAAAATAACATAACTTGTTATATTAAGTATTTGATGTTATATCGGCCATAGGAATTCATAAGTTATTAAAATTTCAAGTGAAAATAGAAAGAAGCCTGTAAACAGATGGACAAACAGCCAGGCGGACAGACAGACACCGTAGCTGAAACAATAGCATTTCGGTTTTACACTTTGTGTACGGAACCCTAAAAATATTGTAAAATTGTTTATTGTAACGCAGATCATTTTATCTACAAAAGGAAATTAAAGTTGGTCAAGGATTACAAAAAAAAAAACGATTCAAGAGTCTTTTAAAAGTTTCATAAAACACTTTTTGTAGGTTTTTTACAATTCGTTTTACTTCTTCAAAATTTTTACTTTTATTTTTCTCAAACCTAAAGAATGTCTGCAACAGACATTTTGCTACGAAAAAAAGGTACTAAATATTTAAGTTTTTCTTCTTTCTTCCTTTTTTTCTTTCTTTCTTTACAAAAATAAAATCATCCTTATAATTTTGTTGTTGTAACTGTCATGTTTCACAAAAGCTATTTAAATAAAAAATGAAAAATGCTGCATAAATAATACCTCAAGTTTGTTTTTTGTGGCAGCAAAAATAATTACAAGTACATATTAAAGACCACAGGTCGGCATCAAAAGGAAAACATATTTTAAACATAAATATATTAATGTTTTTTTTTCTCTTAATGTGATTTTATGAAAAACCGTCTAGAAAAATATTGTAGTCTCGTCTGTAGACTCATCTGATTCTCATCTATGGACTCATATGTATGCTCGTTTATGCGTTTAAGCACCACATACACGTTTCAATCCAATTGTCAATTTAGTCTTTCAATTGAATTCATTCTTTAATACACACTTCATAAACTGAATTGAAGATTGAAGATTTTCATTCAATTGTCAAATTTATATGTTTTTTTTACAATAACATATTTAAAAATGAAATACTTCTATTGAAATGGCTGAAAAAAAAGAAAAATAATTGCAATAATGGTTATTGCAGAATGTATTGATGATGAAAAAAAAAATAAAAGCAAAGAATAATTTGGTCAAAAGAATGGTTGAAGAACAAGAAAAAATGCAAATGAAGCATTTTAATATTTTTTTATAAAATTCAATGAAATTAATATTTTTAGTCAGAAAGAATTGGACATCAGACAATATTCCAAAGCAATTAGTTTTTACTTTTCGTTGCCGTTCTGTGCCGTTCTTTTCTGTAGAAAATATTTCTTACTTGTTCTGTGTCTGAACTTATGGATGTGGACGTTGTAATTATAGGAATGCCTCTTTTAAATGTTTGCAAAATGTCTTTTATTTGAGAAATATATGTGAATTTTTAAAAATTTAAAATAAAATAATATTTTCTGACTTTTTAAATAAAATTTGTAATTATTCACACCACAAAAAACTAATACATACACACTCTTGGCTGTCACTTAACGTTGTATTCTATTTTCTACAGATTTGTCCAAAGCAACAACAAACCACAGATACAGTTTTTCAATTGAACAGAAACAGAACAGCTGATTCGTAACAGAACAGAACGTACAAACTAATTCTGCCTTTAACTTTTTCATAAAAATAAATTTTGACAGCTGATCAAGAGAGTCGAACACACACCGTACAATCGAATTGAAAGACTTCCGAACCAACTTGAAAACCCAACAAAAAAAAAATCATTTGATTTTTCTTCAACCAACTCGACAACTGCCAAACTTATCAATTGACAGAGCCATACACGCTGATTGATTTGGACAACAGCCGACTCAGTTGCCAATTGGATTGAAACGTGTATGGGAGGTATGCTTTATCTGCAGCCTCATGTATATCCCGTAGTTTCGACTTTAGACCGGACTGTAGTGTCGAAGTCGTGAAAGATTACCAAGAAGGCTTTAGACCTGGTAAATGGACCACCGACTATATATTTACATTACGCCAAATCCTGGAGAAGATTCAAGAAAAACAAATCGAAGACAAACACCTGCTTGTCGACCACAAAGCTGCCTTTGGATAATAGCAAAAGTTTGTTGTACCTTTAAACGCCATACGTTTATACAGAATGACTTTAACTGACACAAGATCATCGGTTAAAGTTGGGAAAGACCTCTCCGAGACGTTTAATACCAAATGAGATCTTAAACGACAAGGTGACAGACAGTCTATCTTGTGATCTATTCAACATTTTGTTGGAAAATATACTGAGTGATGCTGCAGTTAATAGAGAAGGCACATTCTACTCGCTTCTGCCGATGATATTGATATCATGGGGCGGACTGTGCGAGGGGTAACTGCAATATTCTCTTGTAGCGAAATGGAATCGGCTAAAGTGGGTCTAAATGAAGATAAAACCAATTTTAATGATATCAACCAACAATGAATTAAAAAGACTGCATTAATATGTGGACGTTGGTGATTATAACTTTGAGTTACTTAACAACTTTATCCATCACGGTACGGCCATAGAAAAAACAAACAACATCAGTTATGAAGTAAAACGAAGAACTATACTTGCTAACAGATGCTATTTCGGGCTAAGCAAGCAGCTTAGAAATCAGGAATTCCCTCGAGAAACCAAAATTACACTCTATAAAACACTTGTACTCGAACTAACCCTGCTACTATATGGAGCTGAAGCGTGGGTGCTTGCGCAAGCAGATGAAGCTGTTCTTGGGATGTTTGAGTGGAAAATACTTCGTGAAAAGTATGGATCCGTATATGCATCTTCGGAGAGTAACGCCATCGAATGCATCACAAGTTGTAGGAGATGTACGGAGATATCAACGTAGTTAAACGAATAAATTTACAACGGTTGCTCATGTAATACGTACGGATGAGAATGCTCCTGCAAAGAAATCGTTCGAAGTCGATACCAAAGAAAGGCGAAGAATGGGAAGACCCAAACTCCGGTGGAAGGATCAAGCCGAAAAAGATCTTGCAAAACTTGGTGCTAGAGACTGGTGGGGAAGCGCATTAGATCGACGCAAGTTATGATATCGTATTGAAAAGTACTTAGCATCGCTATTTTGAATTCATTTTAATCGTTACTTTTCTTCACGCTTATTATTCAATAAATAAACGGTATTAACCTGTTGTAATAAATTTGAAAACTCTTTTATGTTTATTGAATTTTGTAAGGAGGTTTTAGTTTTTAGTCTTATAAGAATACGAGAACTTGAATAATAAATTTGATTTTTAATTAATAAAAATATTAATTGTAATTTATAATTATATGACTCGCATGGAAAACCATTCTGATTCAGGCTACTGACCTAAACAGTTGTTTATAGCCATCTAAGTACAAAAGTATATAGTAGTGTCGTCTTTTATTTCGGCTACAGACTCCGCATCTGTAGCCCCGTTAATAGCTTCGTTTGTAGTCTACTCTGTAGCCTCCTCTGTGGCATCGTCTACAGTCTCAGCTGCGAGCTCTTTTATAGCAACATAAATAGATTCTTCTATGTGCTTATTTGTAGTTTCGTATAAAATCTCTTTTATGGCCCGTCTTTAGTCTCGTCTTTAGTCTCATCTGTGGTCTCGTCTTTTAATTGGAAGTAATTTTAAATGTTACCCTCGTTTATGCATTAACAAAAATGAAATCGGATATCAAACGGATTGTACAATAAAAAAGCTGTTAAAATTGTTTAATTATTGAAAACAAATTTGTTCAGCATTTAAATGTATATAATCCTGTCTCAATGTCATAAATATTATTTTTATTTTTTATTTTCATTCCGTCTCTTTTATATTTCCATTTATTTGCTTCATTGATAGCATGTTTAAATCTATAAATTATCCTCCTTCCGGTTTAGCTATCAATTGTTGTTGTTGCAAACAAAATGTTGAACGACAAATTTCACAGTATTTTTACACGTCGTTTCTTTAGTATTTTAGCTCTTAAACGATAAAAGAGATTAGAGTGAAAGAGATATAAGAAGTGAGAGCAGCGTAGAAGTTGCTGAGTGTTTTACTTTGGTTGCTGTTTAAGGAAATGTTTTTAATCTTTTAATTTTAAAAGGAAACGGAAACTCGCATAACATTTTGTATTTTGTATTGTTGTCAGCAATTTAACATTTTTTCTTTTTTTGTTAAATAAAAATATTAGAAATTGTTGTCTGAAAACATAATTTATTAATTTTTATTTTAATACTCAGATTTGACAAGATTAAATATGCATGGCATCTTAAATGAGTAAAGAATTTCTTTGAATAATAAATAAAAATTTACTTCAATATAATTTATTAAGCCAAATGAAAAGTGTGTGTATTTTTTAGAGATTTAAAGCAATTTATTTATTTTTTTGTAAATATACACACAAATGTAAAAGTTATACACGTTTGTGTTGTAATAGAGTTTTAATATAAAAATTTATTGTTGTTTTTTAAGCTCCTTTCATACTTGTAACGCATTTCAGGTAATTCTACGCTTAATGCAGCAAATTTCTTATTTAAACGTTAAACAAATAGCAATAAAAGGGAAAACTTATCATGGAATCAAGCAAAGCGAATAAGGGTAACTACAGTCTAACGTACATGAACTGCTACTGAAGGACCACAATATACATTTTTTCTATCAGCTATAAATCTTTCCTTCGAAAAGACTATAAATTATAAGGAAGTAAACACAACAATTAAATGAATAATTTAAAATTTTATGTTAAACACAATTAAATATTTGTGCGGCAAAAAGAAATAAGTGATTAAGTCGTTATAAGCTGAATTTGAGTTAATAGCTCCTTTGTAATCTCCATAGTAGATTCTAACAGATGTGGCAATTTCACTTCAACAGTGGCTCTTAATAAAAAAATAATGAATTTATCAAAAAAAAAATTTTTTTTCTAAAAATTATAAAAAAAGAAATGGGAAAACTCGGTTTCGAACTTGAGCCAAACAGTTCGTTTCAATATAAAAATATAAGTTCGACTAATTACTTAAAAACATTAATTAATTTAAAAATGTATACAGTGGAATCTCTCTTGAGCGGCTGTCCGGCCAAGAGAAAAACTTCAAATTTAAATCAACTAAAATTTGTCTAAGATTGTTTGTTTTTATTTAAAAATACTTTTATTAAAAAAATTAAATAAACAATTCAATTGGGTTTAATAACAAAAAAATCATTAAATGTAGCTCTATATGTAATAAAAGTTTTAAATGTTTTATGAGTGCGCACATTTCTGTTATTCGGGGAATCCCCTAAACCGCGTAAGTAATAGCATTAGATTACAACCTATTGATCAAATAAGTTTGTTTGTTTGCAAGAATTAGTATTGTCAACTATCCGAAGCAGAAAAATCGGAAAAACTAAGCTAAATGTCCGTTCAAGAGAATTTTTTTTTGTCAAGCGGCTGTCCGCGTCTGCTCATGAGAAGCGTCCGTTCAAGGGAAAGCGACTGCAATGCTTTTCTTATGGAGCTCTGCCGGGACTTGGCAGCAATGTCCGTCCAATAGGGGTGTCCGCTTATGGGAAGTGTCCGTTAAGGGAGATTCCACTGTATTTTATTGTCACGCATTGAGAAAAAAAGATGGCTTTGACGATTTTTGGCGACTTTTTACATTGAATTTAGCGAAAGAGGTCAAAATTAATCTGGACAACCCTGCTGAGAAATAGAGCTGGGCAAAGATTCAATAAATTTGTAGGCTTTTTCAGAAAATTATAGCGTGATGAAGTGCTTTTTATTTTATTTATTTTCAATTGTAATCTCATATGGAATAACAGCTTAACTTGACATATAATTTAATATGTTACAAGTTGAATAAGTATTTGTTGTAGAGTGCAAAACAATACTTGTATATTCCTCGATTAGAAGAAATGAGAAATGTATTTTCCAACTTGAATTGCAGTAGCAATAAATTTACAAAAAAAATCCACCTGAAAGTTCAAAAGTGTTCTACTACAAAATGTCAAATTATGACTTAGACACTTTTTCCTTATTGCCACTGATTTCATTTATAAATATTCATGTAACTTACAGCTTAATGTGAATTTAATTCACCTGATGGGCAGTTCAAATTTTGTTTCTTAAATTTGTAAACTCTTAGAGTGGAAAGAGCATGAGCTGCTAAATAGCAACCAATTAAAATTACATTGCAATGGAAACATTTTTAGTTGGAAATATTTAAATCATTTTTTTTTCTTCCTTGCAGCTACCTCCATTATTAGTGCCTTTATATGTATTCAAGCTGCTTAAATAAAATAAAAATAAAATATAATAAAATAATGCCAGAAAAAAAACAATACTGAAAATGAATAAGTTAACAAAATGAAAAACATAAATAAGCCCTTTTAAAAATTGCAAAATATATTTTTATGATGACTTCACAAAGCCGGGGCTGTGCCAAGAGTGGCAAAAATGTTGAGTAAAATTTTTGTTGATTAAAAATATGTTGAGTGCAGAATATTTATTGGCAAAAAAGCTTCTTAGTATTAAAGTTTAATAATTAAACCCATATTACTTCCATTGATGCAACAAATATCACAAAAGTGTTTCTTGATTAAAAGTGGTTATAGTAACTGAAGGGCAGCTTTCCGAATGAAACTATTATTCACATCCCTTTATTTTGAAATTCATGTCTGCAAAAAAAAAAAACATAATTAATCTTAAATTAATGAGGACATAATTTATAGGTTATTTTGTTTCCGTTCCTTCAGTATTTTTTTTTTTTTATTTAATCGAAGAACTACTTCTCGAGTAATTTTTCTTTATAACGGAAAATCTCGAGATACAGAGTCAAATCCCAAAAAAATTAATTTATAGGCATTGAAGCTCAATGTCATAAGTACGCAAATTGACTAAAAAAATAAGGGCCTTAGAAATCGTGTTGATCTGTGTAATCCATACTTTATATATCAATTTATTTTAACTGAAATCAACTTGTCGCAATATTCATGAAAATATTGACAAATAATTAAAATCAGATCATTACAATGTTAGTTTACAAAATTCAATAAAAAAGTCAATGTAATTTGCATTAAATTTAGTGCAGTCAGTGAAGTTATATGCAAACGTAAATTACTTAAAATAGTTCAAATTTATGTTACGGCCGCAGGGAACAGTGAGGTTTCAGACTAGCTTTAAACCGCTGAGCATATCCCAGAGGGTCCCAAACCTTCTCACTGGGTGCACCGCACACAAAAATTCTAATTTAAATAACAAATTCACGATAAAAAAAATTTCACTCATGCACGCTCACGCGCGACCTAATATTTTTGTCTCACGTTTACTCACGCTCACGTGAGTGGAAAAAAAAGTTAGTCACAATCACGAAAACTCACGCTCACGAAATACTCACGAAAAAAATACAATCTGTAATTATTTCTGAATGCAAATAAAAAAATCTAATATACAATTAGAAAATTCTGCAATAAAAGAGGAAAATTATGTTTAACTGAGAAATATACTTTTCTGAAACAATTTGTTAGTTTTGAAATACAATTTTTCAATTTTGATATATGGATAAGCCAAAGAAAGAAACTATCCACCATACAAATTTTTTTTAAGTGATCCAACTTATTTTTTATTTTTTTTTAAAGGAATATTAGACAAGATATATAATTTTATAAATAAATAAATAATAAGCAATAATAAGTTTTATAAATAAATGTATTTCAACGATCAATTATTATCAAATCCAACCCTACCTCAGATCTTCTAACTTCATACTAGAAATTAACATTTTTTAGGTATTCATATCATTACTTTGGTGTTAATGAAGAAGGCCCGATCGAAAGCCATATTTTTATAAATTGAATTCACTTCAATTTTAGTAAAAACAGGGAGTATTTATTTTTTTCGAAACATTGAAATTAGGTATGAAATTTTAGAATAGAAAAAATATAATCTCACTCATATATTAATGTAAAAATGCGTACGAATGTAGGGTTCGTCACGCAGGATTTACACATATGTACGTACATATCGTTATATAAAATGCATAATAACGTAACATCACTTTTCATAAGTGAAACTGTTTGAGATATTGAAATAATATTTTCACGGTCTTTAGCGCTTTCTAGCGAATTTTAAAAAAATGGACAGCGTATTTTTTATGTAAATAGTTGACAACTCTTATGATGATACGTTTTTTTTTTTTTGTTTAATAAAATCATTCACTTGACGAAACGTTATTTTGAATTTGGGTCATAAGTTTTTTGTTTTTGTTAACAGAAGCTTGAAATTTTGCACACATACTCGTATGTAATATGATGTAGTAAATCGTAGTCAATAAAAAACTCAAATTAAAATTTTTTGATGATACGTTGTTTTGCATTTTAGGTGTCGATATGTATCATGCGATTTCAAACTTTGTAGTTAAAATTAAATTTGACAATTGAATACAATTGAAAATTCTTAAAGAAAATATAAATTTTATTTGATTTTAAAGTTCTGAAGTGAAATTTAAAATTACGCAGATATTAAAAATATTTTGATTAAAATCATCAATTTTATTGCTCATAAGCAATCTAAGTAAAATATTAAGTTTAAGTAAGATCTTGTAATTTAGCGTTAATATATAAAAGATAAATAAATTTACGCAGAAATAAAATTTTGTCAACATTTTAACCCTGAAGTCTCTGTTTCACATCTCTACAAGTGTTCTTCGCTTGTAGCTGAGCTGGAGGGTACACACAGTATTTGTTTAGCATATTTTTGCAGAATTGGAAGATCTCTAGCTTTTTTCTAAAAACTTAAAATTTCTAGATCTTGTGATTGGAACTAAAAACTGCTCACGATCATGCATGAGCACGCGTGATCACGCATGATCGACGCTAATCAAAAGTTTTTAATAACTTCTGGATCATTTCAAAACAACCAAAAGTCCAGATAAACAGCGAATAAAATGTCACTGTGGCAACACTACATGCCTTTGCTACCTTTCAATCGTCCTAAAAGTATCCAACAGAAAGGTAAAACAAATAACAAAACTTTTATTTTTTCTTGCAATAAACTTTTAGTTATTGCAGTTCAGTTTTCTTGCTCCTCCTAAAAGTACGCAACATATTATAAGTGAGCTGTGTCTGTGTTTAAGACATTTGTTGTTGTTGCAGTTAAACGTGTACACACACGCACAGACATGTGCATGCATGCATGTGTGTTGCCAGAATAGGTAACTTTGCCATCGTTGTTCCAGTTGCTAAAGTAGTTGATCATCATAACAATTTGCGGTTTTTGTGGCTTTCGCTGTTAAAACGGAAGTGTACTTATATGTGGTTGTGTTGTTAGTCTGTCCAGTCTAGTTGGCAGAGTTTTGGCAACAAAGTTAAGCTGCGGTTGGGTACTTTTTGTTTTTTATCTCTCATTTGATTTCAGTGTCAGGGTCTTTGTTTTAGCAAGTTATTTCAACTAATGATGTTAAACTTTCAAATAAAATTTGCAACAATTTTTATCATATTCTTTGCTCTAATGCAATTCTGAGCTGACACCAAATTCCTTTAAATCATATACTAATATACTTATGTATATAAATATTTATTTATAATAATCTCACTGGATATTTGAAAAATTAAAAAGCTATTTGAGTTTTCTCAACAACGTAGATAGTTATAACGACCCGTAATCACACGCAATTGTTAAAGCTGACTTTAGTTTAAAGTATATTTTTATATGGATAAACCCTATTTTAACTTTAGCAATAGTTTATGAACACAGAACAACAACTTTAGAACAAATTTGTATCTACACTTTTTGCCTTCACGCTTTTATGTTCGACGTATTTTTTTTTTTGCCCAACTATCTTTTTAATTAGTACAAACGCTACTTTAATTATGTATTTTAGCTTGTTTTAGCTGCTACTTACATCTGCAATAAACATCATTTTACCGTGTTCTCTACTTACATACAAATATTCATATTCATCTGGGTCTGTGTGCTTTAGTGCAAACAAACCACATAATTATTGCTGATTTATGTGTGTTAAAAGAAATTAGCTTATGGTGGGACTTAAAAGATTAAAAGGATTGGTTTTTTGTTTTGTTTTTGTAATTTTATAAATTGAGAAAATTAGATTAGTTCATGTAATGATAAAATTATGAATTGTTCGTATAATAAATAAAATTATTATAGAAAATTATAATAATTGGAAAATACCAGAGTCCAGACGATGCTAGACATAAGTGGGCCACTTGTTATTCAAACTATTCTATTCTTACTTATCTTTAGAAAAATATTAACAGTTTTTTTTTGGGTTGGCCTGCAGAAACACCCAGGGCCTAGGCAAGAATTGAAACTTCATACTTTATATATTAAATATCAATTAAACTTAAATGATAAACATTTCGCTTTTTTTCCTGTACAACATTTTACCATAAGTTTTTACTCATTTAGCATTCTACAATTTTAATTTTCGGACAGCATTATGACAACGCACAAATAAAATAATAAAATAATAATCATTAATAAATAAGTTTTTTAAAAACAAATTTATATAGATAAGAATTACAACAACAGCAATAACAATCAGTATCTGCATTGAGCTAAAGGCAAAAGTGTCGGCTTTTTTATTGTTACTTCTTTTTTCTACTCCTTCAATTCTACACGACGCCGTTTTTTTTTTCTTTCATTGCAAATCCGTATTCTTGTTGCCAATATTGTGATTTATCGATAGCTTTGTGCAAATGTTTGTTACTCTGCAAGAAAATTTAACATTGATGTTGCCTCTAATTGACTTTCAATTTGTCGTTGGTATTTTTTGGTGTTGTGTCGTGTCATTCAAACAAAAATTAAAAAAAAAATTAGCAAACAAAAAAAAAGAGAAGAAAAAAGTTAGTTATATACATAATTTAATTAATTTAAATCATTGATGCGCAAAATTTAAACTGTGTTTGTGTTGGTGCTTTTTAGTATTAGTGCAGAAATAGAGTTTTCCCAGCAAACACAAGGTCGAAAATTTTGAATTATAATGCCGCATTATATTTTCTTAGGTACTACGTTAATCCTTCAAATTAAAAAAAAAACGCTTCTTATCATAAAAATTACAGAAAAACGATATTAAAAGGCTGGTTGCTGGAAGTAGAAATTAATGAAGAGCAGTCTGTAAAAAAATTTGTTTACTGTTTTCAAAAACGTTTTCTTTTTCTTTCATATTAATTTAATATATAATTTTTCGACCTTTTTTTAAAATATTAGTATTATTCTTTAAATTAAGCTTGATTGAGGTCACTTTTTGTATAAAAATCATCCAAATTTATTTTATATCGATATTTCGTTACCCTTTGGGTAACTTCTTCAGGAGAAAAAAACCAATTGAAACAATTTAAATAAAATGCCTTTTTAAAACAACTTCCCTCTTATTTTTCATTGTTTTATAACATATTAGGCATTGCGTATTTCCAAAAGCATTTGCAATCCTAAAATATCTTTCTAATTGCACCATTCTATTATTTTTGAAAATATGAAATGAAGGCTGGAAAATCTATGAGCATCCGTCGCATGTACACGCATGATCATTGACGATTAAATGAAGAGCATAGGATTCTGTGTGAACAATGTGTGTGAGATAATTTCCAAAATTGTGGTATGGCCGGCGCATCAGTGATTTAAATATACAAACAATTAATATAAATAAAAGTATGAAAAATATTAAAGTTCAAACCATATTCGATCTTGGCATACTGTTGGATCACAGGCTCAACTTTCGTGATCACATCTCTATAAGGGTAAATAAACCCAATGAGTTAATTGAATTCATGAAACGCTGGTCTACGGAATTTAAAGATCCTTATATTGCAAATCTTTTATATACTACTCTTGTTCGATCAATTCTTTAGTGTATGGATTAATTGTTTGGGATCTTTGTTATTCTATTCATATTAATAATATTGAATCGGTACAAAAACAATTTTTAATTTTCTTTCTCCGTGATCTTTCTTGGTTGGAATTCTTAAGTCTTGCCGCCGCATCATAGCAGACTTGCTTTGATAAAATTTCCTACTCTAAAAAGTCAATGATTGATGCTGAGCGCTTTATTTGTTCTGGGCCAGATTCTTGGTGATGTTGATATTGTTCATGTAAGATCAAACTTAAATTTTGAACTGCTGACATTGAAACACTAACATTCTGTGTATATGCAAATAATGATTCTTTTCGTCGCGCACGTGTTTACTTCAATATTATGGACTTATCTGAGAATAATGACGCACTGAAGAGAAATCTTATTTCATATGTAAATTGTTGAACAAATTATTTTTATATAATTCTGTTTTTGTTATTCATATTTAGTCAGTAAGGATGTAAAATATCTATTGACCTAATAAATAAATAAATAAATAAATAAATAAATAAATAAATAAATAAATTAATTAATTAATTAATTAATTAAAAAAAAATAAATAAATAAATAAAAAAATAAAAAAATAAATAAATAAATAAATAAATATATAAATAAATAAATAAATAAATAAATAAATAAATAAATAAATAAATAAATAAATAAATAAATAACCACTTACCAAAGCTACTATTTTTTAAGCTGCAGGGATCTGTTAATGATCCTCAAACACTAAAAGCCCTTTGATGTTCTTTTACAGAAAGTTTTTATTTAATAATTTATTAGTACATACACAATGATTTATGTATTTTTGTTGTTGTTTTAATTTATATTTGCTTTTTTGAACAAAATGTGATCTTAAATTATATAATTTTTTTTGAATATTTTGTTTTTTTTCAATAATTATTTTCATACTAAAATTTAAAAATACTAAGAAAATTATTAGGAAAAATTATTGCTAAAATAAAACTAAAATTAATGTTAAAATTTTAAATATTAAGAAATTTTTAATATTATTTAAATGTATAGATAATAATATTAAAAAAATAACTAAAAAAATAATAAATTACTAATTTCAGTCTTCAAAGTGCTTAGAAATTGTTGTTTTGTTTTGTTTAAATATTAAAATAATTGTTTTTAAAAATAATAAAATATTTTTTATGTTTTGCAAAGTTACGATTAAATTAAAATATTAATTTAAATTTACTTTTCCGATTTTTCATTTTCTGTTAAATTTTGTTCTGGCTGCGTTTTAATCCCGCACTGTGCTCCTTCCGCACTTTCCGGTTTATCTTTTTGTCCTCCTTCTTCGTCTTCCATATTTATTTCGCTGATGCTTCTTTTAGGCGACAGCGAAGCTGGTGAAGATCCCGTTGAGGGCGTCAGGGAGGAGGAAGATGCTGCCGATGAATCTGTTATAGTATTTATTTCCATTTCCAATGCGGCAAATAAGTCAATGAGATTATTAATGCCAATCAAATAGCCATCCTCATGATTGCCCACCTTCCAGGTGCTGGAATGATCAACCGAATGATTTTCCGGCAATAGCACGGTTTTTGCAAAATCTATTAGCCAAACATTGGCCTGTTTACGATCATGCACGAAGAGCAGAGAAGATCCAATAACCTCGTGACTACGAAAGAAGTCTGAACATTCGAGGGTGGCGCGTATAGCACGCAAACGTTGGATGTAGCGGGCCTAAAATTATATGCGAAGTTATTAAATATATAATGAAACGAAAATTCAATTCAAATCCTAGATTGACATTCGTTTTGAAATTTAGTTACAATTATTAAAAACTACAGATTGCTTAAGCAAAATTGTGCTTTAAAATTGATTTTTCTTAACATAAAATTCATACTTAAAGCCTACTTTAATTTGAAGAATCGTTTAAGAATTCATTCCGCTGCTAAAATTTGCTTTAGTTATTCGAGATTTTAATTTATTTAATAAATTTAGGCTGTTCGCGGTAGGCTGGCTGGTTATCAGATTATCGGCGTATGTGATTATATCTACAACAATAAAATAAATTTAATAAAAAACACAATTTTGTATATTTTATTGTTGTCGATATAATCAAATAAACAGATAACCTGATAGCCTACCGTGAACAACTCAATTATTTAAGCATCTGTACTTTTAGATATAAAAATTATTGTTATTAGGTTCAAAGGTATTGTTTAGCTCAAGTTCAAATCTGAAATTAACTACGAGTATCTATTTTTTTTAATTAAGAAATATTTTATAACTCTATTTTTATTAAGAAATTATTATTTGAAAGTAATATTAGCTAAGTTGTCATAGTTAATTAGTTGAAAGGCACAAGAAAAAAAAAACACCATGTAAACATAAATAGCTTGATTGCAGCAGACAATGGCTCTGGCGAAAGCAAGAGAGCCATAATGTATGGAATAATTACACATCAGAGATGGGAACTTCGTACTAACCGAAATTAATTTAATTTGTAATAATGAAAAGAAGTTATTTTCGTTTGCTAATTTGTTAAATAATTCACTTAATTAGTTGATATTTCTGGTCCCTAGTATCGACCGTCAAAAGTGGTAAAATCTAAAAAAAAAACACTGATGAGATGATGCAGCTACTTTGAAAACACTACCGATTCATTCTGTTAGTTTGATGATTAAAACTGTTCCAATATTAGATTAGGTTGGGTTAAAATGTCCCGTCATAAAGATGTCGCAGAGATCGCGTTGGCCTTTAGCGTTACTACGTTGTATTATAACCCTTAAATAGCAAAGTTGATTAGATGTGATGATACCTAGAGTACTCTACACTCTCTTGGCAAACGCTAGCAGTTTTTTTTAGTTCAATTCAAGAGATTTCCCCAAGATCTTGGTGGTAATGATCTCCCAGACAATTCGCTGTGCAGCGTATGAATGCTGGACAGTAGCGGCGTATGTGCTCTCTCTCTCTCTGTCGTCTCTTTCTCCAGGTATCCCACAGAATCTACATTTGTTACTATTCAGTTGCCGCGCCCTTTTGGTTTATACTGCCGTCTAACAGTGACCCCTTTATAAAACCTCACAGAAGCCTATAATCTTTTCTCGGTAGCGATAATAGAACTTAAGACGGCCTTGGATCACAGAATTTGCACACAACTTTGGATTCGTGGAACGTTTCGTTTCGGTGTTTCAGATTTTCTCTCTATAGTAGAGTCTGTATCTATCTTAATGTTACGAATTGGAATGTCTATCACCCTGTTATACGGTAATTGAACCCTTGTTTCACTTATTCGTACGCTTCCATGTTACCTTCTATGCCTTGTTACAATATTACTTTCTTAATAAAAATTAGTTGAAACTATCAAAAATATCTTGATAAAAAGAAATTGCTAAATTCAGATTTGTGCTTCGAGTCAAACGCAAATCTAAACAGTTCAACTAATTACGTATAAATATTAATAATCATTTAATGTGATTATTTTACGAACTAAAATGTTTGTTAGTAGTTTTTAATCGAACGCGATTATTATTCGTAACATTTTTAGTCAGAAAGAATTGGACATGAGACAATGCACCAAAGCTACAAAGGATAAATTTTAACATCAATTAATTTCAACTTACGCGACAGAACAGAAACAACGTTGTTTTTCGGGAGCCGCTACACTTCCACATGAACACTACTGATGATAGAAGTGTAGCGGTTCTAGAAAAACAACGTTGTTTCTGTTCTGCCAAGTAAGTTGAAATTGATATAATTTATTTATTTTTGTATCATTTGTCGTTCCCTCGTATTGACTGCTTGGAGTCTTATTATTTAGTTTTACAAAGTTAAAAATATAAATGAACTTTTTAGATATTTTTTTAATATAAAAATAATTTCTGTTCACAGAAGGACGGACAGAGAGGACCTCTAGTCCAAAATCAACGGGACCAATGTGGATGTATGTGGTCTCTCCATATAAATCACTAAATTTTACAAATCTGTTAATAAATGACGAAGTTCTAAAGAACGAACATTAAAGAAATTTAAGCTTGTGTTCCACAAAGTTCAATCCTTTCGATTTCTGTCGAATTTTTGCCTTTGACTTCGACACATTGTACTAGATTAAGGAAGAACACAACATTATTCCTTAGTCTATTGCACATTGCCAAATTCGAAGATGGAAATTTGACAACCATGATAATGCAGATCAGGTCGAAAATTGTTTAGAAGCTACAGCTTGAGGTGTTCTCAGCATAAGCATACTTAAATACGCTTTTTAAAACATTTTTTTCGTTTCAAACACTTCCGCTACATTAATTTTGCGTTGCGATCGATGCACATGTACTGAAAATTATATATTGGAAAAAATATTTTATTTTATTTTATTTTATTTTATTTTATTAGCAAACTGTGCAGAGCCGCATCTGTGTCCTACAAGTTGAAACAAAATGTTCTTTCAGTAGTGAGATTCTGTATAAAAGCATCGCAACATCAATGTTGCTTAAATGTTGCAAAGGAAACAAATGTTTTAAACACATTTTTAAGTATGCTGTTGCAAAGCTCGTGTTATAACCCTAATATTTTATAAAGTCTAGTTAATAATTAAGTTTCAATATATTTAGACGAGCTTAAGAATTTGGACTCACCAGAGCGTGTGGGAAACCGTTTATAAACTCGCGAAAAGCTGATTTGATTTGCTCACGAGATTTTGTCGTCTTAAAATCTTTCGAACTGGTGCCATCGCTTTTCTTGATGCCCTGCAAAAGAAGATAAACATTATAGAATTAAGATTAAGGAGTTCTATTTTATATTTTGAATAGTTCATAATAGACTGACTACCTCTATGCGAAACCCCAAAGTGGCCGTACTGGAAATAGTCTCACGCCACACCATATACCGTGGCTTAGTCACACCCTTGGCCTTGTGCTCATCATCACTGGGAGCATTCGGATCGATTTGTATCATTTTCTCATACATATCTTTGCGTAATTTGGGTTTTTCCTTCGCCTTTGAAAGCTCTTCCTCCAAATAGGTGCGCACACCAATTTTACAGTCCATCACACAGGGCTGATAGAAATCGCTTAATAAATCTTGCAGCTGGAGGTACACTGCGGTAGAAGGAAAATAAACATGTTTTTTATTATTATAATAATAAGATTTAGTTTAAAATGTATTTTCCGCTTACACTCGCCATCTTCACTAGTCACTTGGCCCTTATACTCCGGAACATAAGGCCTCAAGACATCTTTCATTAGGATGTGAAAACAATCCTCCTCCTTGGGACATAACTTCTTTAATACTGTGCCTTGCTCTGGGCCAGCCTTAAAGTTACCCTGATGTCCAGCCAATTGAACCCAAGGATAGCGCTGTTTTTTGTATGTTTGAAAGAAGGGAGTCCATTGTACAATATTGCGTATCTTACGCCAACCAGAGGGCTGCAAATAACACAGAGCCAGAGATATTGTTTATTTAATTTTTTTTGTTTTGTTCATATTGTTCCTGTTATTTTCTAATCGTACAATACAAGATAAAAAAAAATTATAATTAACGGAGCAATAACAGAGAAAAAAAGAAAACACATTCACAATACATTGACGTCAATTCAAAGAATAATGTAAAAAAAAGAATACAAAACAAACAATAAAGTCTGACAAAACAAATAAAAAATCATCTTTTATTTTCCCAAAAAGCTAGAAAATTAAACAACAAAACAAAATAGATTATGATCTTGTAGTAAAAACGATCGTAGTACAAAATTAACGCATTCAGAATGGCAAACATCACGATTTCTTTTCATACGCCTTTAAAATACAAGCTGAGGACACAAAAACAAAAGTTTGTACGTGTTTACAGTGGGTAGAGAAATTTTTAATGACGAGTATTTTGGAATGTCACAATGGATTGGGTTTGAAATGCATTTTAAGGAAAATTTTTATGACAAATTTGACTTCAAATACATTTCAAATACGAATTATTTTATATAAATACGGCGGCCTTAAAGCTTTTCATAAATCAAATAAGTTGCTAGTTGCTTTTCTTTTCAATTTAAGTGTAAATGCAGCTTAAGGACACTCCCCTGATTCAATCACAACAATCACAACACATTTTGAAGCGTGAAAAAAATAACAAAATCTATTATTTATACCAAAAAAAATTATCTGATTGTGTAAACAGAACGAGCCAATACACAAGTAATTAAGAATTCAATTCAAGTCTTTGAATTAACCGTACAAATGAACGAACGAACGAACACCTTTGGCGCTACTTGGTTTTTTTTTTTGACGTTTGCAATTATTTGCCAAACAACTTTTAACCAAATTGTTATGGACGAGAATGCTCTTAACATTTTCGCGATTTTATTTCAAAAACAATTAGAGGCACAAAAAAAATAGTTTTCAACAGTTTTAGAGTGAAAATATTGGAAATAAAGGATGTCGCAGTAAGAATGCACTTTTTAAATTTAGTGTAAATTTCTTCTTTGTGTGAATAATAATTCAGAAATTAGCGGCAGCTGTGACATGTATTTATTACGATTATTAAAAATGCAGCGCCGCTTTACGCGAAAGAACAACGCGTTATAATTGTGAAAACTTATTACAAAAATTAGGAAAGTTATGCTGAGACCGCTTGCAAACTTCGGATAATTTTCAGTCGAGGAAGTGCACTTAGCGTGTGAACCATGCGAAGAGTGCTGAAAATTTTTTAAAAAACTATTTCGGTAATGGACAGTAAGACTCCAGTGCATCATTGTACCGGTCGGTCTCTTGGAAATATTGCTGCTGTAGACGGGAGTGTCGCTGAAAACATCAAATCGGCATCGTTCTCAAAAACTTCAAATTGCATGAAGCACTACGAAGCGAATTTTTTGCAAAAGACATCAAAATTCATGCGTACAAAATTCAGGTTACTCAGGAGCTCAAACCAGGATACCATAGAAAGTACCGGTAATTCGTTCAATGGGTAATGGAGCAAGATGGGAGTCAATGACAATTTTTCCAAAAAATTTATCTTCGCCAATGAAGCACATTTCCTTCGCTCATTGGCTTCGTGAAGTTACAAAATTATCGAAAATCTTCATGCAGTCTATGAGAAACAAATGCACCCACAACGAGCAATTGTCTGGAGAGGATTTTGGTCAGGCGCAGCGATTGGGCCCTTTACTTTTTTGAAGATGACGTCGAAATTGCAGTAACTGTGAAAGGCATTCGTTACAGGAACATGATAACAAAGTTCTTGTGGCCTCAACTGGACGTCATGGATCTAGACGACATGTGCCATCAGCAAAACGGCGCCACCTGCCACACCGCGCATGAAATAATCGATTTATTTATTGCAGCAAGGATTTCCACAACAAATTATCTCAAGAAATTTTGATGTCAACTGGCGGCCACCAAGATCATGCGATTTAACGCCGAGCAAATTTTATCTTTGGGGTTTTGTGAAACCTCGGGCTTATGCGAATAAACCAGAAACAATTCTTGAGCTCAAATTCGAGATCTAACACGTCATCGGTGAGATGCAGCTACATCTCTGTGAAAAAATCATGGAAAATGTCATCAAAGGAGTAATGGCCTGTAATCAGAGTGCTGGGAGTCTTTTATGGATATTTAATTTATTACTTAATCGGAACATGTCTTCTTTAAAAAAAAACCACAATTATCTAAAAAAATACGTGTTTTTATTTTAAAATGAAAAAGTAGATTCTTACTGAGACACCCACCCATTATTATGACTATTCTTACGATGCTTTTCCGTATGGATGTGTGTAAGTGTATTTAGATCGGTGTACCTAAGAATGGCGAAACTGAGCGGAACCCACCGTACGGTAGTGGATAGTGTATCAGTCTCTTATCCTGGGAGCCGCTTGGTTCGTTTCCTGCTTAAACTCTGGGTGTTTCTGCAGACAATCGGGAAATAAAACTGCGCGTTTGTGTATCTTTATTTAAAATATAATAACTTTGTGGCATCCCAGAGACATTGAACGCACTTAGATCTCGTGAAATAGTGAACCGATTCGGTTTAGTGGATCTAGAGAACTTTCGAAAATAATGTTTCGCAAAAAAAGGTTTTTTTTCAAATAAATTTTAAACTAATAAAATGATCGAGTTTGGCACCTATTCAGCTTAAAAAACGATGACAACTATCGTAGATTTAGTTAAAAACAATGAAATGGTTCAAGAGATATAATAGATAAAAATTTTCGCCAAAAACTCCAAATGTCCTTGGAAAATCGATTGTCAGTATGGATTTCCTTTTTGACGGACTTGACAAACTGCGTCGATTGGCGTTTATTTCATCTTAATCGGTTAAACGCCTGGAGAAAACATGAAGAGTGATCACAAAATATGAAAGAACTGTGTCGTTTATGGACAGTAGGACTCCTGTGCGTCATCGTATCGGCCGGTCTCTGTTGCTGCAAACGAGAGTGTCGTCGAAAACTCGAAAACATCAATTTGATGGAGCTTTACGTTTTTGAAGATGAGGCCAAAATTGCAGTGACTGTGAACGGCATTCATTACAAAATGACATCTGTTTGCTGGCTATTATAAAAGCCTGTGACGAACTGGTGGTGAGGTTTATTAATTTTGATGCTACGCTCTTAGCTCTTAATACCCCATAAAATGAGCCACGTCTTATAGAATCGAATGCTTTTCTAAAGTCGACAAAGACTAAATAAAGCGGTGTAAGCCACTGTACAGACTGTTCTATTATGACACGAAGAGTATTTGTCCGGTCTAAACAATTCCGATGTCTGTTCAACGCACTGCAGTCCATTATTTATTAATATAGCAATTACTTTACAAATAGTGTTGAGCAGGGTGATGCGCCTCCAGTTGTCGCAGTTGGTCAATATTATGATGGTTCCTTTTGTCCATATTTTAGGAAACTGTTTGATTTGCCCAATTATCTCGAATATGTGGTTGCAAAATGTTTGCTGCTATTGCAGGATTAGCCTGAAGGAGCTCTGACGGATTGACATCTTCCCCAGGTGCTCTCTTTCTTTTAAGTTTTAAAATAGCGCATGTATGTAATTTCATCGACCATTTTTCTTTAAGTTATAACAATTTTTCGAAGTTATGAAATTACATTCGGCTTGTTAAAAATTTGTTTTTATATTCAAATGTTTACTCGAATCAATGTGTCCCCCCACCGAATTAATGAACATATGAAACTTATGAAATCAAAAGTTATTGCAGAATTTTTAGTTTTTCTTGTTTTGTTTTTTTTTTTTCAAATTACTTGAGGATTCTATTTAGTTAATAAGTCAAGTTTTTTTTAGCAGAAAAACTCTGCTTTTTTTTGTCATTTAAGCCCGGTTTATTGTGCAACGCTAAAATCTTTTTTTTTATATACTTAATTTAACATTATTTTTTAGTCAGACATCGTGTTCAAATTTGTTTTTACATACAACAGCCTCATTTTGTCAACTTTAATTTATAAACATGTACATTAGGGTGCATCTTATTGTTGAAGAAGTGAACTTTTACAGCCCTTCGGCATGTTAAGTTTAGCTTGTTGCATTGGCGTACCTCAACGTTAATGTTTTTTTATTTTTAATCTTATGCCGTTTTCTTTTCCAACAAAATATTTAACATTTCTTTTACTTAATATAAAAAAAAATGCTATTCAAAGTTTTCTTAACTTGGGGCCACACGTTAAATTTTTGCCTTTCAATTCCTTTCAATTTGTAATAAAAGTGTAATTTTACTAACACAGTGAAACTTTTTAAATTGCAAACTAGATTGCTATCAATTTCAACTATCCATTTATCTGTCAATTTTATGTTCAATTTGAAATAAATTTTTTTGCTTCCTTTCAAAAATATACAAAAAAAAATTGTGTTTTAACAAAAAAAAAATCTTAGGTTTTTTACAATTAATTGGTTTGATTTTTACAAATATTCTACCGCAATTTAAAAGTTCTAATTAAAATTAAATAATAAAATATATTTGTGAATAAAAGTAATAAGTGTAATGATGTTGTGCGATGAGCATTTGAAGGTGTTTTGTTGACGATGACTCTTGAAAAATAAAATTGCGTGCAGCCTACGTCACAGCTATCAATTTAAATGAAATGTGGGAAAAACTTGACAGATAAACTTGAACGTGTGGCTGCAGAGTAAGACAACAATTTTGTCCCGTAAGTAAATTTGCAATAAAAATGGCAAAAAATTTTGTATTTTTTTTAAGAAAAGAAAACGCCATTAATCTTAGGAACATTTTATTTTGTCCTTAAAGAAGAGCAATTTTTTAGGGTTCCGATACAAATTTAACAAACATTTTTATCAGGCATCAATAAGGTTCTCCCTAATTTTATACATATTTTGTTAAATTTTACAAGTTTTTTTTTCTTCTATTATTTGACAAATTTAGTTAAGATTTTTGTTTGTTAAATGTGTGTTTAATGCCATGTTTGTAGTCTTTAGCATGTTTTAAATTTATTTTTATTTTATTTTTTTCAAGCCTTAAGATTGCGAGTGAACCAAAAAAAATTAAAAACTAAATAAAAATTAAAGCACCGCCAGTGGCACGTGCTGGTATTTAAGCAATCAAACACCTTATAAACTGCGATACGACATTCAATACTTTTCGAGTTTGGAGAACAAGTTTTAATTCTTTTTTTTTTTGGTCTTTTCTTTTCTATATTAAAGCAAAATTATTTTTGTAAAGAAAAAAATAAAAGATCAAATAACTAAATAATTGTGATTAAATTGCCTGGACTAAAATAAATTGGAAGTATTGAAATGAACTTTGACAAGTTAGTTTTTTTTATTTAATTTTGTTTGTCAATTAATGATAAATAATTGGAATTGGGACATGAATTAGGTGGTTTGATTACATTCTATACATACCTATGTACATATCGCTAGCCAAAATGTGAAAAGGTGTAAATAACAAAAAAATCAGAGTCTAGTTTTTCATTGATTTTTTATGAATGCCATTGAAGTTGAAATGTTGAAGATGTCTTGACACGAAATTTTACACTTCTGCGATCAAAAATAAAGGCAGAGGCACATAGAATCCGTCGCACGTTATACGTTGCTTTTTTCAACTGACAACGAAGTTGATATACAGGTTTTCTTATGAGCTTTATCACATTCCGTACGTCTCCGTCAACGCAAATTACTAAAGTTGAGCAACTTTTAACTTTTAACGTACGTTGAGTACTTTGACAAATATATTTTTTTTGCTTAGTTTTTATTAAGATTTTTGTGTTGTGTGGTGACAAAATAAAATAAAAATTAAAATTAAAAAAAAAACAGAATATCCTTGAATTCCATTCAAAATGTGTACTTTAATCAAATGAAGCTGATTTAATGTTCGTCAACAATGTACTCATTGTGTCAACCTCCCCGCCGATACTTTAATGTCAGTTGAAAAAAGCAACGTATAACGTACGACGGAATCTATGTGCCACGGCCTTAACGCTTTTATTTAAAAAAACCAAAGAGGGGACGTAATTAACATTTTTTTAAACAAAATATAATGAAATGATTTTCTTTAAAAATTGTTTGAAGAACTGCAGGGACGACTTATCAAGAAACGTTGGCTTAAACGACTTTAATATCAAATTAACTAATTCAATTTCTTTTTGACTAATTGACTAATAACACTTTAAGATCCAAGTGACAAGCAAAAAGTGCATGCTTTTTCAACTTTAAATAAAATAATGGGCACAATTATGGGTGTCGTTGTCGTTATCGAAAATAACGTTTTCATACAAATTGAATTTCAATATTTCACAAATAACAAAAAACTTTTGCATTGTTTATAATTATACTAGTGTATCCAGCGGTCGACTCAATCGACCGCATTCTAGAAATTAATATTAAACATTTACATTGATTTAAATAATATTAAGGTTGTGCTTATCTATGTATAAACCCGTTTGAAAACATTTAAATCTTTCCAAAATCGGTTCAGTATTACGGCCGTAAAAGGTATCTAAAATATCTATAATATTATTTTTACACAACAAATTTTGTTAAGAAATATTGCGATTTCTCAGTAAATTCAACTAACGGTCGACTACGACATTCATAATACGGCAAAATAAAAAAATTTATGTACATATGTATACTTTAGTATGAATATCAGTCATACGAACATGTTTGCTCGAAAATTCAAAAATTTCATCAATAATTTTTGGAAATTTTAACATTTTGATATATTTTAAAATTTATCCGATTGAGCTCAACTATTGTGAAACTGTTGCCAACTGTTGAGTCCAACAGTTATGTACGTCTTAGAAACGGCTTGATGAATAATTGGAAAATGAAGAGCTGATTAATGTAAACAATCGAAAAGAAATAAGAGTGCTACAAAAGAAATAATTTGAATTTGCTAAATCAATTAGTTTGTCTTATACTAAAAAGTATGGACAACATAGAATTTACAATGGAGTTTTTATTGGCAGGAATTTTTCATTTTTATTTAAAAATCTGCACCACAAATTTAATATTCACAACATAAAAATGCTCAGAAAAATACGCCAAGAAA
Organism: Gymnocheta viridis; assembly: GCA_956483585.1. Lineage (NCBI taxonomy): Eukaryota > Metazoa > Arthropoda > Insecta > Diptera > Tachinidae > Gymnocheta > Gymnocheta viridis. The sequence continues at coordinate 13,229,006 of OY101443.1, forward strand.
TTGATAAACCTGCGCCGATAGTATTTATATTTCGTTAAACCTTATATTGCATTAAATATATAATTAATATAAATAGACACCAAAATAAACCGACGTATATTTTATGAAATTAGCAATTTAAATTTAAATTTCTTTATTTTCGTCACGGTATCGCATTTGTAATGCAAAATTTAACAAAATAATTTGCAGTTGCCAACTAACTAAACGGCGTTGCATTAGAATATAAAAGCGCATAACTTTCTTGATCAGTTGGAGAGGATAAACACAACATGTTGACTAAATGTAGCGAAACCCAACTGTTGTGTGGAGCGGAACTACTCAACTCTGCGTTTCTAAGACAAACAGTCAACGGTTGCGCAACCGTTACAATATGGACTACTTTTATATAAATTAAAATTGTGTGAAACATTAACAATAATCAAAGTTAAAATAAAATTGAAAATAAGTAACAAATTATAAGGGCATCCCAATGTCAATATGATCCGTACTTTGTTGGCATACGATCCAACTGGAATCATTTATACTTCAAAACAAATATAACTGAAGATAACGAACAGCTTTCCCAAAGAACTGGAAACAGATTAACACTTTTTGCACCTTCCCTGAGCAGAAAATAAAAACTTCGTTTAAAAAATGGCCACATCAACGGGATCTCAAAAAGTAACTACCTGCAGGCAGTCATTCTTTTTATGACCAGGGCAAGTTTTTCATGCTTTTTGCATGACAGCATACATAATTCTCTTAACTAGTTTCAAAAGTGTTTTCTTTAAGCCGCCTGTGTTGCCAATGTTTGTCAACAAACTACGTTAGTGTTAAAATTTGTCGCAGTTGTGTGCTCTTGTGTTAGGAAAAAAATCCATATTTTTCAAAATTTTATTTCACCTTTTTCAAAAGAATTTAAAATGCAACAATTTGTTAGTCTTAAATCGAAATGAGAATAACTGAACTTAGGCTGTTATTTATGAAAACCACATATAAAATACTTATATAATGTTTTATATATTTTCTTTTAATTTCAGGAATCAATCGAACATACTTCAACAGGTCCAGGTAAGCAATTATATTTTATGCACATATTTTTGCAGTTTTATTATTTTTTCTTTGCATTTTTCTGAATTGAACATTTAAATCAATTGAAATATATATTTTTTAAATATAATTAATTAATAAAAGTAATTTTCTAAAAAGTAATTTCTGAACTAAAAAATAATCTAAACAAATTTTTTTTAATATTTGTCTTTAAAAATAATTGCCCACTTTCAGGGGCAAATCATAATCTCAATAAAAATAGAAGTAACCTCGCTCACTACTGTAATACTATTATTGTATTACTGAACATAAACAAATTTTAAATAACACTTCAAAACCAAAAGCATTAAAATTTTTGGCATAAATATTTTTCGTCAACGAAAGTTCATATTATTCTCAGTACAGGACAAATAAAAAAGCCATTTCTAAGAATTTTTTTTAAATTTTCTTTTTTGTCATGCAATTTACTAAAGAACTTTTCTTGTTTTACTGCGCTCAAAAGTATTTTTTTCAACATCATCTTTTCAAGCTGTCGTAAATAGCATAACATGTTGCGTATTTTACAGATCGTAAAAAAACTATAAAACAATGTATAAAAACGGTAGTAAATAATACAGCAGAATTTAACAAAAAATAAATGAATAAAAAAATAAAAGTAAATGCATAAAAACATTGTAATCGTATTTCCCGCTATTCATTATTTAATAAAGCATGAAAATGTATATTTCACTTATTTTATAAATAGAAATTAGGCAATTATGTTTAACATTTTAAATAAATAAGTACTTGAGATATTTAACAGATTTAATGAATTTGCTTGAAATAAATAAAACTCTTTAACTTCGTTACAACGATCAATTAGTAAATCACCATCTGAATATATAATTAATTCCTTGCCGAAGGGATTTGTTTCAGCTTGAGGCTTTTGTTTACCTTGAAAACAAACAAAAAATAAAAAAATATTCAAAACAAAAATGGCATCCCCGGTCTTTTACCAAGACTTTAGACGGACGTGTCAATATAAAAACACTTCATTGTGATTCAGAACATTGAAAAATGAGATATAGCACCAGCATATCAATTAGAGTTTTGAGATTTACACAAAAGTTTTGGTGGTTCTCTGAATAAACCGCATAATTTTTATTTTTTCCCCGTGGACATTTCCCTTTTCTTAGCCCATAAGAACTGCTTTTTTAACTTATTTTCATTGCAGAAAAAGGGAGATAAATACTCGTATGTATTTATTGTAAATAAAAACAAATTATAAACAATTTTTTTGAGCCAAATTTTTGTTATCAGGGCAAGTTTTTGATGCTTTTTGCATGCAAAATATGCATTTGCATATTTTTGAAATTTTTCACAAGAAAAGCATTTTTGATATAACTTGCATAATTTTGCATATTACGCAAATTAGCAACTCTTTTTAACAAAAATTGCTGGGGGTAACTGACGCAGCTCCGTATGTGGTCTCCGCCATGCGATCATTAAAATGTTTTTACCTAAAAATGTTCGAGGTATGTTACATGTCTGGCTCGTGGGTGGCATAGAATTGCATATTTTGTTCGTTTATATTTTGCAATGTAATTCTCTTGTTGCAAATTGCAAGACCCAAATAAACTTATTGCCTCAATTAATTTCCAGGCGCCGTCTTATTGAAAATCCTAACAAACTATTTAATCGAAATGTTGGCATTCAAACGTTGGCCAAGATTAAGGGCCAGTTTATGACTTCGTGTTTAAATGGTATTTAGTATATTTAAGTTCTATTTAAATACGAAATTAAGTTTTGCAGTACAAACTTAAATGAAACTTAAATAATGTTTAAATGACCAACCTCGCTGATTTAAGTTCTATTTAAGTTTTGCACACATACATACACAAACATATGTTTTTGCTTGCGTGTTGGTGTTTCGCGCAACAAAGTAAACAAAAAATTTGCGGCCATTGAAAAATCAACACCTTTTGGAGTGAAATTTGGACTTCTTTTATTAATATTATTCTTTAAAATTGTTTTAAACTTTTAAAACATTACAGCAAGCTATCATTGTTGTTATTTTCAGCCTGAAAAAGAATCCACATTAGAAATTTTTCTATAATTTTGTTCAACAGCTGTTTCTCCAAAAAAATTGAGAGAATTTCGTGATGCTGCCACATTTTTATCATAATTAAATACAAACAACAATTTCACACTGAAAAAGTGAAACTGTATTTAAATGCAACTTAAATTTAAATGAAAATTAAGTAAATGCGTATTTAAATATGAAGTCATAAACTGGCCATAAAAACAACATTTACGAGTACATTAACTTGGATTGATGATGAACGTATATTTTCAATATATTCGACCGTTTTGTGCGATAATCGAAGGTCCTTTCAATTTGAAAACTTTAAAAAATATGATAATTTTTTAGAATAAATATTTGTTTAAATAAAACTGATTAAAAATTATTAGTCGGTGTTTTTTCGGATGCATATTTCGGTGCATATCTTAAAGTTTTTATTAGTTTTTCTTAAAGTTTTTGTGCATATTTAAACTTGCCCTATTTATGACAATATTCTATTTAAAAAAAAAAAAAAAAATTAAAATGCATGTAAAATAATTCATAATAAAAAAATTTTTATAAAAATATATAATTGAATTAACTTATGAATAACATAACAAACTCATCTTAAAAATGAAAAACCTTTAATTTCAAATGCAATTGTAAAATGTTGGTTTTATTTCAATGTAAGAACGAATACGTGTGACATCGTGGGCCTGGCAGCTTATGTTAAACTTTATAATAACACAATAAACTGGGGCCTAATCGTCGCTTTCGATATCGAGTTGATTCTATCGATTTTTCTTAGTTTGAGATTATGGCATTCGCTATCGAACAATATAAACACATTATTCGTATCGGATGTCGTAATCTTAAACTAAGAAAACTCGATCGAATCGGCAAGATACCGAAAGCCCCTGAATTTGTTTTATCATCAATTATTGATTCGTATACCTTCTTTAATATATAGATTTTATCTTTATATACTCGTATATAATTATTGTACTGTACGTGTTTATGTCACTGAACTCCTCCTAAACGGCTGTACCGATTTGAATGATTTTTTTGTATGCGTTTGACTGGCAGATGGTTTAGATTCACAAATCAGCCCGGCAGATGACGCTGCAGTCGATATAAAAAAACTGTATTTCTCAACGGAGCAAATTGAAACATATACAGTCCAGTTATGAACAGAAATTCCTCATGAAATTTTTCCCTTTTTCCTTTTCTTCTATTATTATGAATAAAAATTCCCTCATTTTATTTTTAGTCCGTTTTTATAAGCCGTGTATAAGGGAGAAAAAAATAAAAAGCTAAAAAGTAGTTATTCTAAATATATTTAAGTTTGGGTTTTCCCTAAAATAAAATTCCCTCACAAAACAGAAGGGAGTTTGAATTAATTGAAAATAATTTTTCTCGAGAAAAAACTTTCCTCATAAAACAAATTCCTTGCGAATATTTATAATTGGGCTGATAATGCACGTAGTCTAATCAAAGCAGTAAAATATTTTTAACGGACCACGCCCATTTCTTCGCGCACTTTTTTCCATATATCTAAATTTCGTATTTACCATAATTTAAAACTTGATAAGAATGTTCCCTTAAATAAGTTATTGCTGAGTCATGTGGTATATTATAAAATACTTCAATTATAAGTTTAAACTTATTTATGGTAGATACTTCTTTTTGTGTTTCAGCAAAACAGAAGTCAAAAAGGCATATCTAACAAAACTGATCAAATAATTTTGAAAAAATTTTTTTGATTTAAAAATAAATTTGTCGGTGTGTTTTAAATACAATGCGAAATTAAAAAGAAAAAAAATGTTTGAGAAAAATTTCAATAGTTTTCATTTTACAAAGTTTTATACTTCTCCTGTAAAATTATATTTTTATTAGTTACGCCTTTTTGCATTTCAGCTAACGATAGATAAGTACATATGCGTATATATATATTGCGCATTCGCTACAAAGATTCCACTTGAATTTGTTTTCCATATGCGAGCCAACACATGAACAAGTTTAATGTCATTTCAACTCCCACACAACAAATCTTTGAGTAAAAAATCTTGTACTTAAGTCATGATCGATGTCATATGCAGGCGTATTGTTCTATTTCTTTTAACAATTGTCAGTAGCACAACTCTATGTTTGCCACTTCAACTCCTGAATCGAGCTGATGTTCAATTAACCACTTTGTTAACTTATAGAAATATCTGTCTGTTTTATTTATTTATTTTTTTAATTGAAATAACAGAAGAGAATGTGAGCAACATAAATGAAAAAAATATTTGCTGCCAAGAAGAGCACTTGACTTTTTTTTCAAAAGCCCACGCTTTAAAATTAAAGACTCATTGAATTAACTTTTTTCACAATTTCGCTTGAAAAACTATTATATTTTTATCTCTTCTAATACTCGCTACACATCCTTCTAATTATTTGGCTTAACAAATCTAAATAAAAATTTGCATGCAAATAGCGGTGGCGTTTACTTTCTTTTGCCAATGAAAAATAGAAAAAAAAAAACACTAATCAGCTTTTAAATTAGTTGCAAAACAATTTAATTCACTTGGTATCTTGTCGTTGTGCCTGCAATATCAATTCGTTTTACATTTCAGTTTATTGAAATTGACACAGTAAATGGTTTGTGTCAAATAGTTTGTAGACAATTGTCAAATGCAAAAAAAAAACTACACACAAAACATTCATAGAAGTCATGTAAGCAAATGAAGGCATACAGTGGGTGAAAAAAGAAAAACAATATTCGATTTAAGCAAATCAAATATCAAATAAGTTTTAAGCAGTTATTGTATTTGAATACTTAATTAAAGATTTTTATAAGAAATTTTATTCCAATAATTTTTTCCATTAAATTTATTGCAATAATTTCATCGAGACGGGACATCGAGAAAAATAAAATTATTCGCCAATAATTATTCTCGAAAAATTTTTTTTTTATCTGGGCATGTCATTCGAGATAATGTGAAATATTTATTTTTATATATTTTATAAATTGAACACAATACAATTATTTGTCCTGATACAATTATTCGAATAAATTATTCGCGAAATATTAATCAAAAAACTTTATCCAAACATTCGAGTTTATGTGAAATATGCTGTGTCAGGGTATCCCCTTAGACTAGTGGATATTGTACTAGACTGTTAGTCTGGAGGACTGGAGGGTTAGATTCCTGCCTAGACCCTGTCTGTTTCTGCAGACCATTCAAAAAGTTTTCGCAATTTGTGCTTGTCTTTAAAAAAGAAATATATATTATTCGAATAAATTATTCTGAAAGAAATTTCTCCAAACACATCATTTGAATTTATTAATTTTATAAACATACACAAATCGTTTAAATCCATAACTTTTTTTCAACAATTCTTATCTGACTAACTTTTTTCGATTAATTTTATTCGATTAATTTTATTCGATTAATTTTGTTCGAATATTTATTCAATATTTTAAAAAATTTCAATTTTCTTTTTATCATTTTCGTACTATTTCCGACCGATTAATCAGATTAAAAGTTGTATCCAAATGTTAGCCGAATAATTCATAAGAATAAATTTGTATATAAACATGATTCGTATTTACTTGTATTGAATAAAAGAATAAAGTTATTCGAAAAAAAATTTTATATCGATTATTCGAAAGAAAGTCAATCGAATAATTTTATTTTGTTCGATTAAATAATTTTTTTTTCGTACAATTACTATATGATTAACTCTCTTTGAATAATTTCACTCGATCAATTTTATTCGAATTACTTTATATGAATAAATATTTGTTTCGGTTTTTTTAATTTCGGTTTTAATATTTATTTTTGTATTTCCAGTCGAGTAAAAGGATTGAAACTTCATCCAAATGTTTGCCGAATATTTTTTTAATAATTTTAATTCGTCTTTATAATTTCAGCTTACATGAATCATTGTATAATGATTTGATAGAAAAAATATTAAACATTTAGGTTTTCGTTTTTTTTCGATTAACTTCACTCGATTAATTAAATATTTATTGTTAAGATTTTAAAATTAAAATTTTTGTTTTTGTCACTGATATTACTTTATTTTCTTAATTGAAATGCTATGATTTTATTTGGATAATTTCAATCGATTAATTTCATTCATGGCGGTTTCTTTTCTAGAAAAAAATGCAACATTTTTTATTGAAAATTTGCAATACAATAAGTTTTTGAAATAGTAAATTTGTTAGGATTTATATTATCATCATTTACAAGGCAAAGTTTTTGTCTTAAGAATACTTTAAATTGCTATTTTTTTTATAAAAAGTAAAAGAAATGTTACATTTTTGTAGAAAGGAAAACGGCATTAGTTATTCAATTCGAAAATTTCATTTTGCTCAATTTTATGATTTCTTTAACATAAATCAATATAAAAGTTTTCTTTTAATTGATTTTTTTCCGACCAATTTATACGATTAATGTTATCCGTTGATATTATTCGAGCTTCTATAAGTATTTTATGATTAGTTTTTGTAAAATTATTATATGATATTTTTGAACTTGAGCCAAACAATTCTTTTCAATATAAAATTATTTTATTTGAGATTTAAAAAATTATAACATCTTTATTTATTTTTTTCGACCGATTAAGCCCTGTTAAAATTATTTTATTTGTTGGAACAATTATTACGCGATTAATGAATAATTTTATTCGACATTCAACAGATTAATATGTGTTTGTCTTCATTACTTTTATTGTATTTTCGATCCATGAATCCCATTCGAAATTTCAATCAAATCTTACCCGAATAATTTATTCGAATAGATCTGTTTATATAAATCGATTAAAAGCATATTTCTTTTTTAATCAATTATATGATTAGCTTTACTTGAACAATTTTATTCGCATTATTTTGATCGAATATTCATTCTATATTTTTAAAATTTAAATTTTTGTTTTTATACCTTTATTTTGTTTTTGCCGATTAATCGAATAATTTTATCCGGTTATTATATGATGACTTTTGTTCGAATAATTTCTTTCGATTAGTTTTATGCCAATAATTTATTTGTATTTATATTTGTTTTTTTTACTAAATAATTTAATTATTTCATTTTAAGATGATTTCAGTAGTATTCTTACTGAATTTTTTTTAATCGATTAAATTTATTGATATATAGATATTCAAGTGAACAATTTTATTCGATGACCTTAAAAATTTTTTTATTGGGGTTTGTTTAATTTAATGAAGATTCAACTCGATGAATTCTTTCAAATAAATTGTTTTAATTGCAATCGACTTCCGATTAATCGGATTACAATTTGGCTTCGGCCAATAACTGTTGAATGAATATTTATTATTTATTTGATAATTTGAATATAAGAATTTATATTTAATTATAAATATAAAAAAACTGTGTTCGTTTTATTCTAAACTAATAGTTTTCTGTGCATGTTTTCTACTCGTAATCCACTGTAGCCACGTCATTTGCTTGTTGCACTTGTATCTTGTGAGTTGGATATTTGATAGATCATACTGTTTTCTTTTCAATTTATTTTATTTGTTTTTTATTTTTTTCTATGTTAATAGATGTGCGTTATAAACTTTAATAAGAAGTGGGTCTTCTTTACAATTAATTTACGCCACTAAATCAACACCGTAGATAAATAATTTAGCAAATAAAATGAAAATCTTTATTATACTTACAACAGAATTTATGGAAATTTATTTATCAAATGTATATACCTGCAAATAAACAAAATAAGAAAACATGTTGATAAATAATTTTTAATAAAAACAAAATTTATTCAAATAAAAAATATACATTTTTTATAATAAAAAAAAGCTTATGAAGCTTATATATTTCAATGTTTTTTTTAATGCAACCCCATTAATTAGCCTTTTAATTAATAATAATTATACATATATTGAATTTTATTAATATCTCCTTGGTAGTCTTGTAGTCTATATAAAAGTATGTACGGTGTGCTGTTTCATATTTCGTTTAAATTATTTATTAATTTTCAATAAATGACAGTTAAAATGAAATTATTAAAATTGCAAGCTACATATAAACACGCCGCTAATTTAGTCCTCTTTTTTGTTTTTTTTTTTTTTTTTTTTTTTTTGAGAGTAGTTGAGTTTTTTTTATTGCTATAAATTTTGAAATGAATTGCTTTTATTGCTTTAAATGACTTTTAATGATTTGAACTGAAAGGATTTATGAGTTTTAAATGTAGGGCCTGTTTCTGTTCTAAATGCAAAAATATTTTAAAAACAAAAACGTATTTGAGCTTTTTCATTTTTGTTTTTAAATAAGTGCTCGAATAATATTTGCTTGCGAATTTATAAAATCAGGGCCATATTTTAAATCTTGATATACAGAGCCGAACAGAATTATTTACACATACCATATTATTTATTTTATGAAGCTATTTATTATATAAAACTATAACTTCTAAACCAAAATATTTATTCAATTACGATGTTGACATTAAATTAAATTTTAAAATATAACACCCTAGACACAAACCACCGAGTTTAAAAGAGTTCTGCTAGCATGCTAACATGACTCTGTAAACATATAAAATATTATTTAATGCATTAAAAATGGAATTATTTTGGGAAGGAGCCAACGTGGGCAGACAAAATTGAATGGGATTTGAAGGCAAGGTGTTCCTCTGTTATCGTTCATATATGACTCCTTCCCAAAAAAAAAATTTGGCTATCTCTTAAAACCACATAACACTGAAGCGCGGATCCTGAAGGAAGGCCAATATAAGATTTATGTAAATTGAAAACGTTGAAAAATGCATGTGTAAAAATTTGGAAAACTGTTGAAAGAAGATGATTTCTTATTTATAGAACCAAAAAAAAAAAGTCTTTTAAAATCGAAAAGGCTCTTAAGAGGCACCAGTACTCTAAGAGATCCCGAAAGCTTGCTTTAGCGATACAGTACGAATTCGTAGTAAGTAAGAAAAGTAAGAAAATATTAAAAATTACTTCCGTTGAAATATCAACAAATTTATTAGAAGAACTTGGAAGAGAATTACAATAAAAGTTGCACACAAAAGGCTGCAACGTACACTGGTTTAAATTCTCTTTTAAGGCTGCCAAAGTGTTTCTTCTACTCCGCTCTACAGCGTTTTCCCATAAACTTTCCAGTTGAAAGAAAGTATTTATACGAAGATGTTTGAGCAATCTTCGTATAAATACTCAACAATTAATGGCGTTTTCTTTTCTAAAAAAAAAAGTGCAACAGTTTTTGCCCTTTTTATTGAAAATTTGATGCAAGATACAGGCGTATTTTCTAAATCAGGAGATCGCAAATCACGTGATTTCTATAAATTATAAGCAGTTATTTAAGTGCCTTGTAAATCGTACGATTCATGACATTCGAGGCTCAAATAAAATATTCCATTGTGAACACCAAAAACGTAAAAACAGTAATAAAAACAGCAATAATAAGAATTTATTTTTGGAAATCACGTGGTTTGAAATCACCGTGATTCCAGAACAGGCCTGATGATAATGATTTTTTTTAAATAATAATAATGAGTTTATTAGAAATTATTGCATCATCACTTGCGAGGCAAAATTTTTGTCTTAAGAAAACTTTGAATAGAGATTTTTTTGTTAAAAAAATACATATATAAGAAATGTTACATTTTTCTTTTTTTTTAGAAAGGAAAACGGCATAAGTGTTGATTTTTAAAATCAATTTTCTTTTTTTAATTAAAAAAATGTATTCAAACAAATAAATATTTCCTGTTTACTTTACACTTGTTATCAATTGCGCTTTAAGTACACGAGTGTCTGTCTGTTGCTTTCAATGTCCCTCAACACTTTCGGTGACCAACGTCAAGTTCCCCCTAAAACTTAGCGATGACGATGATGATGTTTATTGGTAATCGAAAAATTTACACCTTCTTTGCAACAATTTGCACAATTAATTGGCATTTGTATGCAAAATTGTTAATCAAACTTCTCACAAACAAATATTTAAATCAAATTTAAATTGCATTGATTTGTTTTTGAGTTTTCTCGAGGTTTCATTTCAATACGAGTGTAATCGCAATAGTTACTGTTGTTGTTTTTGTTTTGGCTTATTTACCTTTGAGTTTTGAACGTGAATTTCACAGTCAAGTGTTGAAGTTGCTGTGGTCGTTATCGGTTCGGACGATGAGGTTATTAGCACCGTGTGCTTTACTAAAGATGACGACAATGAAGTACTTGAAAATGGGCTGGCTTTCGATGATGCTGATGGATTGACAATATACTTGCCATGACTTCTAAAGCGTTTGCGGACACTATTAAATGTAGCAAAACAATTATTTGTTTGTGGTTCCGTAAAAGAGGTACAATTTTGAAATGTTGTAGAATTTGTAAACGACATTTAAGTCACGCTGCTCAAACACATTTTACTTATTTTAATTTTTAGAGAATCAAATTTTTAAGCTAATTCTTTTGTAATTTTTTTTTGTGTCGTTCGCAACCGTTTCTAAAAACTGTTGAAAATTTTTCCCATTTCACTTCAAACACTGAACGTTTAATACTGAATACCAGTTGTTTAGTTTTTTTTTTCTTCTTTTCAACAAACAATGAATTCTACTATTGTCATTCTTGTTGTTTTTGTTTTTGTTTTTTAACTTTTTATTTTAATAAAAAATTATGATTGTTTTAATTATAATATTCATTTCTGGCAACAGCAACAGCTACAAAAACAACAATAACAACAACAATATGAATAAAATGGAAAAAAAAAATTACTTGAAAATTCTTCAGCTTGTGTGTAATTCACTCACTCGTTCGTTCAGTTGGTTTTTATGACGCTTTTATGGTACCAAAAAAAACAACATTTGAAATGACGTCTCTGTTGTTAAACTGTCAGCGTTGATAACACACAGCTGAAATTGTCATAATAAACTGTCAAAAGAGAATTTTAAAAGTTCTTTTGTATGTGTGTGTTTGCAAATGATTTATGCAATTGCGCCCAGGCATAAAGTGTGATGCTTTCATTAGGCGTTAATTTGCCACACTAAATAAAATTACGGCTGTTTTTCTCCCTCCATACAATTCCAAGAATGGAATTTTTTTTGTATATAAGCGAATTTAGAAAAAAAATAATTCTTGAATTTGTGGGATGGATTTCAACAATCTAAATGATTGTTTTGAATAGAACATTTTGTGTTTATATATGTATATACAGTGGACGCCCAATAGTACGAATTATATAATGTCAGGCCTTTTCGTAATATTGGAAAATTCGTACTATTGAACAAAAATTTTACCCTATTTTATATAAAATACATAGTTTAATTCAAATTATTTTTTTTATTAAAAACAAAACAAAGTAAAAAACTTAAAAAATATTCAAATTCATGTTAAATCAACAAGTGTGAAAGCATACATTTGTACATATGTATATAAATAAATATTAAAAGTATAAAATATATTTGTTAAAAAAATCAGTCTTTATATTTGTTGGTTCAGAAAATCAGTCATTAGGCATTGGCGTGTTTTCTTTTGCAGTTTAATTTCTACTGCCTTTTCTTGAATAGATCTCAATAGAAGTGTTTGGGAAATTTCAATATTGTTTTCGACAGCCCATTGAATACATGTGTCAAAGCATTTTATCGCATCTTCGTGTTTAATTTTTGGCAATGGATTCGAAGGAACTGCAATTTGGCCATCATCGCTATCATTACCTTGCTCAATTTCTTCATTTGGCTCGTCAATATTCCAATTTTGCATATCATCATAATTAAAGTTAGAATGTGGGAAATTTTCATTAAGCTATTCGTACTATCGAGTAGTAAAAAAATTTTGCGATCGTACTACAGAACTGCCAATGCAAAAAAATTGCCTTTCGTACTATTGGACATTCGTAGAAGTGAAGGTGCGTACTATTGGACGTCCACTGTACATACATATTTATTTTATTTATAAAATTTGCAGAGTAATAATTGCAAATTAGATAAAAGTGCAGTAAAAAAGGCATCAATAAATTCTCTTCACTTTACTCGATCATTAGCGAGGATCTTTGCTTAGTTTCAAGTCAAATTACAAGATTCGCCTTCATTTTTCATCATTATTATCCATGTGTTTCGGAGCCTTCCAGGATGCACTATTGTCCTGTGGATTCCAGTCCAGTGCATTTGCCTTGCAATTTCGTCAGGTGTTGTTTTTAGATTGTGACCTATCCAAGTCCATTTGATCCTGCAGTTTTCGCATTCAATTGGTTCGCAGTTAGCCATCAAAAACAGTTGATCATTGCGAGTCCCTGTAAACTAGTAGATAGTGTACTAGACTATTAGTCGGGGTGTTGCAGGTTCGATTCCTGCCTAGAGCCTGGGTGTGTCTGCAGACAAGCCAATATAAAATGGCTTAGTGGTTTGTGTTTGTTCTTTTTTAAAAAAAAGTGACCCAGTTCGGATAGAAAATTCGCAGAATTTTTTTCAGGTACTCATTGCAGAAGGATTGCAATTTCGTGTGTGTAACTTGCGTTGTACTCCAAGTGCTACAAGCATTCGTATGGATGTAACTCAAACAATTGAAAACTTTCCATACAATATTTGCTCTTAAGTTAATCGTCTGAATTGTGGAAACCGTATATAAAGAAATTTAAAAAAAAACTCAAATAATTTTTTTGGAAATTGCTGAATTTTACGAGGGCGGATTGATATTGAAGCTACCTAGCGCTAGATGGGTGCACAAACACAAAAACATTCTTTTAATTGCGATCTGTTAAACGTCTGCTGTGAAAATTTCACCCAAATTCACTGATTAGTTTATTTGTTGTAGTCGTTTGAAGTAAGCAACTTTTGTGTTTCTTGAAAAATGGAAATAAGTGAATTTCGTGCACTCATTAAACATTATTATTTGAAAGGGAAAACGGCGAAAGAGACAAAAGAAAAGCTCCATAAACAGTACGGCGAGTCTGCTCCGTCAGATTACATGGTAAAATACTGGATTGCTGAATTTAAATGCGGCCGAACAAGCACTGCAACAATACCATCAACACGAAGGCCAAAAGAGGTGGTTACTGAAGAAAATATCAAGAAAATCCTCGATATCGATATCGTTATGAATGATCGCAGAGTCAAGTTAGGTGAGATTGTTGAAACGGTAAACATATCATATGAACGTGTGTTCAATATTTTGCATGAACATTTGCATATGAAAAAGCTATCGGCAAGATGGGTGCCGCGTTTGCTCAGTGTCGAACAAAAACGAGTTCAACAGACCACTTCACAGCGGTGTTTGGACATTAGAAAGCGTAATCCTGTTGATTTTTGGCGTCGATTAATAACTGTTGATGAAACGCGGGTTCACCACTACACACCTGAATCCAAAAATCAATCGAAACAATGGGTGGAAGCTGGTGGAAGTGCTCCGATGAAGGCGAAGACAGTGAAATCGGCTGGCAAGATAATGGCCACTGTATTTTGGGATGCTCATCGATTATCTTGAAAAAGGATCCACATTCACAGGAAAGTATTATCGTGTATTATCGGAACAATTGCTTGATTCAATCAAGAAAAAACGACCACATTTAAAGAAGAAAAAAGTGCTCTTTCTTCAAGACAACCAACGCACCGGTTCACACAGCATTAGATACGATGCTAAAATTACGTGAAATACACTTCGAATTGGTTGATCATCCACCTTATAGTCCAGATTTAGCATTATTTTAATTTTTTTTCTTATAATTCGTTATACAGAACACACAATTTATCGAAATATTCGCTGAATACGGTAAAATAAGTGTAAAAAATTTGGTTGCTTTCTGTCCTTTTATTTGCAATTTGTTTTCGTGTGCCTTAAAACGGATATAAAATTACTCTAACTTTCGCTTGATAAGACGTTGGACGTTCGTTATATCGAACTTTTGTTAAAGCGAGATTCGTTATACCGAGCTTTGTTTGTAGTAAGTCCGCGTGTGATATTGGTTACTTATGACACTAGTGTGAGAAGAACTCAATATGTAAATGCAAAGTTTCATAAGAACTGCTTCAGTACAAATATGTAGTTGGGGGGAAAAATATTTAGGTACATTAAATGGACGTGGCGCTGCCGATTTTTCTACTCAATAACTTGTTATATCACAGAATTTCAATGTGTATGCAAAGTTTCATAAGAATCGGTTAAGTTGAAGTAATTGAAAAAGAATATCTACTTAGTGTGGGCGGGGCAGTGCCCTCTTTTTTATTAATTGCAGTCATAGCTGCAAGTCAATTTAATAAAATTAAAACTATTCTGTGCATTAAATTAACAACATTCAAACATTTTTCTGTGGCTGTAAGAAACATACGTTTTTGTTGTTGTTCTGCTGTTGCTTTTTTAAATGTTGTTGTAGATACATTTATTTTATTATTATTGTTGTTGTTGTTGTTTGCTAATAATAATATGACGTCAAATGACCAAATAAGCAAAAATGTCTTTAAGTAGGCAAGTTCGTAAACTTTCAATGAAATTATACTCGTACTTGTACATGGAAACAGATACAGAGATAGAATTGAAATGAGATATAGATATTTGAAAGCCAGTGAGGCCAACTTCTTGGGAGATAAAATAAACGCTAACCAAACATTCTAACCGTCAATGAATTATTTTTTATATCCATAATTTATTTTATTTTGCAATCGTAAACGGAAATAGTCGTACATAAATATTAACAATATATTTGCGATCGATTCCAGGATGCAGCGATAACACATTCACATATCGTTACCTTAGTCGGAAAAAGAGCTAAGTCCACTTTTTAGCTTGCTACTATAATTAAAAATACATCATTTATAAGCGAAAATAATACAATTATTTTGTTTTTTTTTTGCTGGAATGCATTGGTAGTCAAATATGCTAAGTCCAAAAAAAAAATTTTAAAAGTAAGAAAATATTTGACATCCAGTTGAAAGGAACAATAAATAATATATTTTTTTTATAAAGTATTTTCTTCTCAAGTTGGATTATAAAGAATTACAGCAATTTGGCAATAGCCACAATATTAAATATCTACTTTGTATTTCATATAATTCGTTAAATCAAAGTGATTACAGCTTTAAATGCTTTTGCATTCATTGAGAATTTTGAACTTTTCGTTTTTTTTAAACATCTCAACACCTTGCAATTTTGTAAAAACATTCGGCCTGGGCGATGCAAAGGAGATCACAAGGTAACGGATATTCGTGCAATTAAATATACACCAAATTGTGAAATAATGTATAAACTTCGTTTCACCGAAGAGTGGAAAAATTGATTCTAGAATCCAAGCAATCGATTTAGGTAGAAAATATGTATGGAAACCACTCGAATAACTGAGTGGTTTTCATACAAATTGTTCACTCAATTCGATTGCTTGGATTCTAGAAACAGCACAAAAACCTATTCATTTTTCGAGCTTGGACCCACTCTACAATGAAAGAAGGAAAATAACGGCAAGAAAAAATGAAGACCTGTAATTTTTAAAACTGACTTTACCCAAATATCATCACCGTTTTTATGATGATCTACCTCATCTTTGATTTGTTTTTTTTTTAATATTCTGTACCTATTTTTTTAACATAGTAAGCTTCCGCTTAAAATAAATACACTATTGAATTCAATACAATCGTATAATTTTAATCAACTGGATGTTCCCTATATCGCAAAAATATACCTTTTTTTATTGTTATTTATTTCTTTTTCTTTAAATCTTTAAACTAATAATTCTTATTCATATTTATTGTTAACCAATTAATATTTTGTTTATCAACACCAATAAAATAATTACATTTTTACAAACACCAAATACATTTACTTTTTTAATAGTTTTATTGAGCTTTTTTGGTTACATCGAACACCGCTGCAACGAATTATGCAAATTCCAGAAATAAAAGAAAACATATTTAAGGAAAATATGCTAATAGGATAGACAGACGACAGCGTTAATTTGCATTAGTAGCCTTAATTTAAACTTGTGCATTAGCTCCTTCCAAATGAATTTATACTGAATTTAGCTTATTTCAATTTGGCAATAACGTCGACAATCAGTCAGTTGTTGGAAAAATTTTAAAATTAAAAAAAATTTTTAATTTATTTTGAAATTAAAATGTATACAAAGTCAGCAAAAATAATTTTAGCATTCTTTCAAACGAATGTGTGATAGTGATTTCCCACCAACAGCGTAGCTGCTTCTATCCATATGATCGCAAAGAAAATTCCCAAAAAAATTGTTTAATTATTAAATTTAAAAAATATCGTCTGTCAGGGTAACATTTAAATTCACATTAATAAGTTTTTAATGCAAATTAACTCTGCTATAAGTCCCTACTAAAATAATTAAATTTCAAATGATCTATTTTAAAATCCTACGGCTGCTGGTAATTTAAGAGGATGGACTAAAGAAATAAACTGCATGTACAGATTTTCACTATTAAAAAAAAAACTTATAGCCTATTTCTGATTTAAGAATGTAAACCTAAGCGAATGAAAGGCGCTCGCTCGAATTCGAACCAATTTGGATTTCTCATTGGCACTCACTTTCATTCGCATTAGCTTACGTATGTACGAGTACATATGTCAATAAAATAATAAATAAAATAAAATAAACATAAAATTAATAAAAATTTTTTAAATATTTTCTCCTTATTGTGGATTTAACTACTATATTTAAACCTGCTGGCGTTGTTTCAAAGTCATTAGCCATCCTCGTTGCTGATTCAGTTTGCACATCAGCAGCATCAGCCATTCTTTTTAAACAATTAGCTTTTTCTGTAGCTGAAAAGCATTCATTGCAACATACAATGTAGTTTATTTTGGTGCTGGGAAGTTTTCGGGCTTGTATTTGGTGAAACCACTGCAACAGCTTTAATGCACCCAATCATCAATTGATTGGGGCTTTACGCCAAATACTTTACCCCCGCGTGCTACAGCTGATGATAAAAATAGCGGCTTGTATAAGCCCGTTTCTCTAAGGCTCTTTTGGTTTTCCCTATTTTATTAGTCCGTGACTTTAAATCTACCCAGTTCTAGAACGTACTGGTAATGTGGTATACCTATTTTTTATTTGACTATAAGGCTTTGAAGCTTATTTCGATTAGAACAGATCTCAGCTGGTATTCTGCTACAGATCTTAGGTTTACATTCAGGTAAGTGAAAGAGTCTTTGGAGCCCAAGTTTCAGAGACATTTGAGAGAAAGTGATAAAATCCATAAACCAGCCATTGAAAAAATTGGCGGGTAATACTTTGTTCTGTTAATGTGGTACATTAGCGTACGTGGCCGATTGCAATTTTTAATTAATAGACATATGACCGTAGCAATTAATCTTCGGGTAGTTAAAAAAATGTCTCAAATTTGTTTCTGAAATTAAACTGGGCTGGCAATTAAGCTTAACTGCTTAGAGTACATCATAAGGATAGGATTTTCAGGCCATTTTCCGAACTCGAATTTAATGGCATTTTTCATTGAACCCCAAAAAAAAAACTAGTAAATCTTTTTATTACCACCTCTTTGCAAAGCTTCCCAAAAGCAAATCTAATTATTATTTATTACTATTTTGAGATCTAGAATTCATCAAGCTGGATTTTTCCAGCTTCTAGTTCTACACCACCATACCCGAACATACTCTATAGATAAAATGTTGAATAGGTTTCTTCTATAGCGTACAAACAAACGTACTAAACTTTTTCCATTCAAAAATAGTACGAGTGGGAGGCCCAAGCGAATTTAACTTGTTGGACTGCTTTTTCCAGCAAATTTTTTAATTATCTTTATTTTTATTAAATCCTAAAATTTTGTTACGAAAGCAAAACCACAAGTGACTGATTTTAACATTTCATTCTCAATGTTAACGACAGATTCGTAGCACAGAAATCGGATTTTATATGAAAACATTTACGTTTTCATTCGAGTTGTCTTTCGAGTCACTTTTCGTTTAGAAATAATGTAGAGAAATCGAAATCAATGTTCATTCTCATAGAATGCGAATGAAGGTGTTCTTTCGTAAATCAGAAATAGGCTATTAGACA
Organism: Gymnocheta viridis; assembly: GCA_956483585.1. Classification (NCBI taxonomy): domain Eukaryota; kingdom Metazoa; phylum Arthropoda; class Insecta; order Diptera; family Tachinidae; genus Gymnocheta; species Gymnocheta viridis. Next base: position 13,248,050 of record OY101443.1, read on the forward strand.
GTTTTTTGTCTCTCATGAATAATTTGAAAAAATCGAACTTTTCTGACAAAATGGAAGATTTAAAATTTATGCTTCATATACAGTGCTAGCTCGCTAATCCGAAGGTATGCCTTCCGAATTATCCAGTAGTCCGTATTGAATTTATGGCTCTATAATCCGAATTGGTTGCAAGCTCGTTTAACCGAATTTTTATTATTTTTATTTTTCTGCTTTTTTGTCTGTTTTTTTTTATCATAAAACCATGTGTGGAATTTTAAAACTAACGGGAGTGACATCATTGAGATGCAGTGCCTTCTATGATTGATATTGTATGTATGTAATTATTTATAAGTACATACTTATGCTTTATGTCTTGTTGCAATTCTTCTATAAATTCTTGTTGGAAGCATACTCATTCTCAGAGGTGGGCTTCAGATGATAACATCCCACTATCATTGTTACAACAACAATTGCCTGAGAATCATTGGGTTGAAGAAACAGAAGATTTTCGCACAATAACCAACTTATTTCACCGCAATAATGACGTGCGGGTTTGCTGAAGATGAAATTATTCTTAACTGGATTATTAACTCTGACAATACTTCGTGTAGTAGTTCAGAGTTAGACACAGAAAATGTGGAATCAAAACATATAATTATGAGTGAAACACGTTAAAAATCGTGAAGCTGTGCAGGCCTGCAATAGGTTGGGCAAAGGAACGCGGTATGCAAACAGATTACATATTGATGCTAAAAGAATTGCGGAACGAGGCTTTGGAAGCATGTGCAAAGAAAGAGAAGCAAAGCTACATCATAAATTATGTTTAAAAAAAATATAATATTTAAAGAAAGCTTTAATTTTTCTTCCTTGATTAATAAAAATAAAATAAATTAGTTTTGAAATCCTGGCTTGTGTTTTATTTTCGAATATAGTGAATTATAATACATAATACCAACCAGCACATCCAGTAATCCGAATATCTCGTTAATCCGAATCAGAGTCCACAATCATTAATTCAGATTAGCGAGCTGGCACTGTACATATCTTCAATGCGAAATACAAACGTACTTTTCTTCTATTCTTCATTATTATAAGGTTGATCAGGATCAGGATCAGGATCAATCTTAAAACATAAAATTCAACCTTTATGTCTGTAAAAGCTGTTACTGTCTATTTCTATTACAAGCAGTTTTTGTTTTAACATAAAAAGTTATAACACGTTCTAAATTCACTTGCGAAAATTGTAAAAACGCACCATTAAAAGCACTTGATAGCAAAGTTAAAAGCAACAAATTGACATGACTAAAGTAAACAACTATAAACATGATATTTAAAGTAGAGACAGCATGAAAGAAGAAAGTTGGATTATAAAGAATTACAGCAATTTGGCAATAGCCACAATATTAAATATCTACTTTGTATTTCATATAATTCGTTAAATCAAAGTGATTACAGCTTTAAATGCTTTTGCATTCATTGAGAATTTTGAACTTTTCGTTTTTTTTAAACATCTCAACACCTTGCAATTTTGTAAAAACATTCGGCCTGGGCGATGCAAAGGAGATCACAAGGTAACGGATATTCGTGCAATTAAATATACACCAAATTGTGAAATAATGTATAAACTTCGTTTCACCGAAGAGTGGAAAAATTGATTCTAGAATCCAAGCAATCGATTTAGGTAGAAAATATGTATGGAAACCACTCGAATAACTGAGTGGTTTTCATACAAATTGTTCACTCAATTCGATTGCTTGGATTCTAGAAACAGCACAAAAACCTATTCATTTTTCGAGCTTGGACCCACTCTACAATGAAAGAAGGAAAATAACGGCAAGAAAAAATGAAGACCTGTAATTTTTAAAACTGACTTTACCCAAATATCATCACCGTTTTTATGATGATCTACCTCATCTTTGATTTGTTTTTTTTTTAATATTCTGTACCTATTTTTTTAACATAGTAAGCTTCCGCTTAAAATAAATACACTATTGAATTCAATACAATCGTATAATTTTAATCAACTGGATGTTCCCTATATCGCAAAAATATACCTTTTTTTATTGTTATTTATTTCTTTTTCTTTAAATCTTTAAACTAATAATTCTTATTCATATTTATTGTTAACCAATTAATATTTTGTTTATCAACACCAATAAAATAATTACATTTTTACAAACACCAAATACATTTACTTTTTTAATAGTTTTATTGAGCTTTTTTGGTTACATCGAACACCGCTGCAACGAATTATGCAAATTCCAGAAATAAAAGAAAACATATTTAAGGAAAATATGCTAATAGGATAGACAGACGACAGCGTTAATTTGCATTAGTAGCCTTAATTTAAACTTGTGCATTAGCTCCTTCCAAATGAATTTATACTGAATTTAGCTTATTTCAATTTGGCAATAACGTCGACAATCAGTCAGTTGTTGGAAAAATTTTAAAATTAAAAAAAATTTTTAATTTATTTTGAAATTAAAATGTATACAAAGTCAGCAAAAATAATTTTAGCATTCTTTCAAACGAATGTGTGATAGTGATTTCCCACCAACAGCGTAGCTGCTTCTATCCATATGATCGCAAAGAAAATTCCCAAAAAAATTGTTTAATTATTAAATTTAAAAAATATCGTCTGTCAGGGTAACATTTAAATTCACATTAATAAGTTTTTAATGCAAATTAACTCTGCTATAAGTCCCTACTAAAATAATTAAATTTCAAATGATCTATTTTAAAATCCTACGGCTGCTGGTAATTTAAGAGGATGGACTAAAGAAATAAACTGCATGTACAGATTTTCACTATTAAAAAAAAAACTTATAGCCTATTTCTGATTTAAGAATGTAAACCTAAGCGAATGAAAGGCGCTCGCTCGAATTCGAACCAATTTGGATTTCTCATTGGCACTCACTTTCATTCGCATTAGCTTACGTATGTACGAGTACATATGTCAATAAAATAATAAATAAAATAAAATAAACATAAAATTAATAAAAATTTTTTAAATATTTTCTCCTTATTGTGGATTTAACTACTATATTTAAACCTGCTGGCGTTGTTTCAAAGTCATTAGCCATCCTCGTTGCTGATTCAGTTTGCACATCAGCAGCATCAGCCATTCTTTTTAAACAATTAGCTTTTTCTGTAGCTGAAAAGCATTCATTGCAACATACAATGTAGTTTATTTTGGTGCTGGGAAGTTTTCGGGCTTGTATTTGGTGAAACCACTGCAACAGCTTTAATGCACCCAATCATCAATTGATTGGGGCTTTACGCCAAATACTTTACCCCCGCGTGCTACAGCTGATGATAAAAATAGCGGCTTGTATAAGCCCGTTTCTCTAAGGCTCTTTTGGTTTTCCCTATTTTATTAGTCCGTGACTTTAAATCTACCCAGTTCTAGAACGTACTGGTAATGTGGTATACCTATTTTTTATTTGACTATAAGGCTTTGAAGCTTATTTCGATTAGAACAGATCTCAGCTGGTATTCTGCTACAGATCTTAGGTTTACATTCAGGTAAGTGAAAGAGTCTTTGGAGCCCAAGTTTCAGAGACATTTGAGAGAAAGTGATAAAATCCATAAACCAGCCATTGAAAAAATTGGCGGGTAATACTTTGTTCTGTTAATGTGGTACATTAGCGTACGTGGCCGATTGCAATTTTTAATTAATAGACATATGACCGTAGCAATTAATCTTCGGGTAGTTAAAAAAATGTCTCAAATTTGTTTCTGAAATTAAACTGGGCTGGCAATTAAGCTTAACTGCTTAGAGTACATCATAAGGATAGGATTTTCAGGCCATTTTCCGAACTCGAATTTAATGGCATTTTTCATTGAACCCCAAAAAAAAAACTAGTAAATCTTTTTATTACCACCTCTTTGCAAAGCTTCCCAAAAGCAAATCTAATTATTATTTATTACTATTTTGAGATCTAGAATTCATCAAGCTGGATTTTTCCAGCTTCTAGTTCTACACCACCATACCCGAACATACTCTATAGATAAAATGTTGAATAGGTTTCTTCTATAGCGTACAAACAAACGTACTAAACTTTTTCCATTCAAAAATAGTACGAGTGGGAGGCCCAAGCGAATTTAACTTGTTGGACTGCTTTTTCCAGCAAATTTTTTAATTATCTTTATTTTTATTAAATCCTAAAATTTTGTTACGAAAGCAAAACCACAAGTGACTGATTTTAACATTTCATTCTCAATGTTAACGACAGATTCGTAGCACAGAAATCGGATTTTATATGAAAACATTTACGTTTTCATTCGAGTTGTCTTTCGAGTCACTTTTCGTTTAGAAATAATGTAGAGAAATCGAAATCAATGTTCATTCTCATAGAATGCGAATGATGGTGTTCTTTCGTAAATCAGAAATAGGCTATTAGACAGTTTTTTGTCTCTCATGAATAATTTGAATAAATCGACTTAGCACGTTTTCCGACTAAGGTAATACGATATGTATATGTATAACTTTTCTGACAAAATAGTAGATTTAAAATTTATGTTTCGTATACAGTGCTAGCTCGCTAATCCGAAGGTATACCTTCCGAATTATCCAGTAGTCCGTATTGAATTTATGGCTCTATAATCCGAATTGGTTGCAAGCTCGTTTAACCGAATTTTTATTATTTTTATTTTTCTGCTTTTTTGTCAGTTTTTTTTTATCATAAAACCATGTGTGGAATTTTAAAACTAACGGGAGTGACATCATTGAGATGCAGTGCCTTCTATCCTTCTATGATTGATATTGCATGTATGTAATTATTTATAAGTACATACATATGTATGCTTTATGTCTTGTTGCAATTCTTCTATAAATTCTTGTTGGAAGCATACTCATTCTCAGAGGTGGGCTTCAGATGATAACATCCCACTATCATTGTTACAAGAACAATTGCATGAGAATCATTGTGTTGAAGAAACAGAAGATTTTCGCACAATAACCAACTTATTTCACCGCAATAATGACGTGCGAGTTTTCTGAAGATGAAATTATTCTTAGCTGGATTATTAACTCTGACAATACTTCGTATAGTAGTTCAGAGTTAGACACAGAAAATGTGGTATCAAAACATATAATTATGAGTGAAACACGTTAAAAATCGTGAAGCTGTGCAGGCCTTAAATAGTTCAATAGGTTGGGCAAAGGAACGCGGTATGCAAACAGATTACATATTGATGCTAAAAGAATTGCGGAACGAGGCTTTGGAAGCATGTGCAAAGAAAGAGAAGCAAAGCTACATCATAAATTATGTTAAAAAAAATATAATATTTAAAGAAAGCTTTAATTTGTTCTTCCTTGATTAATAAAAATAAAATAAATTAGTTTTGAAATCCTGGCTTGTGTTTTATTTTCGAATATAGTGAATTATAATACATAATACCAACCAGCACATCCAGCAATCCGAATATCTCGTTAATCCGAATCAGGGTCCACAATCATTAATTCAGATTAGCGAGCTGGCACTGTACATATCTTCAATGCGAAATACAAACGTACTTTTCTTCTATTGAATATTTTAAAATTTTTTGTTAAATAAGTGTGAGATGTATGTTCATTATTATAAGGTTGATCAGAATCAGGATCAGGATCAATCTTAAAACATAAAATTCAACCTTTATATCTGTAAAAACTGTTACTGTCTATTTCTATTACAAGCAGTTTTTGTTTTAACATAAAAAGTTATAACTCGTTCTAAATTTACTTGCGAAAATTGTAAAAAAGCACCATTAAAAGCACTTGATAGCAGTAAAGTAAACAACTATAAACATGATATTTAAAGTAGAGACATATTTACGAACAGACAGACGTCAGACAGAGGCTGGGGTCGAATGAGAAATTTAAAAAGAGACCGCCAGTCAGTCAGTTGAATAAGTAAACACTTTTAATAAAACTCTCACTTGTCGTGTGTGGTTTTTCTTCTCATACACATAAATACAATGACATAAAAAAGTTAAACACACACGTTTTGACCGAAAATCGGAGTACAAAGTTTGACATGAAGAAACTCAATTTGAAAAAAAAAACATAAAACAAAAATTGTATGAATACAATTGTCATAATTTTGAAATCTAATTGAAAATTCCACGAGTTATTTGTATATTAAAATACAAAAATACGAGTAAATACAAAATTTAGTACAGTAGTTTTTCCATTTAACGAATCTAATTGATGCCAGGCTTGTTCGTTAAAGTGAATTGTTCGTTATATCCAGTACTGAATTAAAAATTAAGAGTATCTTCTATTTTATTCAATACTCTAAATATGTGACAGCGCATAGAGAAAGGGACCTAAGGGGAAAAAAAATCAATTTTCACTTTTTTTTTTGATGTGGACAACATCTGAGCATCGAATGAGACCGATCCCATGCCCCAAAAGTGTTCCCTCCCAGAGATATGCGCGTTTTATGAAATTGAAGTTCACCAAAGATACACGTATTTAAATCTTTTAAATGGCTCTCCTGAACAAAACCGGTTTTTACACTTAGGTCCCTTTCTATTTTACGCGTCACATATGTACAATATTGTATTAATATTTTATTAAAATTATAGTAATTCAAAATAAATAAATATTTCATTAAAAATATCTATTAAGAAAATGAAAAATTCATAAAAACACTGCAATACAAAAGTAATTTATTTTAGAAATTGTTTAAGCACAATCTGTTTTCTTGGAATGGATGTCTTATTGAAACTCTCTCAAAAGCATTAAATTTTTGCTGCTAATATTGTTTTGCTAAGCCCATTTAATAAAAACTTCTAAGTGTTTAATGACATCTTCGTATTTAATTTTAAGCTCCAGAATTTCTGTTTGATCAAGCTGTTTATCATTTTCAAATTTTTATCATCGCATTCATCATAAGGCGAAGGTTTACTTTCAATGCATCTATTCAAATCATCAGCTGATATATTTTACATTTGTTCGTTAAACCGACTACAAAATGAAATATTTGTTCGTAATATAAGGTACTCAGTAGAAAATATTTGGGTGTTCGTTAAATACGATATTTATGAAATCGAATGTTCGTTAAATCGGAAAACTACAAAATTGAATAAGTCAATATGAGAATTATTCTTATATGTTTTTTCGACCTTTTGTTTTTTAAATGAATCTAATTTAGTTCGAGCTATAGGTCAATTTTTTATAAAAAACGTTTATAAAATTTTATTAGATAACCGATATTTCGCCACTTCCTTGTGTGGCTTCTTCAGGGAAATATCGGTTATCTAATAAAATTTTTTTAAACGTTTTTTTTATAAAAAATTTACCTATAGCTCGAGATAAATTAGATTCATTCAATATGAGAATTTTAAAATTATATAAATATTTTGAAAGTTTAATAAGTAGATATTCGATTTGTGTTAAAAATTCATTAATTTTTGCAGACACTTACGCATAATTATTTTTCAAATTCTTTACGAACATGACGATGACGACAACAGGCCTTTTAATACGAGTATTACTTTATTTCTTTGAATACTTTTCAGTCCAACATTTTTTATCATCCCCCCTAAACTCGATCATGAGAAAAAGTTTGTCTTTTGCATCAAATCTCCAGTTGAGTCGTCTATGAAGTCTATTATTTATACGAGTCTTTTGTTAAGCCAATATTAGAGACATAAGATTAGTAGAAACATTTGATTTCAGTTTAGTTAAAGGCCTATTAAAATAAAGGAAGCATATTTTATGAAGGCAGTTTGATAATTCCTTTCTGGACTTTCTGGATGAAATAAAATTCTTTCGGCAAAAAAGCGTTTTATTTTTCATCATAGTCTTCTTTAAGCTCCATACATTTAATCAAGCTTTTGTTTTTCTAGTTATTTCATTCTCTGTAAAGAAGAAGATTTCTCAAGATCTTCAAAAGAGCTGCCACAAAATTCGACAGTAGTCTAGTAATAGAGGACATTTAACGGGACCAGCTGGAGCTTTGGAAATATAAAGTCAGGGAATTATCAAACTGCTTCGTAAATAGATTTGCTAATAGTTTAATTTCAAAAACATGGTCCTAATCTTCTAGTCAGATTATAGAGCCTCTAATTTAATCTGTTCGAAAGCTTCTCAGGCACTCGACTATAATTCATGCAAAAGATAGTCCAGTAGACTCGACTATAGTATAGTCGATTAAAAGTCTACTCAACCATATTATAATAAATAGAATCGACCGTGCTGTAGTCAATAGACTTCACTATAGCCGATCCTATCCGATTGGCTATCCATTGGCTTGACTATAGTGTAAATCGAATCAAGCATAGTCTAGTCAATACGAGTAGCTTCGACTGTAGACGAGTATAGTCTAGTCAGGAGTCTTTGCTGCAGTCTTGGCAATGGAATATTGTCTCATATCCCATTCTTTCTGACCAAAAAAAAACGTTACCAACTTTAGCCAAATAATAAATAATAATCACTTTGAGTTACAACCACGGACTCTACTATAGTTTATTGAAAAAAATTGGACTTTAATTCAGTCAATAGACCCAACTTTACTTAAATCACTAGACTCAAAGTGCAATCTAGACAATAGACTCGACTATAGGTTATTCAATAGACTCCACTATATTCTAGACAATATACAGAGTGTCCGCCGGGAAGGTATACCACTTTGTGTTGCCGCCATTTCGATAAACATTAGTCTTGACAGTTCATATTTGGCAGTCGTGAAGTAGACACGTGGCAAATTTATTATGGAAAAATATTCGATAAACCAAAGTGTTTTAATCGTTAAAACATTTTATCAAAATCAATCATCGATTTCTGTGACGATGAGAAAGTTACGTGAAATTTTTGGGAGAAAATAACGTGCCAACAAAACGCACTATTTATCGTGTAGTGAATGATTTCGAAGAAAGAGGGTCTGTAGGTTATAGGCCCAAACATGGACACCACAACGTACTGCAAGATCGGCTGAAAACATTACTGCTACTCAAGAAAGTGTTCAAAACAATCCATCAACCTCAATTCGACGCCGTGCTCAGGAGCTTGGTCTTCAAACGACTACTTTGGGCACAATTTTGCACAAAGATTTGCATTTGTTTCCATTTAAGATTCAGTTGACACCAGAGCTTCTTCCACAAGACCGCCGCCGTACATATGCCAATAGGATGTTACAGCTCGCCCATGACAACCCCGATTTTCATGACAAAATCATCATGAGTGACGAGGCACATTTTCATTTGAATGGATATGAGAATAAACAGAATAGTCGGTTCTAGGCAAACGGAAACCCCTAAAATTATTCATCAGTCACCTTTGCATCCATTAAAAGTGACAGTCTGGTGTGTAATTTGGTCAGGAGAAATCATTGGACCGACCTTACTTCTTTGAAAATGAGACCGGCGAAAGGGTAACTGTGAATGGGGAGCGATATCGTGATATGATTGAAAACTTTTTAACGCGACAACTGCATGCTTTGGGCTTGATTAACATGTGGTATCAATAAGACGGTGCCACATCGCATACAGCCAGGATTACAATGGAATTTCTGCGAGACCTCTTTCCACAACAAGTTATTTCAAGAAATGGTGATGTTGCTTGGCCTCCACGGTCGCCTGATTTTACTGTCCGGACACTCTTTTTGTGGAGATATCTGAAAAGCAAGGTTTATGCAAATAAACCAGAAACGCTAGAGCAACTCAAACAAAATATTCGTGATGAAATTAATGAAATACCCCCCTTGAAATGTGTGAGAATGTAATGAAAAATGTGCTCAAAAGGGCTCGCATTTGTGAGGCTAACAGAGGCGGACATTTATCTGATATTGTATTCCATACATAATTGCCGACATTAAGTAAAACATTTATCAATATAAGATCCATTTACTTTTATTTAATCAAAAATTATAAACAAAGAAATTAGTATACCTTCTCGGCGGACACCCTGTATTTAATATACTCGATTTTATGTAGTCTAGCTTATAAACTTTATTGTAGTTTACTCAATAAAATTGCCTATAGTTTAGTCAATGGACCTGAGTATGGTCTAGCCAATGAGCTTAACTACTAGACTCTTCAACAAACTTGTTTGCAGTCTAACCAATAGATTTCATTATAGTCTAGTCTAGTGTAGTTAAGAGCTTTGACTGTTAGTCGAGTCTATTAACTTGACATAGTCAAGCCAAACCACTCCGCTTTAGTCGAATTTAATGCACAGATTTGTCTATAATCTATTCAATAAAAAAAATTATACAAGAGATTTGTCCATAGATCTGACTAGAGTCTAGTGAACGTACTTGAATATAGTCTAGTCAATAGATTTGTATTTAATCTATTTAATAAATAGACTTGACTATAAAGCCAACACACTCGAACATTATCTAATCAGTTTAAATCCAAAGCCCATGAATTTATTCAAAGTATAAAAAATAATCTTTGGTCGCTGCCAACAGAATGAACACATTAAAAAAAAAATCAAACTTACTGCTGCACTCACTAAGCGCTCTAAAATTGTTGTTTTGATTTTTAATTGTTCGCATTAAATATAGAATAAAGAAATTTTAAGCTGCACTTATTAACATTTGAGATTATGTTAATTCATGCAAATTCGTTTATTATCAATAAAAAATAAACAAAAAAATAAAATATATATAAACCTTATTTTGTACGAAACGTGACGTAAATTTGTTGTGAACTTGTATAAGATCCAGTTAAAAAAAACGTGATTTTTATTTTAAAAGAACATATAAAAATTTGACGTTAGAAACAATATACTCGTAGTTAAAATTTATTGGTTGAAACTGAAACCAGTTGTAAAGACACTTACCTTTTTTAATTGGTTGTTGGTGCTTGGAACATCAGAATCCCATTCCGAGCTTAAATCATCACTGGAAGCGTAACCGTAATCACGGGGTAAAGGCACTTCTAATAGAGACTTCGAGTACTGGGCGTAGCCAGGACAAAGACCACTATTTAGAGCATGAGGAGATGGGGAACGACGATTTAGTAAAGAGTTTTTGCGTATATTGGCGATAGTGTCAATGCTGTCAAGCAGTGTTTTGGGTGGTATCATTATGGTGGGTGTGGGAGGTGGCGTTTTGGGCACTACGCCGCTCGGTGTTCTAAGAGAAATACCATGCGCCTGTGCAAAAGCCATACTTACTTTACGGCCATGATTTACATTGCCGGAAGATTTTCTACGCGAGGCTTTCTTATGTTGATGTATAGTTTCCTTTTTTGTTGCACCAGCAACCACATGTTCATTCTCCTCGCCCTCATCGGCTTCGTTATCCTCATCTGCCTCTGTTTCAGTTACCGCGGTATCATCATTGTTCTCATCCTCATCTTCTAAATCTCCCTCATTTTCCATAACACCCAAGACTTCTTCCTTTTCCGTAGTTTCTGTATTGTTGTCCAGGACAGGCATTGGTTTATTGCCGTTGATAATTTCCATTTGCCGTTTTTCTTCCTCTTCAAATGTCATTTTATTGATTTCTTCGGGTGGTACTTCGGGAAAATGCAACAGCTTTACCGTGATCTTCTTGCCAGCCTCGTTGTAATAAACTTCTTTGGCACTCATTTTATCAAAGTCTTCGTAGATTCTTACTTGGGGATAAGCACATAAGGACATTTTCACTGGCAGCATAACAAAATAACAATCAAGTTGTCTTCAATACATTTTTATTATTCGGATTTTTTTTTCTTCAATAAAAATATTTACACTGGCTTAAAATAAAAGTCAAACGAAAACTTAAAAAAAGATGGTATTTGTTACAATTGTATTTCCTAAGAAGTTCACTGACATTTCGGGGAATCTGTTGCAAAATTTTATGACACGTTATTCCAAAAGTCATAAGTTCGCTTTTTGTTATTTCTCGGCCATGACTCACTTTTGCTAAATCCGTCTTACAACATTTTTAATTCACTTCGCTTCGCAATTACGTTTATGTAATTCTTTCATTTTTTTTAATTTATTCTTTATTTTTACAATTGACGTCATTAGTTTTTTTAATTATATCGATTAAATAACTCGCTGTTACTGAATGTTGTGTTTTTTTGTTGTATTTAATTTTAATTAATCATGCCATTTGGTAAATTGTATTTTTATTATAAATAGACTTTTAAATAGAATTTAAAAAAATGTTTTTTGTTACTGTGGCTGGTCAATTTATTAACGCAATCAGTCGCTTTGTGAAGCAACAAATAGCAAAAGCAAAAACAAAATATACATATTTATTTATTAAACCATTTAATAAGCGTTGAAATTAATTGACTGCCACACAAGTCGTTTAGCAATTACAAAAAAAAATGTTATTCAAAGTCTAAACAAATTCAAAAACAATAAATAAAAAATATTAACGAGCCCGCAGAAAATACTGTTAACGTCACAAAAGCTTTGTAAAGAAGAGTTCTTGAGCAGTCATTTACACGCTGCAGGAAATGATACAGGATTTTTGTAAAAAATTATCTTTAGTTTACACGGAGAAAATACTCAAATGCAACTATTCTTACAGAAATATAATCGTATTTGTGTAATCAAACAAAAAACTTCTATTCAGCTAAAGGAAAAATACAATTCAGCGAATGAGATTAAAGTGAGAATTGCTGTGTTCAATTGAAATTATATTAAGTTGAATATTGGAATTATTTACCCACTGGAGTTTAACTTTTCTTACAGAAATATAATATTATTTGCATAAATAAACAAAAAATATCTATTCAGCTAAAGAAAAATACAATTCAGCTAATAGGCATAATATTAAAATTGCTTTTTTAAATCAAAAATTATCTTCAGCTTAAATTTCAAGCTATTCAGCATTTAACACAAGAGAAAATTAACTTCAACTATGATATAGTCGTATTTGCATAATTTAACCCAAAAACCTATATTCAGCTAAAGACATATACAATTCAGCTAATAAGCATAATATTAAACTTACTTTTGTAAATCACAAATTATCTTCAGTTTAAATTTCAAGCTATTCAGCCGTATTTCATACAAGAGAAAATTAACTTCAACTATTCTTTAATCGTATTTGCATAATTTAACCCAAAAACCTATATTCAGCTAAAGACATATACAATTCAGCTAATAAGCATAATATTAAACTTACTTTTGTAAATCACAAATTATCTTCAGTTTAAATTTCAAGCTATTCAGCCGTATTTCATACAAGAGAAAATTAACTTCAACTATTCTTTAATCGTATTTGCATAATTTAACCAAAAACATATATTCAGCTAAAGAAATATACAATTCAGCTAGTAAAATTTATATAAAAATTGTTTTTTTGAAGCTAAAAATATTTTCAGTTAAAATTTTAAGTTATTCAGCCATACTTTAACATAAGAGAAATAATTAAATTCAACTATTCCTTAATCTTATTTGCATAATTTAACAAAAAACATATATTCAGCTAAAGAAAACCACAATTCAGCTAATAAGCATAATATTAAAATTGCTTTTTTAGATCAAAAATTATTTTCAGTTAAAATTTTAAGCTATTCAGCCATATTTTAACACAAAAAAGACATCATTTGGCACAACGGAAACATGAAATTTTTTCACCATCGTACTTTGCTACCGACCGATTGGCACACACGCAAAGAAAAAATAGGAGGTCCGGATATTACTCATACGTACCGTTTCCAGATGATCAGATGAAAAAACGACATTTTATTTGTTAACACTTAAGCATGAAAATAAAATCTTAAAAAAAGATTTTCCATTCTCTTCTCTAAGTGGATGTACTTCCAGATTGGTCCCGTTCTTTATATTCAAAGTCCGCCTGTCTGTCTGCTTTGGAGTCAAGTTTTATTTTTTTTGCAAAAATTAATATTCAATTATTTTTTCGTGTAGAAATAAATACAAATTTCAAACGCGAAATTCAGCAAAAACGATGATAATAAATATTTATATTTATTGTTAGTTATAAGTATGGCCGACTTCCTAAACGCAAGTTGCGATGCATATTTACAATGCATACACTTCGTAAACGCATATGTAAAATTTCTGGCAACGTCCAATGTTCCTAATCGTTTGGCAACTCATTTTAATGAGTATCAGCTGTCAAAATCGCGCATCATTTTTATTTTGTATGCAAACATTTGAACTGCAATGGCTGAGTAAGTATTTTCTTCTTCCTAAATGCCGATAAAATGCAAAAAATGTATCTGCAACGCAAGGTTGCACTTAAGATATGTTTAGCATTGCATAAGCTTTTTTTTAAATAATGCATTGCAACTTGCGTTTAGGAAGTCGGCCTATTTCAACATAATAAAATTTAATTTATTTATTTTCTTTTAAAAGAAATTAATGTTAATGCGTTGCTTCCGCGTCGATCGAATTTATCGCTTGATAAATCAATGCATTGTCGAAACCATGGATGAGTTCCTTATTATGCGACCCATCGTAAGTTTATCAGCCATCTACGAACAAACAACCTGCAACATTCCAGTTTGTGTTGTATTGAGTGCTGGTTCAGATCCTACAAACGATTTAATGAAGTTGGCGGAACACAAGAGAAAACTAAGTTCAACTATTTTTTAATCTTATTTGCATAATTTAACAAAAAACGATTATTCTTTAGCTTAACAAAAACACAATTCAGCTAAGGAGAATTATATAAAAAAAATGTTTTGTGAAACAATTTAGCTATAAAACAAGACGTTTTCTTGTGCTCATATTTATATGTCGAAATTCTAAGACATGTGTGTGTTTTGAAATGATGAAGAAACACTTATTCAGCTAATGACAATATAACTTAACGGAAAATAATGCTATTCAGCAGCACTTTACGACAATAACACTGCGGTTGATCATGCAGCTAATACCAACAGACCCAGCTGCATAAAATGGCATTAAGCAAGTGGTTAAAGCAATTCAGCTACATACACACAAAATCTTGATAAATACTTTGGCTATAAAAAAATAAAATTTAGTACATTGCAAATACATACTGGCTTAGCAAATAAATAATATTCACTAAAAATGCTATTTTGCATGATCGAAAAGCAATTCAGCAAAGATTAAAATACATATGTATATCGTTAATGTTCAATGTTTATCCACAAATTTCATAAATTTGCAAATAAATTACTTATTGATTCTGCATATTCAAAAAGTTATTCAAAAAAGAATAAAAATTGTTTTTTTTTTGGCATCGAGTTCGAATATCGTGAGACCCCAACAGAGACTAAAGAGTTATTCAAATACATTCGCAGCTTTGAATTGAGTTCAATTTCAGATTTTTTAATTTATACCGCTTTTCTTTATCGTCTAAAAAAATACGTATTCAGCTAAGAAAAATGTAATTCAGCAAACTTTTTAAGTAATTAAGCAGTATTTTCTAATATAAAATTTATAAAACTCTACTAAAAATATTAAAACTTACTAAACTATTTATGATGCAGTTTAAAATTTATATTCAGCTTAAACTAACATGATTCCGTACTAATTAAATACAATTCAGCTGGTTTCAAAAACAACAGAACACATTTATTTTAATTAATACTTCTATAAATTAAATAGAAGCCTGACTCTATTCAGCTTTACATATAAAAATTTATTCAATCAATTCTAAATGCAATTTAAAACTGACATCAAGTTAAAAGTTATTTAAATTAAAAATCATTCCATTCAGCAGAGAAATGAGGTCAAACTAAACAATTTTAAATTTCGGATAAATAATTTTTAAAGATTTAAAATTCCTTTATTATTTTTTTAATTGAACCAAACAGCTGAATAAGCATTTTAAAACACTGAATCATAATTTAATTCAGAGTGGATGGATGCTTTTATTTATAATTTAATTCAATGGTTGCTATTATGAAGTTAAAGAAAATTTTGCACAGCTGAATGATAACTTTTTTTTTAAAAGATTTTCTTGGCTTGAAAACATACAACTTTTTCTGCAATACAATATAAACAAGAAATTAAAATTTAAGCCAGCTGAATTAATATTTATTGTTTTCTACCAGTAACCTGAATTTATATTTATATTATTAAGAGTGCATCTTTACTTTGGGCAAAAAATTTTTGAAAATCAAGTGTTTTGTGAATGTGTTTGTCTTGAATGACCTGTTTAAACAAAGTTTTTAAATTTCTAAAAAAAAACAATGAAATCGTTTTTCATTAAACAAAACAAAAACTATTTCACTCAGCTGAATAAATTTTCGGTTTGTATTTGTTTTTACTGTGCAAGAAGAAAAAGGTGCGCTGCGAGGAGATTTAAAATATCGCCGCACAGTGGTCTAATAGCCCAATCTAGCTGGAAGAAAAAGTCATAAGTTGTTATTGCAACGCCAGACAGCCATAAAACTTAGCACGTTAATAGATTTTATCAATCTAAACAATCGCACAAAAAATGGGAAAAATTTGGTTAATGGGCGTGGCATAAATGCTACTTCATAGATTAACAAAAATAATACATGTTTTTGTGTTAACAATTTTTAATTTATTTATATAAACTATATAGTTTCTATCACAAATTCAGTCTTATGTGACTTCTGCACAGAGAAAAAAATCAGAGTAAAACTTACTAAAACCAGTTACATTTAATATTTTTTCATAATGATTTTGCTTTATTCGTTTTTCATGTTATATTGATTTGTGCATATACATAAAAACAACTTGCAATTATTTTAAATTAAATTTATAAAATAACTAAATTAAATTAGATGTTACAGATGACTCGGATGGAATAACAAAAGGAATATCTAGCCCCAATATTTATTTTTAAATTAAAACTTGTACTTTGAACGGGTGGCTTGAGACCACATTTTTGTTAGTTTACTTACAAACATTTGAACGGATTGCTTTATTCGTTTACAAAGGCTATCTGATTTTTTTATTTTGATGTTTAGTTTTATCAAAAACTAAAAAAACTAACTTTTTGTTTTTCCTTCAGCCAAATATTATATAGCTCCCACTTTGGAATGGACACTTTGATCTATAAATCAAATAAAAACAATTTCAGCAAAAACTAACAGCTAATTTTGATACCGTTTAAATGGCTACGACTATACAAAATACGATAAAGTAAAAAACATAGCGGAAGTCTGCGAAATTCTTATTTAAAAGTCTATTAGAACTTGTACATTTTAGTAAAATTTCACATACAAAATACACGAGTACAAAATCGTGTTTCTTTTTCACACAAAACATTTTACACGAATTTTATAAATAGCAATATTTACACATACCTTTGTTATATTAATTACACCAATAACAATTTTTAATTCTTTTTCTTATTTCCTTTTTACTGGTAAGTTCATTTGCACTAGTAAATATGAACTGATCTGTTGATGCACTAATAAAAACGAGATGACAAGTATTCAAGACAATAAAACAACACTTGTGTATATAGTTATTTAAATAAAAAAAATATACCTATATACTTTGGACACTTGCCAGCTTACTAGCGAAGAAAAATATTATATTCGAATTATTTAAAAACCTGACGACTTTCTGCTACCTAGATAGGGCTTTTAGACCACGGTGCGCCGCCTTTTTTCCTAAACGTAAACGCCATTTTTTCGAAATTGACTTTTAGTTTTTATGGTGGCAAATGTTATTTTCTACCATAAAAACCAAATAAGTAAATTTCGTAAAAGTAGCGCTTACGTGTTTTAAAAAGAAACACAACGATATGCAGATAATATTTGCCTTCTTTCACATAAACTATAAGACATGCAAGATAACACAAGCGATCTTGTGAAATCAGCCAGAAAAAAGTTGCCTTAACAGCAGCAACGCTGATATCACCATCGACAATCACCGAATACAATACGTTGACTATTTCTCCTACTTAAGGGGCAAAATGTCGACAAGCGGTGGCATTAATGAGGACATCAAAAATAGGCTCAATAAAGCAAGAATTGCATTTGGAAGACTGAAAAATATATGGCGGGCACCACAAATCACGAGAACAACAAAGAATCGTATGTTCAACGGATGTGCCAAATCGAACTTTTTATACGGAAGTGAAACATGGTTGGCCAGCGAATCGATCAAGCAGCGGCTTCAAGTTTTTATAAATAAAAGACTTCGCATTATATGTGGCATATGCTGGCCCAACACAAAAACCAACGAAAACATCTGGAGCTTGGCCAAAGAGAAGTCCATACACATACAGATAAACTGCAGAATGTGGAAATGGATAGGACACACCTTAAGAAAGTCAGTACATAATGTAACCAGGATAGAGCAGGAATGGAACCCATATGGAAGTAGAGAAAGATGAAGGACAGAAAATTCCTGGCGTTGGTCTGTTAGGAAAGAACTATGCGAACAATAGATTAAGTTGGAAATATGTTGTTGTGAAGCCGTTGAAAAATAAATAAAGCAAAAAAATTGTTTTTATAAATTTTTTTCTTTTGCTGATTTTTTTACATTTTATTTTATTTGATTATTGAATCTACATTCGATACGATTCTATTCGATTTAATAATATGTATTTAATCAGAAACTAAAAACTTGTTGGTCCATCCACACGACTGAACAGCATTTCTCTTTGCCGAACTGCTTTTGGAATCACCTAATTAATGTTTAACTTTAAATAACAACTTTTTTTTATTTAATAACAACTGGTTACTTGGAAGCAAGTCACAACTTAGTCTAGAGAACAAAATTAAATTGTATAAAGTTATTTTAAAACCCATATGGACATATGGCATTAAGCTGTGGGGAACAGCCAGCAATTCAAATATTGAAATATTACAACGTTATCAGTCCAAAACTTTAAGAAATATTGCCGGCGCTCCTTGGTTTATGACCAATATTCAAATTCATAGGGATCTAAATGTACCCTTTATATTTAGTGAAATAAACAGATTTAGTTCTAGGTACGTAAACAGGTTAAGCAACCATCAAAACCCATTGGCGATTTCTTTATTAGATGAAACAAATGAAACTAGAAGACTGAATAGGTTTCATGTGTTAGATCTTCAATATAGAAAATAAAACTCAGAATTAAGCTTTAAACACAGTAAAATTTCTTATGTATAGTTTATTAAACTTAATGTAGTTTAGTAGCACATGTGATATTTTTATTTTAATCATCTAATTTGCTAAATATTGTAAAATAGATTGTAAATAAAAGTTGAGAATAAAAAAAAAAAAAAAAAAATAACAACTCTTTTAAACAACAACAAGTTTCAATTCGCTGAACTAAACAATTGTTCTTCTAAATTTAATTCTAAAATTTATTTCAGAAAGTTGTATTTTATTCAGCCGAATTAATAAATTAATTAATTAATTTTGTTCCAGCTAAATGGGGTTTTCTGGAGCATTCAATTTCTAAATGAAAAAAAAAATACTAAGAAAAAACTAATAAATATCTAATATATTTGCTAGTAGTTTCATTGTTCTAAAACATATTTTTAAGCTAAAAAAAATACACACTTTATATTCTTAATTGCGTTGTTTTGATTCAACTGAATATGTAATAAAATTTCATTTAAATATAAAAATGAAAATAAAAAAACACACACACCCTTTTTCGGCTGAATTACATGCCTACACGTCGAGAAATCTTTTTTATAGATAAATTTATAACGTTTAAATTTAAATATCAACAATATATACAACAACAAATTATAGATTTTAAAATCGTTTAACACACCCACCTTTTTGCAAAAAAAAAGTGGTCATTAATCTCTTCCTGAACAAATTTCTCCATAAGTTCGTCATTGCATAATTATCATAATGAGCCGTTTATTTTGCAAGTGGATTAAGTATATTTATATTATTTTTGCAATTTATGCATCCACAAAAAATATTAAACCTTATTCCAATTGTCGTCATCAACGTCGTCGTCGTCATTTTAGTATCAAACATCATTTTGTTTCAACGTCATCATCAATTCAGTAAGAATTTTGCAATCTACAACAGAATGATGACGACGCCGTTGACGATTTATCGTTTATGTCAACTTAGCAAACACACATCTCTAAATATTTGATAAAGCTGTAAAGGTACGGTCGCACTTGCCAAATATTTGCCAAAAAAAAGCGTGACCAACAGACTAGCTAAATTTGCATTTTCTTTAATTCCAATATGTCTTTAAATATGGGTTGTTCGCATTTTGCGGCATAATTCACTTCATTTTATGATATAAAAATCAAGTTAAATCACACTAACGCTAAGCAAAAGTAGTGGTTGCGTTTTTTTTTGCCGGCAAATGTTTGCAAAGCGTGACCCGTACCTTTCTTTAGATTTGTTTATTACTTTTGAACAAAAATTTTATTTAAAAAATTGGTGAATTGTATGTAGTAGTTTGCCATCGCAAAAAGAAATTCTGCTTTTTCTTTAATGAGGAATACATGTTCTTCCTTTTAACATTATTATCCTCCAATGGAGGCATCGAAGCAGGAGCTGTCAATGAAATCGCAATTTTTTAATTATAACACGAATATTTTAAGAAAATATAAACAAATTATTTTCTATAATCGTTTCCATGTGTTTATTTTCATTTTGTTTGATTTGCCTAATTTGTGTCTGATTGAATTTATTCAAAAGTATGTGATTATTTGTTTTTGCTATTGACTGCATTTAAAGCGAATGCAGTACTAAGTAACCATATACTTAGCATTTTCACAGCTCCAACGAAATAACAAAATAACAATGAAAATGGCTGTAAATGCTTTTTACAACATTTATTTCATTTTAAAAGGCAAATACATCATGTTTAACGAATAGTTAAGGAATAGTTTAAAAATAATTGTTTGTTTATTATTTTATATTATATTTATTTCAGACTTTCCTTTTTCTAAGTAATTTTTTCACAAATTGTTTACTTTTTGTTTTCTTACTTTTGTTTGTTTATCTTTGAATCATAAGTTTTTTTGGTTTTACTAAATTTTACTACAAGAAATTTCTGCAGTAAAAATTAGTAAATTCTCAGCCAAGAACTGTTCATAAAATGCAGTAAAATTCGGTCAAAATTTGTAAAAACTTTTGGGTACTCGAACAAACTTAATAGTGCCGTAAAAATTTCTTGTAGATTGCAAATTCTATGTTGACATTCATCGTTAATATTCGATAACGACAACTGGAATAATCACTTGAAGTAAAAAAGGCAAAACAATATCATTTTGTTGTATCGTTTTGTTTTCATGTTAACAAGTGGAATAATAGGCTTTTTACACTGAACAACGTCTTTTAGGGTTTTTACACTGAACAACGTCTTTGTGAAACGCGTGGAAGATGTTGAAAATGTGAAACATCTTTCGTCTTTCATTTATTAAGGCCTCCAGACACGTTCAAAATGCTTGCTAAGAATGGTTATAGTATAAGTGAAAATTTGATAGTATGTGTGACACCGACGACGCTTGATGGAAAATCCAAAAATTTAGATTTTTGTCATGCTTGCTGTCAGTTGTTTGAACACGTATAGTGTTAACCCATCAAGCACGAACAAATTTCCAGCAGAATTATATTTTCATTGTAAACAGTTGTCAAAAATAAAAATCGGAATTAAAAGAAAATTATAAAAATGACGCGTAGAAAAAAGTGTTAGAATTAAAAGAAAAACAAAGAAATGACTGATAAAGAAAAGAGAAGTGTTAGAACTTATTAAAAAAAAACATTTTTGTTATTAACATTTAATTATTTGGCGACATTGTTATATTATTTTTAGCTAAACGAACAGCACAAAATCAAAGTAAGAATGAATGCTTGGTGGGTCATCAAGCGTGGTGACATCAAGCCAGCAAGGAAGCACATCTACACGAACTTGACAGCAAGCATTTTGAACGTGTCTGAGGTCCTTAAAACATTGAAGCAGTTGTTGCTTTGCCAGAACAAATCCAAATTGAAGGCCATTCTGGAATAAGATGATGATGAAGAAGAATTTTTGGTAGACATAAGTTTGTTTATTTTCTGCAATGTCAGATTGCTAGTGTGATGGCACAAAGAAAATTGACTTTTTCGAAATTTTTTTAGTGGCGACACTTAAAATAACGAAAAATGTAAGGTGGAACAATATGAGAAAAGATCATCTTTTGTAGATGTAGAAAGATGTTGAATTTTCGTCCTGTATAATTTTTATGGGAAGATGTTAACATCTTTGCAAATAGATGAAAGATGAATGATGTGGGTCAGTGGAAAAAGCCTATAAGGGTGATTGTCAATTGACAATTTCGCATCTGCATTAACGTTGCTGTTCAAAATAAATAAAAATTTTTATAATTAAAATGATTAAAAATATTATATGTATCTAGTTTTATAAATACTATGTGCATGATTATAATTAACAAAATTTTGTTCGAAAATAGGCCAATCCAACTTTTTAAATAAACGATTGATAGAGACTTTGAATTTTGATTTAAAAAAAAAAATAAATAAAAATTAAAACTAAAAAATATTTTTTTTAATTAATTTAATTTTTAACTAATTAAAACAATTGAAGATTCAGCAATACAAAATTTGATTTATTTAATAAATCATCTTATAAATAAAAAATATGTTTGCATGGTCGGAATCGCGTACATTTTATGTCGTCATCATAAATTATTTTCAATTTCTTTCAGCTTTAAAGATAATTATTGTTATTTATGAGACAACGACGAAATTGCATAAAAATATCTAACATAAAAATATGAATTATAGTCTTTAAAAACAATTTGAATGTCATTATCTATCATACAATGTATGTGTAGAGGAAAAATAAGTACAATTTATTAACTTTAATAAAAAAAAAATAAAGAAATACTTTACAAGATTCCAGTTTGTAGTTTAAAGAGGAATTTTTAATTTTATTTATTTATTTATTTATTTCTTATCAAGTTACTGCTTATATCTTTTAATAGCGTAAAGCTTTTTTGCAAAATTCAAAAGACAATTAGACAAACAGACTGATATTATTGTAAGTTAGACATACGACGCAGTTTATAATTTTATCGTACCAAGAATTTATGAATTACGAGGGCAGTTTGATAATTCCCTGACTTTTAATATTTCCAAAGCGTCAACCTTAAAGCCAATTCTGGTTCCGTTAAAAATAATCTCTACTACTAGACTATTGTCGAGTTTTGAGGAGGCTGCGTCTATTGACAGCCTTTCAAAGTACACAATCTCGATAATTTTAACGTTAATTAAAAAAACAAGAGTTTCGTGTGCTGATTAAACGTTATTTTTTACGTAAAAATTAACATCACCGAAACCAAAGAAACGCTTGATGAATATTATGGGGACTCTACACCATCTATTTCAATAATTAAAAAGTGGTTTACTGAGTTTAGTGGCTGTTAGACACACCAGCACAAATGACTCCAAACGTCTAAATCATCCAAAAGGGGACTTTAAGCCAGAACTAGTTGGTAAAATAAATGAAAGAATGAAAGTCCGTGATATGCAGAGGCTGTAGGCATCTTAATCGAGCGAGTACAGCACATTTTGCATGAATATTTAGCTATGAAAAATGTATCTGTTGGATGAGTGCCGCAACTGCTCACACTCGCTCAAAAACGCAACGGAGCGTTTGGCGAAGTTCAACCACAATCCGAACAAGTTTTTGCGTCCTTTTGTGACTAAGCACGACACATGGATGCATCATAGCATACCGGAGACTACAGGGCAATCAATGCACGTGCAACAAAGAAGCATAAGGTTCATCTGTCGCAAACATTTCTTTATTTTTTTGGATGTACGGAGTGTCATTCACATCGATTACTTTGAAGAGAGTAAAAAAAGAAATACCGGCGAATATTACTCAGAGCCTACGGACAGATTCAATATTGAATTAAAACAAAAGCGACCTCATCTAGCGAAGAAAAGGGAGTCGTTCCTTCAGAGCAACGCACGGGCGCACACTTGTGTAGTCAGTATGGCAAAAAGCCATGAATTGGCCAGCATACTTTCCAAATTTAGCCCCTTGTGATTATTTCCTGTTTCTAAATTTGACGAAATGGCTGGCTGGGTTGGGTATTTGGATAAAATGAAGAGGTTTGCATTGAAAAAACCTATTTTTAGGGGCTTGAGAAATTTTATAATTTGAAGCGAATAAAAAGAACTTGAAACGCTGCCCTTAAAGGAAACCATGTTGATAAATAAAATGCTTTTTTGCAAAGTTTTATTTTATTCAGAAATTCAGGGAATTATCAAACTGCCCTCGTAAATAAGAACCCTTATGCAACTGAGTTAAAGATAACGAGTTTTAAAACCAACAATATTTTCTTTGATAACAAACGTCTACTTATGGATTTTAGTTAAGCTTACTGAGGAAAAATACAACAGCAGGTTGCGCTTCTAGGGAAGAGTGATGCATAGAAAGAAGCTTTTTTCTCATACATGTGCATTTATATTTGGAATTGCAGAGATTTTTTAGAGTGCTGAAGTACTAGTTTTAGAGCAGTTGAATTGAATTTATTTTGATTTATTTAAAAGCATTTTTAATTACACGCTTATTGGTGTTTTAAAACTGAGGACGCATTGGGTCATTGATAGAAGTGTCCATTTATATGGAAATCACTCAGGTCTTTTAAATTCTGATTTTTTTTGTTAGCTGAGTTCCGTATTTAATTTTATCGCTTAATTAATTACAAAGGAATTTTAATCATTCGCATCTAAGAAATTCGTGTTATAGGCTATTTTTTAATTTTAAATCAATTGAAATTTTTTACGTGTATTGTCATATATTTTGTCTCTAAAAAATTATAATTTTGCTCAGCTGAATTAAGTTCATCTTGACAGAAATTTTACATAACTATAATTTTACAATAACTATAATTTTTGGTTAGCTGAATACGATATTTTCCTTACTACATTTTTCTGATTGTTAGCTGAATACATGTTTTAGGCTCCAAATATGTCGATTGACATATATTTGGGCTATTTCCATAAATTCAGCTTTGCTGAATTGAATTTTCATTAACTGAATTTGAAATTTTTACTTTAATGATAAATATTTCATTAATAAAATAAAAAATTTCCTCAGCTAAATTGATTTTTTAAACTCTCTAAAATATAATTAAATATAAAACGCTGGCTTTTCTTTGCTGAATTAGATTTTTTCCTTACTAGATTTTTTATTTGTTAGCTGAATTATTGTTTTAGGCTTCAAATATGTCGATTGACATATATTTGGGTTATCTCCATAAATTCAGCTTTGCTGAATTGAATTTTTATTAACTGAATTTGAAATTTTTACTTTAATGGTAAATATTTCATTAATAAAATAAAAAATTTCCTCAGCTAAATTAATTTTTTTGAACTCTCTAAAAATAAATCAAATATAAAACGTGGGCTCTTCTCAGCTGAATTCGTTTTTTTCCTTACTAGATTTTTTATTTGTTAGCTGAATTCATGTTTTACGCTTCAAATATGCCAATTGACAATTTTTTAGTCTGTTTTCATATATTCAGCTTTGCTGAATTAATGTTAGATTACCGGTAAATACTTCATTAGTAAAATAAAAAATTCTTTCATCTAAAATTGTTTTTTTAAGTTTAAATAAATAAAAATCATTAACTTTACTTCGCTGAATTCAATCTTTTCTTTACAAAATTGCTTATTTATTAGCTGGGTCCATGCTTTAAGTTTGACATACATTAATTGACAATTGTTTGAGGTATCTTCAAATATACAGCTTTGCTGAATTGGCTTTAGATAAGTTGAATATATAATTTTTTTCTCTAATGGGAAACATTTCTTTAGTAAAATGGAAGTTTGGATTGATGTTTTAGCCTTTCGACGAATCAATTATGTGCAGTATTATATTCTTAATTATCTGTGCATATTTTATTTTTACTTTGCTGAATTGTTAAATTTAAAATAAGGAATATCATTCTCTATATTTTTATGGCCTTATTCACAAACGATTAATAAAGTTATTGTAGGCTTAATGTTGGATTTTTATATGGGAAAACCGGTTTTAATGTACACATTAACTTTATTAAGCGTTTGTGAATAAGACTATTAGAGTTTACTTAAGTTTCTTAAGAAGCGATTTAGAATGAGAGCGTATTGAAGATTCGTTGTGTTTAAACAATTTTGTTTTCTTTTATATTTTCTTTATTTCAGTTGATTTTGATGTTCTCCTAAAAGACTACAACGTATTCATTTCTTTTCTAAGTCTGCGTTATTATTGTTTTCATATTATTAAACATAAATTTATTTTGTTTACTCTAATGCCATTTTTATTTCGAGTTAAGCAAACTAAAGCATTATTAATTTTACTTACATATGTTTTGCGTGTGAGTTTTTCTTTAAGACGCTTTAGCCAACAATAATGTCAACAACATCTTGTTTTAACACCATAAAACATGATTTTTACTAAAAAATATTTTAACAGCAACTAAGTTTTAAGTAGAGTTTTTGGCAGAAAATGCGTGTTATCATAAATTTAAAATGACAGGCAAAATAACTTTTTCCAAATTAAGCCAAATAAATTGCACTTGAAGGCCTTTGTAACACAACATAACATAAATAAACAGTGAATAACAACGTAAGCTGCTGAAATGGCTGTCGTTGCTTCAAAGCACTACAAATAAATACCAGTGGCGGCTTAAAAGCTACAACACAAAATTTTTAGAGCACTTAATGAAAATGTAGAGAAAAAAGTGTTGAAAGCCATACTATGTTTTTGACTTTCAAGCAAACAAAGATGTTATAAATTGTTTTTGATATTAAAGCTGACTTTGCTAAAGAATTATTTATGTTTCCGATTTAGCAAATTTATGAGATTTTACAAATTGCTGTAAATTAATAAAAATTTTTTTCAATTAAATTATCAAACATGTTTTGTAGTTTCAAATCCCTTCTGTTAAATAAAATTCTCATAAGCTGAAAGATTTCACTTCACTTCATATTTGAGATGTATTTTCGAAATACTCGTACATTAAAAAAAAAATTATTCTTACTGGCATTTAATTTTTATGACGAGATTACGTCTGTCCCTTGCTCTGTCAGTCAGTCAGTCTATTTACAGTGTTTATGGTTACCGGTCTTATTAGCATTTCACCATTTTTGGCCAACACGTTGTTGTCCAACATTACAAGCGTAAATCATTGAAACGCCAAACTAAATGTGACAGAGCGCAAATGATATAACCAAACTTAAAATTGTATTTATAGAAAATAAAAAGCATACATACATGTATACATACACATATGTACATACATATACGCATACATATATCAGCTAGAAAAACAACAAGTCTTTGAAAAGACGTTAGAAAACAATAAGGAATTAATTAATAATTTTGTGCCTGAAATAAAACGTTTCCTAAAGATTTGTGGCCTTTCAAAATAAAAACTAAAAATATAATAAAACAAACACAACGAAGTAGATACGCTTCAATTATGTTTATGTATTCGTATGTATTAATACAGTGGACCTCCAATAGTACGAATTATATAATGTGAGGCCTTTCCGGAATATTGGAAAAGTAGGTACTATTGGACTAG
The DNA here is from genome assembly GCA_956483585.1 of Gymnocheta viridis. Taxonomy (NCBI): domain Eukaryota; kingdom Metazoa; phylum Arthropoda; class Insecta; order Diptera; family Tachinidae; genus Gymnocheta; species Gymnocheta viridis. The sequence goes on from OY101443.1 coordinate 13,275,383, forward strand.
AGTTTTTCTCTCATTTTATATGAAATAAAACATATCCAGATAGTTTAAATTTAAATTATTACCCTCAGCATTGGCACAAATTAAAAGGGCTATTCTCTCCTTTGAGAGTTTTCTACAAGGTGCAGAATTTTAATCCGGCAACATTTTCCAATAAAGTGCGGACATACATCATCATCTGTATGAAAAACTGCTGCAGTTTCCAGTTTTTTTTAATACAAACGGTGGGTCCTCGATTATTCGTGATTCGATTAACCGAAAACGTCGATTATCCGGAAAAGAAAATTTGTAATAATTTCTATAATTTTTTTTTTGCATCGATTAACCATGATTACCTCTACTATCGGGCATTCTAAACATTTTTCTTGTAGCTTTTGAACAATCAAACTCAATGTAAATACATAAGCTGAAAAATCTGAACTCTCTCGTTTAAATAAGACGAGTTAGAAGTGTGTGTGTGTGCACGCATGGTTAGTTTAATTTAGACGTTTGATAAGTACGTATTGTAATTGTTTATTTCTACAATGTCTTCAATAAAAAGACAAAAAGGGTATTCATTTCACAGTTTTTTTGGTTGGAAAAATGGAAAAATGAAAAATTACACTCTTATTGATGTGAACGGTATTTTTTTTACTAAAAAGTACAAAAATTTTAACTGTCATTACAAACATTCTGTCAAATAATTCTTGCAAATAATTAATATTATTCAAGATGCCGAATAAAAGTGTTAAAAGTGAAATAATTGATTATTTATTCGCTTGACGTTTTAAGCGGAAAATTACATCTTTTTATCCCGATTTTTTTACACATGGTTATAGTTTGTTAAAAATTCAACTTTTAGTGGAATTTTTTTTCCTGTGTTTGTTGTGAAAAAAATTACATTTTTACATTTTTCCACCAAAAAAACTGAAATGAATACCTTTAAAGAGTAGTTTTATCTACTGAAGACAAAGATGAGATAATAATTGAATATTTAAAAAGCAACGTGAGTGTGCAAATTATATCACAAAAATACGAAGTGGACACACAAACAGTCTATGACATTGCAAAAAAAACCTACAAAGTTTAAAAATTTTTGCACAGAAAGTGATTTTCTTATTGGCTTTCGAAGCCGAAAAACTCTAAAGACTGCAGAAGAACCAGAAATAGATTTTGCGGTTTCTGAATCGTTCCGGAAAGATTGCTTCAAAGGAACTCCAATCCTGCATTAATGAAAAAGAAAAAGGCCAACATATTCCACTCGAAATCACACATAAATTCAGAGTGTGAATATTATAACGGCTGGTTTGGAATTCACAAACTAAGAGCGGAAGAAACATTTTTTTCTTTTATTATTTAAATATTTTTATAAAATCTTTGAATAAATGAATTACATATAAATAAAAAATATTTAAAAGTATAACGCAAAAATTGTTATCAATTAAGCGAGAAAATCGGTTATACAAAATGCTTCCGGTACGAACCATTACGGATAATCGAGGTCTTACTGTGCCTACAAATTGTTTTACATTGCAAAATAATTAAGTTGAATATTAAACTAAATGAATTTTTCTTTTTCTTCACATTAAATTTTAGTGCTTGAAAATAGTTTCTGGTGTGCTTCATATGTTTCTAAAGGTCTTGGATTTTTTTATGTAAAAACTTTGAATTATTTTTAGCTGATTAAATATTAACAAGAAATGTGTTTGTCATGTTTTAACTTAAGCAAAAAAAAATTAATAATGGGGTCCACTCGTTTAATTTGGCGAATACCTCTTATAACTTTTAAATTTAAGAGTTTTTAAAATATTTGTAAAAATTTTAATGGCGAACTATTATACGACTTTTAAAATTTCGTTTGCTAAAGTTAGTTGCTTAAACGAATACCCTTAATATCGTTGGCAAGAAATAATAATGGCTTAATTTAATGTGATTATTTTTCAAAAAAAAAATTTTAGTGGTTTTTTAATCCAGTGGTTATTATTTTGGCTAAAGTTCGTAAAATTTTTTAGTCAGAAAGAATTGGACATGAGACAATATTCCAAAGTAAAAAGGGAAAATTTTAACACTAATTAATTTCAACTTACACGGCAGAACAGAAACAACGTTGTTTTTCGAGAACGTTGATGATGGGAGTGCAGCGGCTCCCGTAAAACAACGTTGTTTCTGTTCTGCCGTGTAAGTTGTAAAAAATGTTAGGAACTTTAGCCAAAATAATAATCACTTTGGATTAATAAACCAATAATGGCTTAAGTTGACATAAGTGCTTTTCCATTTTATTACATGTTCTTATTCTCTTCTTTAATATCTATTAGTCAGCTAAATTGCAACTATAAAATGTCAGTATTAATAAAACTATAGGCATTTATATTTTAACTTAAGTCTTTTTGGAAAATAATACATAAGCCGCCATAACATCTTAATTCAACTTAATACTTTTTAAGGTACCTACATCAATATTTAAATGTTTAAACATTTTTTTATAAAATAAAACAGTTTGCGTGACGTTTCTAACTTTTAGAGAAAATGGTAAAGCAAAACGTGCATGGCACAATGACGCATTGCTTGTTTACGTATAACTTGTATATATAATTTTTTTTATAAAAATAAAAAGTTTAAAATGTTATTAGACAATTTATTGAAATTTTTTCTAGTTTTGCTGTTGATGCATGAAGCATTAGAGTTATGAGGAAAAATGCGTCAATGCGTGAAAGCCTGCAAAAAGATGAGAGTTGCTCAACTTTTTGTTTCGCACTGCATTAAAAGTGCTTTATGTGGCATGTTTCATATAAGTATGTACATTCCATCTTATATGTCAAAGAGAATCTGTAACGCAACGCGGAACAAAAGCTTTATCTGACATGGTCTTAATATTTGCCCAACTTTAGTACTTTGCGTTGACGGAGACGTACCAAATGGGACAAAGCTCATAAGAAAACCTGTATTTCAATTTGGTTGTCAGTTGAAAAAAGAGACATATAACGAACGACGGATTCTATGTCCTTCGGCCTTAAGTGATTAATAATTTTATATTTTAACATTTAAGCGGCGGCTGCTAGTTTTGGCTTAGCCGTCGCCGTTGAATTTTCGTTACGGCTCTTCTCTTTTTTTCTCTTTTGCAATCGTCAAACAGTGACGTCGTGTACAGCACGATAATACTTAATAAACCTTAAAATTGTTGATATTAAGCAAAATGAATACCTTGATACGTCAGAAAACATAAACAAATACGCATAACATGTTTCGGATTAAAAAAAGTGGTACTGAAAAAATATATATACATAAATATGTACACGTATGTACAGTACAACCTCCATAATCCAGACAAATATAGTTTCAGCTTCTGTCCGGCTTAGTGGATCGTCCGGACTATAATTAAAATAAAATTTTAAACGCAATACATAAATGGAGGTCTCAGAGCTGAAGTGAACCAAGTCACTGAAAGACAATTCGAAGATATTTCGAGTTTCAGTAAATAAACTGCCATAAATTACATAGAAAATGAGAGCCATTGACTTGGGTTTTTTATCGTTAACTTAGAAACGAAACATATTTTTATTTAGTTCGTTACAGAACTAAATGGAGTTAAACTTTGCGGAGAATTTTGCAATAGTTTTGAAATTTTTCATGCTTTATGACTTGGTTCACTTCAGCTCTGAGCTCTCCAAATGTACATATGTACATACTATGTATATAAATTTTATTTTTATTACCAAAAAGAAAAATAAGTACACATAACAATTCATTTGTATTTAATTTATTTACCGAAAACATAAAGAAAAATACCAAAAGTGACGAAAAATATTCATTAATTTTGAAAAATAAGATTTTATTTTTGTTGAATACACATATCTCTATGTAATTTGTCAGGACTATTTATAAATTCTTTTGAAAATAAAATATCCTTATCTGTCGCTTTGGTTTGTTCCGCCCCATAAAATAGCTTTTGGAAACAGTTCGCCAGGCAAACTCAACTAAACTAAAATATTTTAAATTTTAAATACATACTTATTTTGTATAGTGGTAAACTAACGAAAACATTTTACTGAGAAAAAAGAACACTTGTCGAGACTATAGAGGAAAAATTTCTAAACTGTCCGAAAAATTTAAATGTCCGCATTAGCGAGTGTCCGGATTAGGGAGGTTGTACTGTGTGTAAATACCCCATTCCTTACTCGATTTTTTTGAATGGTCGCCGCGCCAATGAACTAACGATTTATCTATTTAAGCAACTTAATTCAAAAATTTAATTACTTTTTTTTTGGCAATTATGCGATAGAAAATTTTTAGTTTTCTCAGATTCCCGGAAATATCAAGTTTGTTAGTAAATTTCAAATTCAATTTATATATTTTTTTCTTTAATTTCCAACTGGGTTTGTTTTGCAAGTTTCATATGATTTTTGTACTTTTTAGAAATTGTATTTTTTTTGTTTGTTTCATTAACCACTTGTTGAGCCGGCTTTTTTTCCTTCTTCTGTGTCTCCTTATGTCTTTTATTTCACATAAATTATATAAAATTTCAGCACTTTCACTTGTTAATAATAATTTTTTCTTAATGGCCGCTTTTTCATAATTTCTCCTTTAAAAAGTATGTAAGTTATCATCAGCTTAATATACACAACTTGTATGTTTGATTTCAAAAATTTGATATTTTAATTATTGCGTTACGTTATATTTTTTTATATTTTTTTTTTGTAAATAGAAAAAAGCAACAAAACAAATTCATTCAACAAGATAACAACATTATTTGAAATCTTTTTTCATTCACTTTCCATATTCATATGTATGTATGTAAGTATGTTTAAAGGTAGGTAGGTCCTCTTTATCACTCGGTATTAACAAAAAAAAAAAAAAGGTTTTCGGCTTGAAAAGAAAAATTAACACAGCGCCACTTAAACGTACGCACGCACGCGTTCACTGTGAAAATACAACTGAATTAAATTGAAGCTTGAGAGCGAATTTTAGCTCTCGAAATAATCAATACCTACAACAACAATACGAACTAAATAAAATTAAAGCTCAAACAAAAAAAGGCCAAGCAACAACAAATTGTCAAAAAATATAATATTGAAAACACAATAGATCTCAATATGAAATAATGAAATAAAATTTAAAAAAAAAACAGTGTATAACGGAAGCAACAACAACAACATCAACTACGCCAACAACAATTTTATTTTTTCATAAATAATGGCTGGCAATAATTGTTTTACAACAACTCTGAAAACAATAGCAAATCAGCAACAATAAAAGCAACAAAAGCCAGTCTGCCTGTATAACAAAACCACAACAACAACAACAACAACAACAAAAAGAAAAACTGTAATTAAAGAAGTAAAACTACAACAAATATAATCGTAAATACAACACCAAAAACAACAACAACAGGAACCACAATTGAAAAAAAATGGTTGAAAATATAGAACTTGAAAGAAAAAAAATGAGAGAATAATTTCAGACATGTTAAGAAGGTTTTAAATTACATTTTTTTTAATGAAAAAAAAACACAAATTGAATTATACTGATACCAAGCAGAAGCAAGCGAGCACAGCTGATTATAAATTGCTCTCCAATTATATTCACCTGGGTGTCAAATTTCATGTTTACATTGTAAACACATGTGCATACATACATGTAAAATTGGTATCCCCCAGCTGGCGTTTTCGATCGCAGAAGAATCTTCCGCGATCAGAGCTTGCGGTTAAATTAATCGTTCGCGATGTCGTACATCGATCGCGTAAGTTCAGTACAACCGGAGAAACTGTGTCAAAACGGCGACTCTTCCATATGAGTCGTGTACGATACGCCTAATAGAAGCGTTTAAGCAGGGTCGGAGGAAAAAAACAGTACTTTTCAAAACAAAACAGTACATTTTTTCTTTATTTATAACATAACTTTTACTTCAATACGTCAAATTCTTATTTCAAATACATAAGTCAATAAGAAACATAAAAAGAATTTTAAGGCCCAATAATTGACTACTCATTTAAGTGGCATTTATCTTTAAATGCCACTTAAGTACCAATTTCATTTTTTTAGTACAAAATTATGTGACATTTAAATGCAACTTAAATGACCATTCTTCTGCATTTAAAGTCCATTTAAGTTTTGCACACATACATACACAAACATATGTTTTTGCTTGCGTGTTGGTGTTTCGCGCAACAAAGTAAACAAAAATTGTGCGGCCGCGGCCATTGAAAAATCAACATCTTTTGGAGTGAAATTTGGACTTCTTTTATTAATATTATTCTTTTCTATGGTTTTTAAAATTGTTTTAAACTTTTAAAACATTACAGCAAGCTATCATTGTTGTTATTTTCAGCCTGAAAAAGAATCCACATTAGAAATTTTTCTTTAATTTTGTTCAACAGCTGTTTCTCTAAGAAAATTGAGAGAATTTCGTGAGGCTGCCATATTTTTATCGTAATTAAATACAAACAATAATTTTACACTGAAAAACTCAAACTGTATTTAAATGCAATTTAAATTTAAGTGGCAATTAGCGCTAAATGGCATTTAAATGCGAAGTCAATTATTGGCCCTAAGACTAGCAGAACGGTGGCATAACCTTTAATTCAACATATCACGTATTTTTTAAAAATAAGGTACTAAAAACGGAAAACATATTAAAAACTCGAGAACGTAACGAAAAATTTTGCTTTTTTCATATACATCTATAGATACATATATAGATCTTCTCGGACTAAAAATAGTATATCAAAATAAATAGTGATCAAAAGCACAAATTAAACGTCGTTTTTCGAATGATATTAATGTTGGCTTGAGTAAACGAATTATTAATGCTGCACCATTTTTAACTGTATTTCGTAACCACCCACTATATTTTCAAATTATATTTTGAAAATGATCTAATGCATTTTAAAATTTATTAATAAAATTTAAAAAATTGTGAATAGAATTTCGAAACTGGCAATTGAATTTAAAAAACTACGAATTAAATTTTAAAACTATCTTGAAAATTATTTAAAAATTTTTTTAAAAATTCAATTGATTTCTTTAAATTTTTTTTCTTACAATTTTAATAATATTCAATTAATACTTTTGAAAACTATTTATAACTTAAAAAAACATCAATAGCATATTAAAAATTATCAATTTTAAAGCAGACTTTTACTAACTATATTATCCATAAAAATTATTATTCTACTTAAAATCAAAATTTAACAAAAATTAAATTATAGTTTAAGAAAAAACTATTTAGGCTCAACAATAAGAAACATTCTTTTTAAAGAAGTTTATATTTTTATTTTTTAATAAATTTTTTAAAGACAATGTCAATTTCTATGGACTATTTTTTACTTTTTTTAGGCGATTGGCAGTTCATTTCTTCGACATCGGTGGAACTGTTTGAGGCTACATACTCACTAGAATCTCTTTCCCTAATCAAAAAAAAAAACTATGAAAAAACATAAAAGTATATTTTTTATAATAGAGATCTTACCGTTTAGTTAAGGGATATGCCCGTGTATATAATATTTTTTAATGAATATTAGTTTAATTACACATCAAGAGAACATACATAAGTAAAAACACAAAACCTTCATATTTACAAACATAACATTCTTTGCTTGGAACGTAAACAAACCAAACTTGTACACAACGAAAACAAGTGGAATAAAAACAGAGCGTTTCAAAGAATTTTTATACAAAAAATGCCGTATACATAAAAAACGCAAAAACTTTTTTTATAAAAAATGTGTAATATATACAAAAATAGTACAAATCTAAAAAAACAGTACACGTACTGTTTAAAACATCTATAGGACCAAACCAAGAGAAAGATTATTGTTTTGGTTCACTAAAAGCTGTTTACAAACAATGCAAAAAGGACGCTTTGACTCCATGTCTTGCTTAAGATATTAATTTATACTTCCGTTTGCAGTCTCTCGAACAGTATTGCAAAATATTACGTTTCTTGGAAGGACCTGCAGCTTTGTTAACGTTGTCAGACTCCATGGTATCTTCTGCCTCTAAACACGTACTTATTTCTAGCTTCATTTTATTTTTCGTTTTCAAACTTTCTTTTCGTGTTTTAACAAGAAATCTTATTTTAAAGAATGTCCTTGTTTTATGACAAATTTTGTAAAATAAGCACTTCAAAACCCACAATTTCTTAATTTAAAAAGCCTTTTTGCTAAAAGTATTCTTTGTAACATTTACCGAAAATTTGTGAACAATTTCTTGAATGCATTGTGTACATGACAAGTTTGCAAAAAACTGATAAAAATGTTCCCAAATGAACAATAAGCTGAAATTTTTTTTTAATAATTGACGCCTTTTTTTATTTATAAATTTGCTGCAAATTAAATGTTTTTTGTGAAAAACAAAGAGAAATGGTAAAAAGACACAAAAAAATTTAAAAAAGTCGCAAAAGTCGCTAATAAAAAAAAGTCTCACAAAAAGTCGCAGATCGCTAAAGAAGGGTAAAATCACGACTTAAGTCTGGTGAACGGTAATCCTGCGTGTAAAACTCTTTTATTCTCACTTCAAACGAGCCTGGAACAAATTGCTATAATGAGCCTTCTACGATGCGCGGAAAAGGATCATGTCAGACTCTGTTATTGTGTATTATATTTTTAATAATAAATAAAAAAAAATCACTTTAATTTAAAAAACACTTCACTTTAAAAGAAAACTCTTTAATTAAATGAACACTTTTTATTATCGCTCTTCACGTCTGCTTTCATCAGAAACTGAGCTGAAAAGAATTATGTTCTGTTCATAGAATTCAAGCAATCCACTTGAGTAGAAAATATGTATGGAAACTACTCGAATAATTGAATAGTTTTCATACAAATTGTTCACTCAATTCGATTGCTTGGATTCTATGAACAGCACAGAAATAAATTTTTTTTTTTTTGCAAAACTTTTGTAAACATAAAGGTTAAATTCCCCGACTAACTATCGCCGGAGTGCGTAAATAGTCAGAATAACTCGCAAAAGCAATCATTTGGAAGAGTAATAAAAAATTATTTTACTCTAAAAGGGAAGAATTGTGCTGGAATAACATGGCAGCTTATTGGTGAGCGAGGGGAAGAGAATAGTTTTTGTTGGCGTAAAGTTTCAACCGGCTCATGGTGCAATAATACCAGGTAATGCTAATAGCACAGCCGACTTTGTAAATTTGAGAATGTGTGCGTCACACAGACAACAGGTTTTGATATAAACGTTGTATGTTTCTACCAACAATATGCGTGTGTCAGTAAATTTGAGAGACATAGACAATAGAGTTGTGCATTATCGTTCCTTTTGTGGAATCGTTCCGACCGATCCGAAAGATGAAAGGAACTAGGTCGTTCCTTTCGTTCATCGTTCCTTTTTTTACTTTGAACTGTGTAGGAACGAGGAACGAGTGAAATTGTCTGTCGCTTGTAAAAACGTCAACAAAAATTTTTTATTGTTTGTTTTCATTTATTGGATATAATAAAAAAGTTATACAAGTGCTTTCGTAAAATATTTGTAAAAAATTATAACTGTTATAAAAGAAATTGTAAATATAACATTGTCCATTATGGCTTCAACATTGATCTCTATACAAAAAGTGAATCTTGTTCTAAGTGTATAGAATATGTGAACGAAATAATTGTAGCAAACAGTCTTGAAGAGTCAGCAATTTGTTTTTCATACTGATTTTGACATTTATCAGAACAAGTTAATGATTCCTCAAGACTTATTAAACGATTAAAAAGGAACGTTTGGATCGGTCCGAATCGTTCCAATTAGGGAATCGTTCAATGGAACTAGGTCGTTCCGGAACGACTCAACTCTAATAGACAATAGATTTTGACATAAACCTTGTACGTTTCTACCAAAAAAATGCGTGGGTTTTTTGGTGTTGTAATTTGTTGCAGAATCGCTATTACCTGTGATAATTGTACCATGAACCGGCTACAAACCCGCATTAGCGGCACAAAACCAATACACACACACAATTAACAAAAACACACAAATGTCAAATGAATACAAAAAAACTCTAAAGATACGGTCAGACTTGACAAACATTTGCCCAAGAAAACGTAACCACTACTTTTGCTCGGGGTTAGTGCGATTTAACTTTTCTTTTATATAACAAAATGAAATCAATTATGACGCAAAATGCTATTTTTATATTATTTTTAATAAAAGCAAACCCATATTTAAAAAAAATATTGGAATTACACTGCAGCCACACGTTCAACTTTTTCTTTTAATTTTCTCGAAATTCAATTAAATTGATAGCTGTGACGTAGGCTGCACGCAATTTTAAAAGCAATTTCATTTTTCTAGATGTCATCGTCAAGAAAACAGCTTCAAATGGTTGCTCTAAACACTTATTGAATTTATTCTCAAACATATTTGAATATATGATTTTAATTACTAGTTTGGAATATTTGTAAAAAACAAACCAAAGAAGGTTTTCTTGACAGTAAATTGAAACACTAGATGGAAAGAGTATTTCATAAGCAAGTTCGTATCAAGTTTTAAAAGTATGTATGAGTGTATTAGTAAAAAAGTGTGCGTAAATTGGAACTTGATAGACAAAACTTGATCGTGCAACCCGTAAGTAATATAAATAAAGACTTTTTAAAAATGTATGTACATATATTAAGTAATTTTAGTTATTTAAATGCACTATTGGAAACAAAACATTTTTTTGGTTATTCTTTCCATTCGAGGTTCCATTTCTTTTAAATTGCTTAAAATTTTATTAAAAAAAGTCAGAATTAAGATATGATTACATTGCGAGATCTCCACATCCTTATTTGAAAAATTTTAGAAATCTATATTGACAATGAATTGTGAAGAATTATTAAAAAAATGGAGCCCTCAGAGGTGAAGAGAACCATGTCATAAAATTTGAAAAATATTACTCCTTATATTTTGGAATAGCTGCTAAGGAATTGCCGATTTACAAGATTATTTAAAGAATTTTTCTCGAGAATTGCAAAAGAGCTCTGCGTTTCCATCGGAAAACGTTTGGTTGGTCGTCCGTCATTTGCTGAACAGCCAACCGGTAGCTCTTTTGTTGGGAAAAAAGCTATTCATTCTGTGGCTACTATTAGAGTCCACAATGGTGCTCAAAAAGAAATATGGAAACTGTGTAAAAATCCGATACACACACGTTATGCCCTGAGTGTAACGTCCACGTATGTTTTTCAAAGACTAAAAACAGTTTTAAAGAATACGATTTAAAGAATGTAATTTATATTTTTTTCAATTAAGCATAATATTTTATTTATTTCTGAAAGAAAATAATACCCTAAATCACTCAGACAGTCTACAGGCGACTTTCCTTTTTTTGTCCTAGATTTTTTTAGAAATCGGATTTCAAATTTATTATTTTCAGCAGAACAATATACTAGAACAAAAAAATTATTGCCACAGTTCAATTCGTATTTCAAATTCAGGGATTTGATGGTTAAAAGGAAATAAATGTTGTATAAAACTTTTACTGTCATTTTCGTTGTGTTATTTTAATTCATTGGAGTTGTGAAAGTCGTAAGTATATGGTTACTTAGTGCTGCACTTGTTTTTAAGGTAATCAATAGCAAAAACAAATAAGCACATGCTTCTGAATAAAATAAACTGATGGAAAAGATTATAGAAAATAATTTGTTTATATTTTCTTAAAATATTCGTGTTATAATAAATATTGCATCGATTACCAACAAGAAAAAGAGTTGAATAATAAAAATTTGTAAATATATTTCAAAACTATATTGATTTACAATCAGATGTTTCTTTAATCTTATATGGCATTTACACCAGACCAAAATCTAGTACTTATGAGATTTCGAGCAACATCTTGTTGAATTTGAATAGATTTCCCAAAATCTACTTCGTCACTAGATTCTGTCAAAATCTACTCAAAATCTCTATATATCGCACAACATTATTAAACTTATTGAGGTTATTCACAAAAATTATTTGATTATCTAATTTTATTTGTATTTTTTAATTTCGGCATAAGAATATTTGTAAAAAAAAACAAATCAAAAAATGTTTTCTTGACAGTAAATTGAAATACTCGATGGAAAGAGTATTTCATAAGCAAGTTCGTATCAAGTTTTAAAAGTATGAGTGTATTAGTAAAAAAGTGTGAGTATATTGAAACTTGATAGATAAAACTTGATCGTGCAACCCCCGAGTTAAAGAAAATGCAAATTTAGCTAGTCTGTTGGTAACGTTTTTTTTCGACAAATATTTGGCAAGTGTGACCGTACCTTCATTCACACAAACCTATGTAGACGCATACATTTCATAGCAGATGAATAATTATATCGTGTGTTATGAAAAGTACAAAAATTGTGCGCTTAAAAATTTTTCTCGTCTGTGAATGCTCAAAGAGTCGCGAAATGATCGCGCTCGTCAAATAATTCTTCCAAATGCTAGCTGGGTTCGCTTCGTTTGAAGCAGCTGAGTTTGACATTCCCAAAACAAACGTACATATGTATGTATGTAAGCTGTTGTAGTTGCCGACCTGCGACTACTTGTTATCAATATATCGCGACTGAGGCTTAACTGATCGTGTATAATTAGTGTTGAGTTAAAAAGTGGTCGCTAATATTAATAAAGTGCAATAATTAAAAAATATTTGAAAAAAAAATTTGAATTTTTATATCAGTCTGTACATATATATGTATATGTGTACATTAGGGGCGTACTCTGTTGTATGAAAAAAATAAATATGTATTCAAATTCATTGTCTTACCACCTAGAAATATAAGATGGGATCTAAAAACTAGAAAGAACATGATTTTCACGGCTGTGAATATTGTACTACGCGGGTTTATTATTGTTAGAAAACTGGATAATATTAAGGAGTTTAAACTCTGGAATTTTTTTATCATTGCCAACATACGCTTAAAGAATTCATATACTTAACAGCTGGCAGCCACCTAAACAATTAAAAAAGACAAGCTTTAGAGCTGTGTAGCTCATGAACGAACGGCTTAAATTGAACGAATCACCCAACTGAGTGAAGTGATGATCTGGTCATTTTACTGCACGCTTTTGGTTCAATAGTGTACCATTCGATTTTGTAGATGAGTTAAAATGTTCGTTCATGGATCTTTTTTATTTTGTATTCTTTTGTTTCATTTCAGTTTTGATGTATTGTAGTGCTGGCAAATTCGACTACTTTTCATTACTCAATAATATTCAATACCTTTCAGTACTACTCGATACTTTTAACTGATTTTTTGAATTTGTAACGCATAGTTTTTATCTTCAAATTGAAGTAGTTTCTTCAAAAACTAAAAATAGATCTTCAGCTCTTATTGGTTTTGTATGTCTTCTATTATGAAATAAAAAATAAATGTAAAGCTAACTTTTAATTTAACGTTAGCAAAAACTTAAGAAATAAATTTAATTGTTCTCAAAAAAAAAAAATTATTTCGTTTTGATTTGATTAAAGAATCTTACACTTAGTTGTCTTTTTATACAATGATGTATTTTTACGCACTATTTTAGCCACTCAACTTGCTTAAAAATACAACTCTGAAAGTATCGAGTAACTACTTTTGAGTATTGAGTAACCAAAAAAAATGGAAATACCCGATACTCGGTACCCACTACTCAATATTTTGCCAGCAATAATGTATTAATGAGAGTTATTTTAAAAATTAAATATAAATTTCCTTTTATCATCAACCCATAAAAAATAGAGTATATATTAAGCAAAAATAAAATGTCTAATATTCTAGTCAAAAGAACAAGAAATTGTTTCGAAAATGAACTTAACTGTGATTTTTTAATTATTAAAAAAAATTTTTTTAATAAATTTTTTAATTTAATTACATTATTCAAATATTTACAAACGATTTTCTTACGAAAATAATGAATTTAAAATAAATAGAGTTGTTACCGTACTGTCGTTCAATTGAACGAATGAACGAACGGTTTAAATTTTGGTAATTTAACGAAAATGACCGACCACGGAAATGAACGATTTGGCACAGCTCTAACAAGCATATAAACGCTAATAAGCCCGTGTTGTGGCCTCCGAAAATAGCATGCTCTCCTCTTCTTAATTTGAAATTAAGAATACCCAATTCAACTTACGTTCTATGATGACGAACGTTTAGGCCCGCCCTTCAATTTACACTGAGATAAACTTCAAGCATATATTCTGTAAATTAACCAAGGCTGGTTGGTTCATTTGTTTTCAAGCTGACTTTTTTACTATTTCTTTCCAATTTCATTTGACGGCCCTACTAACAACAAACGCAGCGCGAGAGTATTTGTGCAGTTTGCTGCGGTTTGAGTGTATGAGTTTAATATTTTTATTTCTTTAGCCTAGAAATTCAATTTGTGTAGAACATTTATATGTTTTTTATTTTATCACACAAAATACACAATTATATTATTTTTTATTTGATTTTTGTATTTTTTTTTTCAATATAATTGTTACTGGTTTCATCATATAATTGTTTAAATTAGAGAATTTTATCAAATACAACTACGTTTTATTAATTAAATATTTATTTTATATTTATGTATGTTTGTTTGCCTTTTGTATCACAAATTAGACTTTGGTATTTTTCAAGTAATTTTGTTTTTCTTCTGTATTCCAACCGAAATGAAAATTCTCAATAATTTTATCTAATTCGAATTATAATTTCGTGTGAATGGGTTTTTAAGAAAATAAAATAGTTGAAAATATTTTTTGCTGCTATTAAATTTTGAATTGATTAAAAAACTTTTATAATTTAGATTGGTGTAAAATCAAATATCGTTACAAAGATTAATAACTGCCAGATCCACGATGTCACACGTATTTGTTCTTTCGTACAATTACATTTAAAACAACAACAAAGCAACGTATAACAATGTGTTAATTTAACGTTATTTAGTGATGGTAAAATTTGAATATTGATAGTGGTGAAATTGTATTTGCTTTACAAAAACAACTAATAATACCATCCACAATACAAATAACTCTCGTATCCTTTTTCGCGCGATAGTTTGTATAAATACAAATTTGAAATCACATTCAACCGAGCCACCTACACAATGGCGGATACATGGAAACACACAAGAACACTGACGATGGGAGTGTAGCGGCTCCCGAAAAACAACATTGTTGTTTCTGTTCTGCCGTGTAAGTTGAAATTATGTAATTGATGTTACAAATTTTCCCTTGTTCACTTGGAATATTGGCTCATGTCCAATTCTTTTTGACTAAAAATGTTACGAACATTAGCCAAAAAATAATAATCACTTTGGATTAAAAACTACTAACAACCAATTTGTTCGAAAAATAATCACTTTGAATAAAATTTTGGAATTTGTTATTTTATATTTAATTGTAGGAAACAACGAATACGTGTGACATCGTGGTCCTGGCTGTAAAAAAAAAATTAAGTAAACTTACCGCCTGGCCCACGATGACGAACGAATTCTTTCTTACGTAAAACTACATTTAAAACAAACACAAATTTTAAAATTTTAATTTATTTTAAATGTAATTGTACGAAAGAATGAATACGTGCGATATCACGTGCCTGGCGATTAATTTCTTTTGGTATATTATAGATTTCGTAGAAATAGAAAGAACACGATTTCATTTTTGTGACTGAAGGCCGAGGCACATAGAATCCGTCGTACGTTATACGTTGCTGTTTTCAACTGACATTAAAGTATCTGCGGAGGAGGTTGACACAATGAGTACTTTGTTGACGGACATTAAATCAGTTTCATTTGATTAAATTTCACATTTTCAATTGAATTAGAGGATATTCTGTTTTTTTTTTTATTTAATTTTTATTTAATTTAATTTTGTCACCACACAACACAAAAAGCTTAATAAAAACAAAGCAAAAAAATTATATTTTTCAAAGTACTCAACGTACGTTAGAAGTTAAATGTTGGCCAACTTTAGTACTTTGCGTTGACGGAGATGTACCGAATGTGACAAAGCTCATAAGAAAACCTGTATTTCAACTTAGTTGTCAGTTGAAAAAAGCAAAGTATAACGTACGAAGGATTCTATGTGCCCCGGCCTTGACACCGCTGGATTCGCAGTAGCTGATACTGTCATTTCGGTTTTCACTAAGTTCTCTAAGATTTTGTTCACGTTTCAAGTTGTACTTCAGGCATGACTCGAACGATATTAGCCTCAATGTTGTGGGTCGTTTTTGTTTTATTCGAATAGCATCGGTCTTTAACGGAAAAAGTTTGCAGCAGTCAAATCGCAGCTTCGAAACTGAAATTTTCCTTAGAAATATGTAAATGAAAACTGATTAAAGAGTGTTGTGGCCTCCGAAAGTAGTGTATTGTTTCATGCTGCTTCGTTTTCAGAATAATTAGATCTGCCTTTATGCCGCTTGCACCCTAAAAACTATCACATGTTTCTTCTTAATGAAAGTAATTTGATTTTAATAATCGAGTTCAAAAAAAAGCAGACGGTTATCAATTCGTTTGTATTTTTTTTCTTTCATGTTTTTTCACCACATATAAACTACCGAATCTGGATGTTTTTTTCTTTGTTTTAAAGGATGTAGTTCCGAATTGAGCGCATTGTAAAGTGGGCAGTACAATTCAAAAACATATTCTCTTTCAACAACTTCAACTTAATCGACTCTTATGAAACTTTGCATACACATTAAGTATTCGTTACAATACTACATTATTATTTTAAAAGTGGACAGCGCCACGCCCACCCACGCAAAGAAAATATTATTTTTCAACAGCTTCTACTAAACCGATTCATTGGAAACTTTGCATACACAGTTAAGAGATACTTCACTCCATCTGATCTCCTCAATATTTAGACCAGCTATACCCGAACGAAAATCGAATACAACTCTAACGTATGGACCGGTGCTTCAAAGTCTATTTTGAAGTTATGCGACTGCGTACAGGAGATGGCGAAGAAGCTCACCAGTAACTGTAGTGTAGCCAACACTATTGACTCTGACTGGAGCATCGACGTAATGTGGGATGTGTTTCACTGTTTTATCGTTATTACCATGGAATGGGCTTTAATGGAATAAGGAAATTCGTTCCCGGAACGTTCCCGTTAAGAACGTATCTTTTTGTGTTCGATATGCAAGTGGATCGCACTACGCATCATAGAGAAAATTCGTTCTTTAGTCGAACAGTTCGTATGTAAAATAAATTCTTCGTAGAGTTGTTTCCCCTCAGTTACAGCGTGGGAACACACTACTAAACCCTCTATCCTCTTTCCCATAACCAATTTTACTAGTTCCGGCAAAATGCATTGCATGTGTAGCGGTCATGCCCTGAGTGCTGGTCCAATAAAAAAGAAATTATAAGGAGAAAATTAGGCAGCGCCACGCCCAAACGAAGTAAACATTCTTTTCTAACTACTTCTACTTAACCGAATTGTTATGAAACTTTGAAACACATTTGATGGTTTTTTTGGCGTTGTGGTTTTTAAATACTTAATTTCAATATTTCGCTAAATATTGAAAACATTAAAAATTTTTATATATATAAAAAACGACCTTAAGCTTGAATAGTTTATTAATTAATATATGGAAAAACTAAACAAATTAGAAAATAATTTAATTAAGGAAAACCTAAATTAATTAGTTAAAGCCCGACTGCACCAAAATAACTTCAATAAAATAATTACACTCAACAGTTTTTCGTTCAGTTTCTAAAAATGCCCACAAAATATTAACTTGCGTATTCATAAAAAAAAATATTTGAGTTTTAAATGTATTTTAAAGAAAATTTTTATGAAAAATTTGTCTTAAAATACATTTTAAATATAAATTATTTTTTATGATCACGAGCCTAAATCTTGAGCTAGAGGTCATATTTAAATTAACAAAGTCAAATTCATAAAATCACATACATAAATATTTGGCATCCCAATTTTTCAATTACGTAGAAATAAATTTTTTCTTTTTAAATTCTTCCCTCAATTTCTCTCTTCGTCATATAACAATTAAGTTTTCTATACAAAAAATGTGTGTGGTTTATTATTTATTATTTTTTTTTTTTGTTATTTAAAGTGGTTTTTATTGATTTAATAAATACGAGTACTCGTAATAAATATAAAAAAAATAGTAAAGAAAAGTAGAAAAAAATTAGCACCACCACAAACTGATTAAATTACTAAAACGTAAAAAAATTTTAAATAAACAAAAATGATTATGTATGAAAAAAAATCAAGGTAAAATATAAGAGAGCGCAGATACACCGATCAAGTGGTCAGAATTTTTTTTTTTAATTTTCAATCCTAAGCCGCATTAAAAATTAGCAAGTAAATCATAAATGTATTCATAGAGGTAGAAAGGCCAGGACCACATCCCCCGAAGTAGCTTTTGCCACTCCCTAAAAATTCAATATATGTATATTCGATGACTGCCGTATTCAACAAAAAACTAATTAGTTATGTTCTACAAAAGTAGTGAAGTTGAAGTTTGAAAAGTAAACTTTTCATTTTTGATGTTCTAAATATTGAAATTCAAATATAAAAAGTAGAAAGCAGAACATCAAAAATTTTAACTGAAGTGATTTCAATTGAATTTCACTTCAAACTGTAGAACATACCGGAATATTTCTATTTCGAATCTTTTTTTGATGTGCACTTCAAAAAGCCATTAATTATATATTTTGTTTTGTCAAATTTGACTTTCTAATGTCTTAAAAACGTAAAACTTAATTAAGCGATTTGAATTTATTAGTTTACTAGATTTTAACTTTGACTTCGTTCACGTGAAATTCAGTAATAGGAGTTTACCCCTATTTTTGAAAGAACGTAATACGGATGTGTCCCTCTATACTCAGATCTATTGATGAAAATATGTAGAAAGAAGCCATCAATTAAGCAACAATTAAATATTTTTTTTCTTAGAATTTCATAAAACCAAATTAGTACTCTTTATGTCATCTGAGACCGGGACCTTATAATACTCGCATTTTAATAGCATAACAACTGTCTTAAACTTAGTGTCATCTGTACGATCAATATTATTACTATCAATAGCAGTTTCACAATCAAGACAATTCACAGTACTTGAATCCCCGTGTATCCAAAGGCAACGACACAAAGCATACAGAGGTGACAGAAAGGGAGAACAATATATTTGCGCTATTTGCGACTCACTCGATCCGCACAATTAAGGAAAGAGAAATGAGAAAATTATTTGCTTTCTATCTGAATTTACGTTTGAAAAGTATGTGCGTGAAGATTAGGGTGGTTTTATCTCATATGGTAAAAAAAAATGTTAGAATTTTTTTGGGGGCACCCCCCTAAAATGTTTCCTTCTGTCAGATTTAAGGATTGCCAAAGTTTGAGCACGATTGAAAGATGTTAACACGTGCAACTGGGGCCTCAAAGTTTTGAAAATCTAAATTTTTTGGCAGTTTGGCAACTTTGCCGACCCATATCTCTAGAACGGTTTAATATATTTGCCCGCGTTATACATCAAATTGAAGGCGCTACTGTTTATAATATTTATATGCACTAAAAAAAACGTAAGTAGTACTGAATTCGAGATAATGATGCACATGTCCCTAAAAACATGATTAGATACCCCTTAGAGCGAAGATGGAACCTATTGTGAAAAAACTAATTTTTGTTCCTACATTATCAATTTTTGGAATGAAAACAATTATGTATTTAAAAAATCAAGTATAATAAATATCTTTTTCATTTTATTCTTATTTAAATTTATTCAAGAGACTGACATAATGTGGTTTTGGAGCTATCTGGATACAGCTGACGGCATCTGCTGACTACTTGTAGAACGTATTGTTTTTGTTGCTCGTCCTTTGTAAGTAATTGGCTGTAATCCGTGATGAGCTTGACTCCTCGTTCACAACTTTCAAGTTGTTTACCATCCTTTGCCCCTCCTGGTAGTTGATGTTCTGCGGCCAAGTTGCAGGATCTTTTTCCAGAAATTCGGTGTTAATGTTTAATTTCTTGAACAACAGGTAAGTCTCACTTGTAATTAGGGCTGGGAGGCCTTTTTCTAGGAATTTCGGTAGTTGTTCTTTTTTTAGTTTGGGTCGCATATTTCTGGAGCACTTCTCATTTTCTTCTGATTGATTTGTTAAGATTTTTTTCGTCATTTGGCTCTTTACGGTGTTTTGCACTGTCGGGTCAAACAATGCCAGCGCAACAAGTTCAGGACTAAGATACCACAGGTGATTTATCATTTTCATGATATTTTTTTGTCAATGCTTTTGTACTTCAATAGATTTTCAATGAGGTCTAGGTCTTGTTTTGGTGCTAAACTTGCTCTGGGGGCGTTGAACCAGGCTTTACAGTAGACTCGAACGATGAAAACACAAAGTGCTTCTAGGGCCTCTTTTTCTTGGGAAGTCATCTTAAACTGGTCACGGAAGAGTTGTATTTTCAGACAGTAAATAGCTTTTGCTATCCACCGGGCATGGTGTACTGGACCTGGATACCTGAAGCGCACATCTTTTCCGTCAAGATGGCCAAGATATATCAATGCCAACTGTAACAGCTCTTTGTAGTCGTCTCTTGGCTGGCATTCCATTAGTTTTATTTGCAGTTCTTCTTTGATATTCTCCACTTCTTTTTTGGGCAGTAGTTTCAAAACATTCTCGCCTACATCGAACTTGGATTTATCAGTCGCCGACCATTCTTTTGTGCTTCCAAAGTTGTACAAGTTTCCTTTAGTCTATTACAAAAACGCCAAGATTTTTAACTTAAACGTTTACCACAAACAGGGGGTAACTAAAACAAAGAGTTCGTGTTAGTAGGTACCGACCTAATTAAAATAACAATTTCTTTTGTAGTTAATATTTAGTGGGTTTTTTAAACTCGATCACACGAACGTAGAACAAAATATGACGCTCACTGTTCAGCGAATACTTTTCAACTGACCAAGAAACAAAATCAAACATATTTAAATGAAATGGGATTCCAAAGTACAAGCATTTGTCCATAATAAGCAATAATAATACAAATAACGCATCTTCGCTCTCAGGGGTACCTAGTCACGTTTTTAGGGACATTGGCATCATTATCTCGAATTCAGTACTACTTACGTATTTTTTTATTGCATATAAATATTATAAACAGTATCGCCTTCAATTTGATGTATAACGCGGGCAAATATATTAAAGCGTTCTAGAGATATGGGTCGGCAAAGTTGCCAAACTGCCAAAAAATTGAGATTTTAAAAACTTTAAGGCCTCAGTTGCACGTGTTAACATCTTTCAATCGTGCTCAAACTTTGGCAATCCTAAAATCTGACAGAAAGAAACATTTTAGGAGGGTGCCCCAAACAAAAATCCGACATCGATTTTTTAAAACCACCCTAGTGAAGATATATTTTAAAATTTATCATCCTAGACAAAAACCCATAGAGGATAACAGGACTCTGTTAACATAATAACATAACTCTGTTAAACATTGAAAAATTGTCCTTTAGCATTAAAAATTAAAAAATTATAAAATTTTTAAACAAAATGAACCAGAAAACCTAAAATTTGTATATAAGAAAGTGTTTTCTAAAATGTATTTATAAAAACTACATAAAGTCGAAGTCCGGTATAACGAATGATATAATGTCAGACGCATTCGTTAAACTGTGAGATTCGCTATACCGAACAAGAATCATTTGGCATTGATTTAAAATTTTTAATTTTATTTATCTCAGTAAACGTACTTGTAAATTAAAACATATCAGTTATTTAAAAAAATCTGTGTAATAAATTACTGTTTATATGTCGTTGATAATTTTTTTTTAATTGCTTCTTCCTGCAATTCTTTTAGTACAGAAAATTTTGAGTAATCAATTTTATTTTGATCACACCATAAGATGCGGGCTTCAAACCGTTTTATAGCATCTATATTCTTAATAGTAGGTACTTCTGGCTCTACTGGTGGACCATTATTTGCGTTTTATTCATTCTCAACGTTGTTATACTCAATAGAATCCTCATTCGATGTAAACAACGTCTGCCTTAAATGTTCTCTGCAATTTTATCAAATAAACTAAAATATAAAAAAAAATAAATTAATAAATGAACCTACATGTGGAAAAACTACGCTTAATAGACGAACGCCTCGTCTCATGCACTCAACGTCATCTTGTTGTAATAATATTGACAGTGGGATATCATCCTCCTCATCAAAATCTGAAATACAACTATACAATTCTTTTTTCACCGTGAAATATTCACCTTTTTTTAAGAGATTGTCGATTTTAGTACCATTGTTTGTATATTTAAAGTTTTCCACAATTTTTAATTTTCTTTTTTTTTTAAATTACATATTGATCATTTTGGTATTCCACATTTTTGAGATAGCACTGAAAGTTAACTCGTTTCTTCAGATCCTGCAAAATTTTAATCTTTTATATTCACCATCCTGTTTTCGCCAAACATCAAACACAACTTATGCTTGAAAATAGCCAACATGCATGCTCTCCCACTAAAAAAGTTGATCGCGGTCAATTGTCGACTCGAAAGTAAATTACAAAAACCAAGAGAAACACTAACGACATTGGTAACGGCTTTTGGTTTTGCTTTTTCTGTACCATTCGCTAAACCGGGCGTAAAACAAGTTGACCATTCGTAATATAAGGTAGCTAATGGTAAAATTTGGTCATTCGTTATATCGGATTTTCGTCAAAGCGCGTATTTATTATACCAGGCTTCGACTGTATTTCGAAATAAGTCACGTAGAAGAACACGTTTGAAAAATATTTGCACAAAAAGGTTCTCTGCCATTTTCCCACAAATGGTAGGCGATGGGCGAAAAATATTTTTTTGGATTGATTCGTAGTCGTGTCTAGATGAATGCGCATTAGTCAGAAATCTTTACAGTGCGTTTTTTTTTAAGAATTTATAAAGGATTTCAGAAAAAACCGTAAAAAAGGACTTTGGTTGATTGCGCAGCTAAGTCAAAATTGCTGTAATATTTTGTATTAAATAAAATAAAAGACTGAAGACGTTTCCTTTGCCAAAATAAAGTGCAACAGTTTTTGCCCTTTTCATTAAAAAATTTGCAATACAGGCAAATCCCGATACAACGAATCTCGGTTTAACAAAAAGCCGATATAACCAACAGTAAAATTTTTAACATTGACAACCTTATAGGTATGACGAACATTAAAAAAAAAACCATATACTCGATATAACGAACGGTAAGAAAATACAGTAGTTCTCCGATTTAAACGAGCCTAATGGTTGTCAGGCCTGTTCGTTAAAACGAAGTGTTCGTTATATCCAGTACTACGTTCAAAATTAATAGCGTCGTCGTCTATTTTATTCATAACTATAAATATGTAGTTTTTTTTTTAAATTTCATTAAAGTTAATATTTCTTTAAAAATATGTATAAGGAGAGGTAAAATTCTTTTTGTTCATCGCTTTGTTTTAGATTTGTTCGTTACACCGAGTACAAAATAAAATTTTTATTCATAACACAGTCGAACTGCTCTACAGTGAACTTCTATACAATGAAGTTTTCCCTACTGTGAACTCATTTAAAAAACACAGCTTTCTCGTTCCAATGTTTCTGTATTTTCATCTCCTTATAGTGAATTTCTATACAGTGAATTTTTCTTTACAATAAAGCAATTTTTCATATCTTCATATAATGAATTATTTCTGTTACGCAAACTAACAACACTGTGGGGCGAAAATGAAGTAATATATAAATGGAGAATTCCCAAAAAGATTAAAAAACATAACAACGAAAAGAAACAAAGTCCCATCATTAACAATTTAGACAATAGTTGTCCTCCGCATTCAGTGAACAAATATGACTAAGTAGCATTTCTTTAGAAAAAAAAAATATTATTAATAAATAAAGTTGAAGATGGAGGAAAAACGGATTTATCTAAGCAGTTTGGAATTCATTTCAGCACTTTATCAAATATTTAAAAAAAACAAGGCATTCAAATAAAAGTGCAAAAAATATAATTTCTGTATAATGAAGCGATTTTCTGGTCCCCTGCAGATTCATTATAGGGAAGTTCGACTGTATAAGGTACTTAATTAGTAGAAACAAAAATTTTGATGTTCGCTAAATGCGATGTTCATTAAATCGAATGTTCGTTAAATCGGAAAACTAATGTACGAGCAATTGCATATAAAAAGTAAAAAACAAAACATCATCCAAAATTTTATCTTTGAGTACCTTAAATAACGAATGCTCTGAAAAATGTGTGTTTTATAAAACGAAAGGCAAAAAAAATAAATAAAAGGCTGCAAAGAATGCAAAAGCATGAAAAAGTCGTTGCTGTACAATTAGTTTTTTTTTATGTATTTGAGAGTTTATTTTACAACAAAATGCTGCGGTCAAATGCGGAGTTACATATATCGTCGAAGCAACATGAGAGCTATTGCTATTGAAATTCATGAAAGGAATTGGAGATGAATAGGTCATGTGCTACGTAAGCCAGCCAATGATGATTGGAATTCTCAAGAAGGGCGTCGAAGTTGAGGCAGACTGCGAGGTAGCTGGAGAAGCAGTCTTTTGCGTGTGGGGAAGTCCAACAAAGTTTAAAAGGAAATTGAAAAGACATTTTCAAAATAAACTTTTGCCCGTGGAAAAGCAGTCTTACAAATCGTACATTATTTACTTAAAGAACATTCTTTACTTAAAGAACATTCTTTACTTAAAGAACATTATTTACTTAAACTGCTGATAAGAATTTCATCTATATATGAATTTAAAATAAAATATATATATAATTTTGCTGCCAACCAACAACTATCATCATTCAATTCGTTAACAAAAAGCTGCTTAATGATTTAAATGAACGTTTTGAAAAAATAAATTAAAATAATATTTCATTTATGTAGTTCAAAGCTACGCAGTGACGTCAAACTCATAATGCGAATGTGTGTCTCTGTGTGTGTGTGTGTATGGAAAGGTATATATATGTGTGTGTGTGTGTGTTTGCCCTAAACACACAAGTAAATTAAAAAAAAAAATTCCTCAAAAAAAAATAGAAATATTTAATTTAAGCCAAATAAATTAACACAATGACAGCTAAAATACGAGTAATATTCAAACGCACAGTGGTGTCGCTATCAAATTCAGCTTCATAAAATTTTCTTTAATTTTAAATTCTGAAAATTAAAAAAATACAAAAAATTGTTTAAGAGAACTTGCTTTTCTTATCTCGTCTGTTTGTAAGTCAATAGAATTGTTTGAAATATAATAAATCGAGCAGAACAATAACATCAATAACAATTTGTACAAAATCAATTTGGAAAACATCGCGAATAATTTGACAATCCTATTAATTGTTGTATTAAAAGCTAATAACAGGAAGACGGTCAGATGTATTGAAATGGAATCAATAAGAAATTAAGAGACGGCAGCCATCTGAGAGTAAATCATATAAACTAATGGACAGTGTCTTTTGCTGAAAGAGCGGCTTAGGCTGGCTTGCAAGTCAACATTAGCAACAAATAAGTCGATGGACATTAACACGTCAGTTGCTGGAAGTTTTCAGCTTATGCGTCACAATTCATTGGAGTTGTCGAATTCTTCTGCTATCTGGGAAGCTTATTATCTAAAAGTAGTGGCAGCAAAGAGGATATCCAAAATAGATTATGCAAAGCTAAGCAAGCATTCGGCATGCTTAATAAATTATGTAGGGAAAGCAGCATCACAGCTCGGACAAATATCATTGTCTTCAATTCCAATGTCAAATATGTTCTTCTCTATGGCTGCGAGACATGGAACTTATCCAAACGTGAAACCCAAAGCCTGCAAGCCCTTGCCCATCGATCTCCTAGACGTATCCTCGGAATATTCTGGCCAAATGCCATCGATCAACATTGATCTTTGGAATCGATCACGTCAAACACCACCAGATGCAGATATAGGCTTTCGGAAATTCAAATGGCTACGTTGCGAAAGCCACCTGATAATATTACGAGACAATCCATCGAATATAATTCTCAGGAATCCAGAAGACATGGAAGGAAGACTCGCTAATACCTAGAGGCGCCAAACAGAAAGCGAACTACGCGACCATAACGTATCGTAGAGCCAAATAAAACGATTGACGATAAATAGCGAGGAATGGAAACTCTTTGTTGAGGTCCCATGTCCCACTGGGAATTAAAGAACTAAATATATTTACATATGAATATTTTGAAACACACCAGGAATTTATTTCTGGAAAATGTAAAAAAGAAAATATCACCATCATTCACGGACATCTGACCACGATTTCTATACAAAGATTGCATTTTTTCAGATGATAAAACTTAAATCACATTCTTTTTACAAGAATTTATGAAAAATATTTTGAAAATAAACAAAAAATAATTCATTTTTAAATTTTATAATTTGTTATAAGTTAAAAACTGAAACTCAAAAAATATTTCAGTTTATTTTAATATATTTATATAATTCTCTAATTAATTGACGAGCTGGAGGTGATTTTTATATAAAAAAAACATCATCCTCATGATGAAAAACCGTTTAAGAATTCAAATAACAAATAATTAGCAAATTGCATAAATGAATAATTTCCTTTTTCGTGTTTTGATATTCAAATCAAAGGAGCAGCGAAATATCGATAATAAGATTGGATGTTTTTTTTGTATAAAAATTACCTCAAGCTTGTTAATTAATTAGAAAAACTATATAAATATATCACGAAAAGATCGAAAAATTAGTTATTAATAGTTAGTTTCAATTAAAAGTTAAAACTTAAGAGAGCTTTGTGTTAATTTACTAACGAAAATTGAAATTTTGAGTTTAGTGTTAACTTCAGGTTAATTTTCAAGCTATTGCATAGCTTGTATCGCGGGCTTTGAGCGCGGCGACCGAATCAAGAAATTCCGTAACGAAAAAAAACATAAGACTAAGTTTGTTTCTTAAGTCTTATGTTTTTTTTCAATCACGTGAGCGTGCATGAATTTAATTATAAAACAATTGAGCGTGAGTGTGATTGAACGTGAGTGAGTGAGCGTGAGTGAAAAAACTACGCTTAAAATTTACTAATGGGCCCACACTCACGCTCACTCACGTTCACTCACGCTCATAATTCGTAGTTTTTTAAACGATATTAACTTCTCATTTATTCAATAAACGAAAAAAAACTTTTCTTATCGGTCACCACGCTCAAAAAAATGTAACTTGAATTAATATCAAAGAAAAAACTTTAATTAATATCTAAGAAAAAAAATAATACTGCATAAATAAATAATTATAATCGCATAAGTTGATAAAAAAAAATGCTATGCAATAGCTTCACCGCGGCAGTCCCCGAGTGTCACACGTCATTTTTTATTGCTAACGGCCTACTGTGCAAAATGTTTAAAAACATTTAATAAAAGATTTTTCAACACAAGTGACTGCAATTCCATGTAATAAAATAAAGCTCTTACGACAATTTTTCCCAGCTAGATTTGAATTTGGAACCACAATGAAGAAAGTCCAAGTACGAAAAATGGATTTTTTTATATATGTATATTATGCAACATAGTCATATCGCAAAAAATCTTGTTCTTCAAAAAACGAGCTTAAAGTTTTTAATTTACACACACATGAATGGAAAAATAAAAAATTATTATTTTTTCAAGAGGTGAGTAAATAAAATATTTGTATGCATTTTTCACACACGTTGAAGTGCGATACGAAGAATGATTTTGCGTTCTTAACTACAAACATCACGTTTTTTGAGATATGACTTCATTGCAATAAAGGAGCGATATTATTGAAAATTAATTAAAAATTTTAATTGCACTCAGTTCTATGTAATTAATTGCTTGATTTAGTTTTATAATCTCACACAACTAAATGTATTTCAAGTAAAATGATGACAAACGTTTAAACGAACATGTTTAAAAAGTAACGTATTTTCTTAGTCAAAAAGCAAACTTTTGGTTTCAGTATAATCATCTGCAGGCGCCATCTAGTGCTTAGTAGTTTAACATTTTACTCAAATAAGCTTTCGTTGCAAGCTCTTGGCAAGCAAAACTTGTTTCCGTTAACATTATTCTAACATTATTACAAATTTGTAAGGTTTGTATTAGTGCTGGCAAATTCTACTACTTTTCGTTACTCAACAATATTCATTACTTTTCATTTGGGTACTCGATACTTTTAAAGGATTTTTTGAATTTGTAACGCTTAGTTTTTATCTGCGAATTATTGGTTTTGTATGTCTTTTATTATTAAATAAAAAATAAATGTAAAAGCTAACTTTAATTTAACGTTAACAACTTAAAAAATTATTTAATTGTTCTTAAAAAAAATTATTCAGTTTTGATTTGATTAAAGAATCTTACACCCAGTTGTCTTTTCATACAGTGATGTATTTTTATGCACTATTTTAGCCACTCAACTTGCTTAAAAATACAACTCTGAAAGTATCGAGTAAGTACTTTTGAGTATTGAGTAACCAAAAAAGGAAATACGCGATACTCGGTACTCACTATTCAATACTTTGCAAGCACTAATTTGCATGTTCAGGGCTCCCAGTTTATTTTATTTTGTTTAAAGCCTCATCACCAGTTTACGGACTTTTATATCCAGGAATCTCTTAAGCAGGACTTTTCTTTCCTACAATAAAATAATTTCCTTTATTTTGTAAATATTTTTTGACATCACGTGAGTCCAGCACCAACGAACAATTTTGCTCTTTTGTCCGCTAGTTGTCGACAATAGTGTTGTAAAAGTATTGAGTATTTGAAATGAAAAAAGGGCCAACGGAAAAAAATGAAATAACTAAATTGCAAAATTAATTAATTTATAAATTGAATGATTTCTAATACAATAATTCCAGAAGAAATTAAATATCTCCCAATAAAAGAAGTCCTAACAAGAGTGAAAGAATTCCTTATACCGAAAGTCTCAACAGAAATGAAATAAGAACAAAAGAATTGTATGAACCGCAATTTCAGGACCAATACAATAACTGCCAAAGAAATTACATCAGTCTCAATGAAATTAAATGTGTAAGTCCCAAGCTAAAATTAATTAGCAGCCAATTCCAATATTTCCCCAATTTAAAAAGCCTCACAAAAAGTAAATAACTTCCCGTAACAGATATGAAAATGCCATAATTCCCAACAATATGTCTTTGGGTGTTATATCATTTGAAAATCATTTGAACGTAACTTCTGTAAAATAGGATTTTGCATAAAAGTTTGGGTTATTCTCAACTTGAGAAATATGTTAGTTCTTAATATGTAATTGAAATTAAATTATTTCATAATAGTTAAATTTTTCATACTTTTAAATAATAAATCTTTGGATTACGATACTCTAAGTACGACCTAATATAACGGATGGTTCAACTACAAGCCTCTTTTTGATTGATACGTTACTTTAACACTTATAGGTTTTTTCTGCCCCAAAAAATTTACTGTCGGTCAGTAGCACAAACGAGGACCAAAACTAGTCGCTTAAAGCATGAACAACGTTTTGAAATATTATATTGAAATGAATTTTTGGCTTGAGTTTACTTATTATTTCATCTCAATTTTTAAGAAAATGCTTTTGGATAAATTCATTATTTTATTAAGAGAGTATTTTATTTTTTGAAACAATTCATTTCAACCCAGCAGACCGCAAGTTGGTATAAATTGAAATACATTCGATTGTATATTATAATGTCAATAGGAATATTTAAAATAAAAGAGTTAAGCGTATACAACTTGTATCCGATTCGGATTAGTATTTTACTATCGAATTGTAAAATCAGTTGTACACTAGAAGAATCGAAGAAAACAAAGGAATAAAATAAAATTTAGCCTTCGCACTAGCATCTGATTTGGATGGGTTCGTATTGTATCATATTATTATTTTAGTTTCGATTATGAATTTTGTTTGCTTTTTGCTGTCTTTTTTCCAATTAGTTCTTTTTAATTCAAGTCCTTGTTTTGTTGATCTGCCTTGTTTTTATTCTTCCAAAGTAAAATGTCAAAATTTAAATTAAAAAATTAGAAATTGTTTCAAAATTCATAAAAGCCAGGCACTTTCGCAAGCTCTCCTATAATAAAAGAAACTGCAAAAACCTAATTAATTATATTATTTTAATAATTAATAATAATAATAAAACCACCTGAAGAATAATGAAATTGTATTTGTTTACTTCAAACCCTTCCTATGATCGATCCTAATTTGACCCATCTAACATTATAATTATAATTACAATTACATATATTATTTTACTAATTAATGTGATAAGTAAATATATTAATATTAATAAAACTATCTGAAGAAAAATGTAATTGGATTTCGTGTTTATTTACGATATTAAAATATTGTCTGCTACTAAAGACTAATTGCATTCAGGCACATCTTAAAGTCCTCCGACTCATCATAGTAATTGGACCCATCCTACCTTTCCTCACAATGTCGGTAGTATTGGATCTATCTGACAGCCTAGGCCAACGCTGTGTAAATAACTTTTGGTATCAATTAAACAATTCATTAAGAAAAAATTACAAAGTTTTCAATTTAGTACTGTGTGGTAACAAAAAGTACTATTTGAAATATTTTTTTGTACCGAGGAAATCTAGATTTTTAATGTTTTATTTTTGCTTTTTTTTCATTTCATTAATTTGTATTTCTGTGTCTTACTTTAATTTCCTTTAAAACATTTCTGTTTCCTTTTTTTTAATAAAATTTTTCAAATTTAAACAATCAAAACTTAAAATAGTTGATTAATCTGCACTTTGATTAATCAGAGCTCTGGAATATTAATCAATTACTTGATTAATCAGTGTATTGATTAATCACAGTTTGCTTTTTAAGCAGAAGTAGTACAGAGTGTTTCAATAAGACGTTTAATTTTCAATAGCCCGACTTTTTAAGCTCAGCCTGTATATATTTCACAGCGGACAAGTAAAAACTACGCCATTAAAAGAAATGGCACAAAGTACGATTTAACAACGCATTGGTGGGAATTTCGCGGTCACTGTTCGAAAATCTAGAGCATTTTTATGTCGTGCTACATTCTTGACCAGCAATTATGAGACTGTTGGTAAATACAATTAAAGTGTTTTAATCGTTTCTTAACGTTAAGAAAATAACTGAAACAATTGTGAAAAGTTTAGTGGATGCTTTAAGTCCTGCTAAGGATGCTGTAGGGAGTTTGAGTTGTCAAGACTCAAAATTTATTTATAGACAGCCAAGTTTAAAATAAAAATGCAAAAAAACAAAACCAATGAAATCTACACCAACTTACAAAGCTGAAGACTGGACTCAGTGGAAGATAAACTATTTTTCTCTATCGCCGGAAATTTGACTATAAAAATAAGAACACAGAAAAAAACATTTTTTTTCAAATACGGTCGTTTTTCTGAAATTATTTATGCTTCTTATTATTATTCAATAGGTATTCTTCTATAATAAAGTCTTTGTTGGAATTTCTAAAACAAAAAAAACAAAATATTTTTGTTTTCATATTAATTGTGGCCAGTGATGCCAGCAGAAATTTAACAAAATCCCTACATGTCTCGAAAAAATTCCCCTTTTTCCCTACACACAAAATAAATTCCAAAATAATAAATAAAACATTTTTCATTGATTTTAGGAAAACATTTTATTTAGGTTTCTAAAATTTTTAAGCTATTATATAGCTTTTATCGCGGGCTTTGAACGCGCGACCGAATCAAGAAATTCCGTAACGAAAAAAACCTAATTCTTCTTCAACTGTTTTTTGATATTTCTGCGATTTTATACACAAACAAAATGCCTGTTGATTTTTTTTCTTTATTGTTTTATTGTTGTAATTGTAAACAGACCTGTATTATTAGATCATGTTCTGAACATTAAAATAATTTTGTCAGTAAACCGAACATTGACGCAATTAAGAATGCTTGTCTGAACAGAGTATTAAATTCGCTTTCAACAAACAAAAAATAAAAATATCTTCAATAACAAAAGCATCATTACGTGTGCTTTGATCGAACTTTACAGTGTCAGTTTTTGATTGTTACACTTTGCCAGCCGCTCATTCACAACGTCTCACAAAGAATATATGAGTGTATTCATTAAATTAATTATATAAAAAATTATTTTATATTTTGATTACTTTGGTTTTGTTCATATTTGAAAAGTTGTGGCTGTTTCTACAAAAGATTTTAAAACAAAAATCTTCTTAATCAGTTGGGGAAACGTAGACAACTGATTGACCGATTACTATAAAGCCACATTGATGATTAATAAAAACATGTGTAAGGGGTTTCACAAATGATTCTCTTAAATGGTCATCAAGGATTAAAGTGTTAAATAATTATTAAATAGAGTTCTGGTGTCAGTCAGCCAGTAATTTCATGTTGCTTTTTCAAATGCCCCTGCCTACCAAATTTCATTGTAGTCATTTTCATCATATTTCGCCATAAATAAAAATACTAAAATTTTTCAATTATGTGCTGTTTTTCATTTTTTGTATTTTTTTTGTCAATATTTCGCATCATTAAATAATAAAAATATTATTTTAATAGTTTAAATTCCCATAATAGCATATCGATAAAAGAAGCTCTTTGCATTATCATAATAAATTTTGCATGCCAACAGCATGTTTGAACAAGTGCCCCTTTTTCGATCTTCCCAAAATGCTCATATAACACACAAGCAATTAAATTTATAGAGGAGGCGAAAGCAAAACGAAACGAAATGAAAAATCGATAGACGAGCAGGCAGACGTGATATGTGAAATGAAAAAAGGAGGAGTGTTAGTTGTTTGTTAAATACCATTGAATTATATTGAAATGTTTAACGACCACCATGGGCAAGCAGCACCTTCTGTGGCATGTAACCTCCTGCCGGGTTTTCTTTTTTTTTGTAACTATAGAGTCCTGGTTCTTGTTATACTTCTCCTGGCATTTTTTCGTTGCAACTAGCATTTATGTTGCTTTAATCTAAGACATGTTTTTGTTTTCCTGTCGCTTAATTTTTTTTTTTTTTTTTTTTTTTTTTTTTTTTTTTTTTTTGTTAAGCCGCTCTCTATAAATTATCATTGACATTTCAAATGCAACATATTGATTTACATTCTATATTACGAGTACAAACAAACACATTGCCTTTTACAACATTTGTGGCTGGCCCATTTATTTTTGCGGCTACGAACTGCTGCATTACATTTGAGGCGCCACATAATACAACTGCCATAACGCGCACTATATGGCGTTTAAAAACTCCACAGCCCAACAATTATTACACTAACAAATGAATGAAAATGTTTAGAGTAACTAGTATTTAACAACTCGTACGGTTGCGATAATTTCTTTCCCCTCTTCACACAGCAAGTTGAGAAATATAAAAATATCTGGAAAAAAACACAAACACTTATCATTTCTTCAACATTATTATTATCATACAAGTATGACTTACAACACTTGACTTGTGTGCATTTGTGTTTCCATTAGATTGTCTGTTGTATGCGCTTGCTGACTGTCTTGTTGTGAATGCAGATAAGTTTGCATTTTGGAAGGCATAATTTGCTTAGTGTTGAAGAGAAAAACACACGCATACAGACACAAGAGGGGCCTCACCTCAACAGAAGGAGGAAGAAAGAAATTCAGTGTGTGACAGGGCCAACACAGGTTAATTAGTTGTTAAAAGTTATTATTAACAAATGGAAAAATTTGTTAGTAGATTAAAAATGAACAGCCTTTAATCAGTTGGCATTTGAAAAGAGCGCATGTGCAGCAGCAGCAGCAGCTTGATGGATTATTTCAAAAGAGTTGCCACAACAGGAAGTTTATGTATTTTTTCAGGTTTCACAAATAATTAATGTTGTTACAGTGTCCTAGTTGATTTTTGTTTTGTGTGAGATCGGCCACGCCTATTAAGTCCCACCTAATATGTGAGTAGACTACGCTGCTTGTAATCAAGCTGTTTTCAATAAGTTTGGATAACGTAAGCAATTGTAGTGGCTAAGCTTTGACATAAATAATCTCGAGTTTGCATGGGATGTAACACACCCATTTCAGCAATGTGGAATTTTTGGGACCACGCAAATTATAAACCGATTGTTTTGATCATAATTGCCCTGTAAGTGTGTGCGATAATGTCCATTTGTTTT
Organism: Gymnocheta viridis; assembly: GCA_956483585.1. NCBI lineage: Eukaryota > Metazoa > Arthropoda > Insecta > Diptera > Tachinidae > Gymnocheta > Gymnocheta viridis. The sequence continues at coordinate 13,309,335 of OY101443.1, forward strand.
GTTTCGTTACTTCGTGCAGGATACGCCACGACCATTATTTTAAATTGTATCCGTTTTTCTGTAAATTACGCATCGTAGTAATAAAATTACCCATAAAAAGTTTGGGGACGTCAGCTAGACAATGTTTCTTTTCTGTGGGCATGTCACTGGCCACTTTTTTTATTTTTTTATTTTACCAGCATTCAGGGGATGACTCCTACACATGCAATGCATTTTGAACTAGTAAAATTGGTTATGGGAAGGAGGATAGAGGGTGTAATAGTGTAGTAGTGTGTTCCTACGCTGAAAGTTATTTATTTATTTATTTATTTATAGTAGTTTATTTCACATACGAACTGTTCGACTAAAGAACGAATATTCTCTATGATGCGTAGTGCAATCCACTTGAATATCGAACACAAAAAGATGCGCTCTTAACGAAGAACTTATTGTTCGGAAAAATATGCGGGTTTCGAGAACAAGTTCACAAGAATGGGTTCGTGAAATAGAATATATTTTATTTTTACAGCGTTTTTTTTCTTATGTGTTTTAATGAAATCTCATACATGTTTCATATGACAAATGCAAAGAAAATAAAATCAAACAATTATAAGAAAGTATTTGAAGCTACTGTCGTCGATTTTATTATAGGCCATCCTGAAGTGGCAGACTTTGTTCTATTTCATCATTAAAGGCCGAGGCACATAGAATTCTAAGTTGAAATATAGGTTTTCTTATGAGCTTTGTCACATTCCGTACGCCTTCGTCAACGCAAAGTACTAAAGTTTGGCGACATTAATTGAGTACTTTGACAAATATCAGTTTTTTTTATTAAGCTTTTTGTGTTGTGTCAAAATAATATTAAATTAAAATTAAAAAAAACCATAATATCCTTCAAAGTACTCATTGTGTCAACCTCCTCCGCCGATACTTTAATGTGAGTTGAAAAAGCAACGTATAACCAAGGTGAATTCATAACAGGGGGACTTGCGCTATCAAGTCCCCCTGTTATGATAACTTTTTTTTAAGTTAAGTTAAGTTAAAATTTATTGAGCCTTTTTTTACAATGAAAGTTTTTAAAAATAACTATACAAAGATTACTTAAGACTATAATGTATTATCTTAAAAAACTATGAATTTTTACAGCACCAAGCTTTAGCAATAAGAAAGGAAGAATAAAAATTTAATAAAAATTAGCTACAAGACAATATGCCCTTGCTCCCGGGGCTAACATAGCATAAGAAGAAAACTCTTAAATTATACTTAAAAGTAAACATATAAAACTAACAAAAAAAATTAATAATAATAATAAAAAATAAATAAAAAAAATTCCCAAAAAGATACTAGCCTCTATGAGTACCAGGCATACTTTTTGTAAAAACACGGTGCCTTATGTTATTATTTAAATCAAAATTAATAGTTTCTTCATTGCAAAAACCGATAGGCGAGAAATAATTGGTGTTACTCCAGGTGAAAACTTTCTGCTCATTATAAATTTCCCTCATAAGACAATTTTCATGACTTTCTAATCTACTTAAGAATTTTTTTTAAATATCGCATAAATAAAGACCAATTGGAGTTATTTTCGAATTACAGTAAATAAAATAGTTTGAATGACGGGATTTAAGTTAGACCTCAATATTAAAAATAACACATCTTCTATAAATATCCTTTAATTTCTATTTTTAGTTTATATTGTTGTTCCAAGAACTTTTTTTTAGTTGTATTCAAGTTCTATATCCAAATTTATTTATTTCTTTTGTTTACATTCAAGTTGAAATCTACAAAAAATAAAAAATTTAATTGTGAAAACGAAGAAAAATTAAACGAAAATTTAAATATAAAGATAAAAAGTTTCAAACGTATTAAACTAAATTCATATCACAGCAGTAGCAGCTGCTGGTTGATGAACCAAATTCTGAAGATGCAACGTGCTTTGGTCATGTGTAGTGATAAGATTTATTAACAATAGACTTTCATCATATGATATTTTTTAAATTAAATTACAGCGCAAAATAATAATAATTTCCGATTCACCATCCACAGCACAGGCCATCAAAGCATAAACATTTTGTTCCTCAATGGAATTTCAATGTGTAATTACATCCGTGGAAATTTTTTGGGTGGGCAATCACCGATTGACAACGACGTTGAATGGCAGGAGCCAATAATTGATCAGCGGATCTTTAAAACATTTCCACACAACGGATTTCTTCAACAAAATAATATTTGTTAAATATTTCAAAGGATTTAAAAAAACAACCCTTAAAAAACAAAACTTTTTGAAATAATGGTCGCGTTCATAAGATGTAGCTGTTGAGCTCAACTGTTGTGAAACTGCTGTCAACTGTTGAGCCCAACAGTTATGTACGTCTTAGAAACGGCATGATGAATAATTGTATAACGAACAGCTGTTTAATGTAAACAATTGAAAAGAAATAAAAATGCTTAAAAGAAATAATTTGAATTTGCTAAATTAATTAGTTTGGCTTATACTAAAAAGTATGGACAACATAGAATTTACAATGGAGTTTTTATTGGCAGGAATTTTCCATTTTTTTTAAATCTGCACCACAAATTTAATATTCACAACATCAAAATGCACAGCAAAATACTACAATAAAATGATAAGCCTGCGCCGATAGTATTTATATTTCAACGCTGAGCCGGTACTGTGTTCTAAAAATCTTTAAAACTTATATTGAACTAATTATGTAATTAATACAAATAGACACCATAATAATTCGGCGTATATTTAATGAAATTTGTATTTTAATTTTATTTCTTTATTTTCGTTACTTTATCGCATTTGTACCGCAAAATTTAACAAATTAATTTGCGGTCGCCAACTAACTAAACGGCGTTGCATTAGAATATAAAAGCGCATAACTCTATTGATCAGCTGCGGAGCTAAACACAACATGTTGACTAAATGTAGCAAAAAAAATGTATGATGGAAAAATGGCAGGAAATGCTCAACTGTTGCGTGGAGCGGAACTATTCAACTCGGCGTTTCTAAGACAAACACTCAACGGTTGCGCAACAGTTACGTCTTATGAACGCGACCAATAATATTTTTCAATATATTATTTTTTGGCATCAGTAAAATATTTTTGACAATGTACATACTTTGATTTTACAAAAACAAAATGCTTGTAGTTTTTGTAGTGTTGTACTTGTTGTATTATTAAGTTCACCTATTCTGAATTCGCCTTGTATTTGTTGTACGAGTAGTATTAAGTTAACGTGCGATGGATTCTATGTGCCTCGGCCTTAATTTAGTTATTACTCTTTTTTTATTTCATAAATAATTAAAAAAAATTGTGTGGAGCGCTGTGCTGAAATTTATTTAAAGTACTCAAGCTGTAAAAGCGGTCCAAACTTTTTGGATTATTCGTTGTGGATAAAAAAATGTGACTAATTATCGTAAATTATCTGGTCTTTAATCAATTAGCAAACTTTTCTGAAACTTTTTCTCCAGTCCAGTCTCTTTTCTTGCCTATTTGTTTAAGCTAAAGTTTCTAATCTCGTATCTGGCCAAGTGAATCTGTCCAGTTCATTTTTTTATTTTTGCAAATTATTCTTTTTCTAATAATTTTTTGTATAATTCCTGTAAGTATTAAATTCTTTGCAGTTGTCACCCTGGTAAAATCATAATTCATCTTGCATTTTCAAACATGATCAATTATTCAGAAAAGAAAGAAAAAAAATAGAGAGACACACACACACACAAACATTTGTTCTCCCCACTTATGGGAAGTGAAGTCTTATCTGGCTTTTATGGCTGTAACAGCAACAATTGTTAGCTTGTATGAAGAAATATCACAGAATTAAATAAATTGTAGCAATTTTCTTCAATATGAAAAAAAGTAAATTTAAATGAAATGACATCATGTTTAAGTTTTGTGACAGCCTGCAGCTGTTTTTGGTCGGACCACAAAAGGTGTCTTGTATATGTATTCCATGATTAATGATCACCCACTGATAAACTTGAGTTTGTTTTTGCTCTTTTTTTTGGATTTCCTGCAAAAGATCGATCTCTATTACAGCAAACGAAAGAAAAAACAAACACACAGTTGGCTTTTGGTATCACATTTTCTTTAAAAGAGTATATTTTTTTCTTTCTTTCTTTTTCTCTGTTTGCTACAGGTATTTTTTAATATTTTTTTCTTTTTACAGACATGACAACCTGCCGTGTGTTGTATGTTGCTGGCAATTTAAATTGCCAAACCACATGGAATTTTTTTAGTTTTTTGTTTCGTTGTTTTTTTTTTTGCACTTTGGTTTGTTTTTTTTTTTTTTCATTCGTTGCAGTGAAAAGTATTTGTTTGGCTAAAGGAAATTTATGGCCAGAGTCTTAGTAATTAGCCAGTAATTAGTAAAATATCTTGTTTAGAGTCAATCAATTGTTTGTGTTAGCGGATTTATTGTGGGTCTTGCTTACCTTTTTCTTGGCTGCCTCAGCACTGATCACATACAAATCGACAATGCCCAGCAGGCAATCGTCACAGCGGCACACATCATCACCCAATATAAGCGACCCCAATGACCCAATACTACTGGTGGAGTCTAAAGAGTCTGTACGTCGTAGTCTTGAGCCAACGGAGCCAGTAACGGATTGTGCGGCAGCTTCGATTTTTCGCGCCAACAGTTGTTCCATAAGACTACGCGGACGTGACGATGAAGGAAATAATGCCATGATTGTGTTATTTGGATTTTGATTTTGATTTTTTGTAGCTTTAGCTTTTCTCTTTTTTTTTGTTGTAGTTGTTGTTGCGCCCTCTTTGTTAATACAAGTTTGTTGTTTAAGTCTTTCGTTTTATCTTTAGCAAATTTTTAGCAAAATGAATGAATGTTTCGTTGTTAATAATAACAATAAAAGTTAATTATCGTTTCGTATATATTTTTTTTTGTAATATTTTGAAAATCAGAAACCTCAAAAAACATTAACACAGGGCGAGCATGAAAAAAACTTTATATATTTTTTTACATTCAAGAATTTTAAACGAATGTCTAATTAAGCTTACTGCGTTAGGGTCATGACATATGAAGTGTCCAGCTAAACATATTGCGTCTTAAACTGTAAGACTTAAACCACGACTTAAGAATGTAGCAGGAAATATTCTTTGACTATTATTCAAGATGTTAGATTTTTCTTACACACATCAAACATCAAATCTTGCTTCAGATTTCTTTTGTTTTCTTACAGCTTCAAATGGTATATTCAAAGTCAAAGTAAAAAAAATAATTACATACCTGCAAAGACAAGTAAAAGATAAAGCAGTAATTAATAAAGTGCAACAAATAAGTATTAATTAAATAAAAGCTAAATAAAAAAAATAAAAACCGTACTACATGCATATTTCGCACTCATTGGGCCTGTCATAATTTAATCAGACATGTAAGTATTCTAACTATTTCTTTAGTTCCAAGTCAAGCAAATAACTTATAGAACTATTTGAAACAACTACATTTCATTGAGCCCTTCCTCTTTCAGGAAGTCTAAATTCAAGTTTCATTCACTGCGTTTTAATTTTAAATCAATTTAATACTCTTTTGAAAGACAAACCATCATTTTCTGCGTCTTAAAACTAATCAATAAACTTTAATTAGTTAAAGAAAAAATAATGAATAAAAAAAATTGTTCAAATAACTTTGTTACAATTAGACAGAATTGAATTATTTTTTCTTTTTACCGACTGCAGGCTGGAGGAAAACCTTTTAACAAATACTGCCAACACAACACATTTATGGTGTCACACATTTATGACAGACTAAAGTAAGTGTCGTAGATCACAGCGACACTTCATCATCGGCTTGGCTCGTCTGTAGCTGAATTATAACAACTGTTTGATTAACTTTTTTAACTTAAAAGTATGTTTTTTTTTGTTTGTTCAACAACACACTTGCCACATTTTTCATGGTTTAAATTATAAAGAAAAAGTTAAGCAAAACGACTTCGGTGCACCTTTTATTGCGAACAAATTTTATAAATTGCCGCTATATAATTTTTGAACGGAAGACATCTGGGTTTGCGTATAGCAATGCACTTTATTTCACTTCAGGCTACAGCAGCAGCCGCTGCGTCAGGTTTTTTTATCAGCGTCCCCTTGACGGCTTCCTTAAGGAGCGTCCGTTCTATAGCTTGTCTTGCAACATAATCAGGAGATTTTCGTAGGGTGTGTTCCAGCCATTACCATTTACGACAATTTATTTCCGCATGGCTCGATGGCTGACGAATTCTTAAATCACTATTTGTGATAGTATTGGACCAGAATATACGAAAAATTCTACGAAGGCAACGATTTACAAAAACTTGAATTGTTTGCAATTCGCGATTTGATGGATTTCACATTTCACATGCTTAGAGAAGCACAGGCTTTACGTTGGCATTGAAGATTTTTATGTTGGGGTGTCTGGATATAGAGGTTGATTGCCAAACCGAGAAGAGAACATCGCAGACAATTTTAGCTTTTTTTTGACTTGTTTTTATATCTTCACTAGAACCACCTGTCGAGGTCACTGAAGGAGGATACTGATTCTATTTCTGTGTGGCACAAAATAAAAGGCCTGTTCGTTATCGTATTGATGAACATAGTTTTTGTTTTGTTAACGCACTCGGTTACGATATTTCACAATTCCTGTAATTTAGCCAAATGTCGTCAGCATAATCATCTAAGTCATCTAATGTTTCGTGAAGACCCCATGTTAGGCCAGTGTTATTAGTTTTACTTTAAATAACATTTGCTTTGTATGGGCGTATCAATGTTCTAATCATGAAATGGAACCGCAAGAGCATCTTAGTAAAAGGACAGAGCTTTATTTTTCTGTAACTATTTGACGACTCAACATTAAGTCGACAGCAAAAAATAAGCTACTAATTGTCAACTTGCGGTCGGACAACATTTGACTACATTTAACATTCTCTTGCGCTTTTCTAGGCCTTAGAGAGAGAGCAGGCTTTTAGGCCTTAGTAGGAGCAGTCTGTTAATAGTAGTAAATGGTTGACAACAGCTTAGTTTTTGGTTAACAGAGCTCAGTCGCAAATTCGACTAAGAAAGTTGGGACCACTTTCATGAAAAAAAAAACAATAATAGGATATAAAGTAAATGTTGGCAGACACTACAAAATTGGTTAAAAAAATATATTTTTTTAGTGAAATTTCTGTTGAAAATTTGTGGTTCGTGTCTCTGCTAGTTAAATACGAATTTATCTTAACACACCTTGAATATGTCAAAACAAATTAAAAAAAAATAAAAAATCCAAAAAATATATATGTATATCGTCGGTCACAGGTTGACAACTCTTAACTCGCAAAAATAATCGAATCGGGTTATTGATGCCAAAAGACTGTGTGTGTCCATTTGCATATTAGTACGTTTCATTTATATTTTTAAAAAATTTCCTTCCCTACTTCTCCTACTAATTTTTGTTTTTTTTATTTACTTCCAACACGGTTTAGTAACGGAGTACTCGTAATAACGTTTTTTTTTTGGTCTCCTGAGAAGTACAAAAACATGTTAAGAGTTGTCAACCTGCGACCGACGATATACATATATCGCTCCTTTATTGCAACGTAGTAATATCTCCAAAAAGATGATTTTTGAGTTAGGAATGCAGAAATATTCTTCGTATCGCTTTTCATTGTGTATAAAAAATGTATACAAATATCTTGTCTACTCACCTCCTGAGGGGAAAATCATGTATGTGTAAATTAAAAACTTCAAACACATTTTCTGACGAACAAGATTTTTTGAGAAATGACTACGTTGCAATAAAAGAGCGATATAATAAAAAACATATTTTGAAAAATATATTCATGAAGCTAAAAACAGTCTTAGTCCCGGTCCATACTTGCAATTTTTGTTGCAGCAATTCTTGAATATGTGGGAGAATATTCTTTCTTTCTTGCTTTTTCTTTTTCTAAAAAATAAAAAGTTGCTGCAACAAAAATTGCAAGTCAGGAACGGGACTTAATGAGCCAATCCGAACTGTCTATCTGTTGTTTATTGTAAAATCATACAAATTTTCTAGAAATTTTTTTGTTTAAAAATTTTCAAAATTAGCTGCCTGTTTTTGGAAAATGAAAACAAAAGCAAATTTTCGTATTTTATTGTTATTTTCAATATTAATTCTCACTCCCAACTTTGTTTTCATTTCATAAAAACAGGCAGTAAAACTTTAAAATTTAATTAAGCAATGAAAATATTGTTGCTGTTTAATTAGCTGAAACTGATGGCGTTATTACAGGACTTAAGGTACGGTCACACTTGGCAAACATTTGCAGAAAAATACATAACCAACAGACAAGCTAAATTTGCATTTTCTTTAATTTCAATATTTTTTAATTATTAAATTTATATTAATCGAGATTGTTTCGAAATCTTTTTTCAAAGATTTAAAAAAAACTTTTGGTTTTTTTTTTAAATATGGATTCGAATTTATTAAAAATAATATGAAAATAGCATTTTGCGGCATAATTAACTTCATTTTGTGATATAAAAACCGAGTTAAATCACACTAAGCCTAAGCAAAAGTAGTGGTTACGTTTTTCCGGGCAAATGTTTGCCAAGTGTGACCATACCTTTAGAGGCAAACGTTATTGTTAATAAAAAGTTACTGAATAAAATTGACGTTAATTTTGCTGTTAAATATTTTTAACAATTCAGCTGACGTTAAAATTGAATAGAGGACCGCAGCATCACAGAAGCACTTAATGTGGCAGGTGCAAATTTTCATAAGAATAATATTTACATGATATGGACATGGGGTACTGCACCCAACTTGTGTCCATGTTAAGTTACCATGCAGGATGGAACTTAATTAGTGCGCCAAGTTTCATATCAATCGCTTGAGTAGAAGTATTTGAAAAATAATATTTACTAGTGGCTCAATCGACCGCATTCTAGAAATAGATAATAAACATTTATATAAATACATACGATAAAATACAAAAACAAAAAACATTATAAAAACAACAACTTAAAACTAATTAGCTATCTTCCTTAGCTCTCTCTTATTACAAAAAGTAATTATAGAAAAAGCTCTGTCTCATTGCATTGCCAAAGCAAATTAGACAAAAACACACATGCAAACTTTTATTTTATATATTTCAACTTGAAGCTGATACATGCATGTAGAATAAGTAGAAACTTTAAACGCTTGTGGCTACTTAAATATCGAACCGATTATAATAATATTGAAATAGTACATATCTGTGTGAAAAAACCTATAAAAATATATAAATCTCTCAGAAATCGGTTGACTACCAACGGGTTTCAATATAAATAGAAAGTGAGCTTTTTATATTGATATCGATATCGATGGGTATCTATAAATACTAGAGTGCGCCTAGTGGTCGAAATTCGCCCGCCAGTTTAACCGTACACCTATTTTAGTTGCATTCATTTAAAGAGAAAAATCTACCTAATTACTTCTTCCCATGGCACTAAGGTCCCAAAATTAAATATTTTACATGGGCTACGATTATAATTTTGTTGTTGCAATCTAATAGCAAACACTTCAGAGCAACCACAAATGCATTTTGTTTTTGCAAATTGCAAGTTACCGTTTAACATTACAGCATTAAAGTTGATAAACTTCAGTCCACTTCAAAAAATAGTAGAGTGCAGGTGTTTTTTAACGTTTTTAAATATTTTCTAGTTAATATTTATGCGTAATTATTGAACTGTTTAAGTTATATATTGAAATGAAAATTTTACCGCTTGAGTTCAAATATAAGTTTAACCATATCTTTTTAATTTAAGAAATAATTTCTTATTTTGAACTCAAGCCATAAAATTATCATTTCAATATATTTTCTAATTAAAAAAAAAAAAGAATTTCTAAAGTTTAAAATGGAAAATAAAGCTGAAGGTATATAGTTTATTCAAAACATTAAAAAAAATTCTAAATATTTAAGGTGAAGTGAATAAATATCAATATGTTGGTGTATTATAAAATTTATGAATTTTTTACGATTTTTAAATTTACGTAGAGTTTTAAAATTTCGCCTCAGTTCGGATCAGTTCGGCTGGCATACGACTAAAAAAAAGAAGATATTGATGTATATTTTTCATTTCACCTTAGCTTGAATTGCGAAAATTTGCGATTTTTGAGATATTCAGCTTTTTATATGCCGTACACGGTGCTCTTGAAGCAACTTTTGATCAATTATGAGAAATTTTTGGTGAATCCATTTTTTTAATTTTTATTTACTCAGATTTAAGCTGGACACAAAACTGATATAATGGCTTTTGACACACTTCGTTTTTATAAATATAGCGTTAGAAAATTAAATTTTACGAAAAAAAAATTTGTTGTATATAAACGGTTAAACGGTTTCTAAACATTAGAAATTGATCCAAACTTAAGAAGATAAGCGTAAGCTTGGTTGTAAATGCTGTTTCTTTGAAAAAAATTTGTTAATTTTAAAATAATTTTGGCCAAATATTTGTTCTAGCGAGCCCTATGTGCATGGCTATAAGAAATAATGTTGTAGCGTTTTTAAATTATATTTGTTTTGGGCAAAAATTGCAACATTAAACGCTTATAGCTCCCAAAATACTAAACCGATTTAAATAAAATTACAATTGTGCTTATTTGTGTAAAAAATAACTTTAAAAATATATAAATCTTTCCAAAATGGGTTCAGTATTACGGTTGTAAAAGGCATCGAAAAAAACGTATTTGCCTATTAATTACATAGATTTTCTAATTTCTACTTGTTTCATTTTAAGAAATTTTCTAACTTTTCCAGAACGGTTATGCGTAGCATTCATTTAATTTTTAATACTGCCGCTTTCTTTTCAATTAATTTTCTATTTTAGTATTTTAAGAAGTCCCTTTGAGGTCATTTAAATAATATAGATTTCTCATGGCCGGCGTGACACTGACCACTCTTTTTAACTTTTTTTTATCAGCAAATTGTTTTCTCTTGTGTGTGAAAAGTTTCATGAAAATCGCTTATAGCGAAAAATATTAAAATTAATATTTACTTTGTATGGGTGTGGCACTTCCCACTTTTTTCATAGTTAAGTTTTATTGCAATCGGGAATTTGAAATATATTTGAAACCCGCTTCAGAGGACACCTGAAATTAGGCTTTAGACCAGCAGACTACAGACTTTATAAAAGGTCAAAGGAAGTGGAAAGTGTAGAGTGACAGTTATGCCAATAGAGCTCGGCATCAGCCAGGCTGAGGACATTTATGATAGCTCTCACTATTTGCCAATTATAAGTTTCAAGCTGAAGCAATTCCGATGAATAAGGTGCAGGCCTGGGCGAATTCCGTTGTGGTGTCTAAAAAACGTTTACACAATTTATTGTTTGCAAGTATAAATAAATTGTTCATGTTGATCATATTTTCTTTAGCTTATTTAACACACATACAATGTATCGTTAAATTATCTTTCATATTTTCAGTATCTTTTTTATTTCTCTCCAGCTTTTATATATTTTTTTTATTTTTATTTTTTTTAGTTTGTTTCTGCTGCTGCCCACAAAATGGCAAACCTCTCTACCAACAGACATTTTAATTAATCTTTCATTTAAGAAATATGACCAATAATACCATAAAAGGGTTTCTGGTCTTTAACGACTCCTAACTATTTATGTATTTTTCAATAATTGTATTTACTATTTTTTTATTATTATTATTATTAGTTTTTCTTAACGTCTTTCTTACGTGTCTGTCTGTGGTGGCAGTAAGTTTGTTAACTTGTCATTAACAATTTAATTAATTACAATCATTTTCTTATAATTTTATCTATTTGCAAAAAGTAAAAAGTAAAAAGCAAAAAAATAAAAAATAAATAACAAACAAATAAACTAAAATATTAAATCAAGGAGTGGTTGAGGTTTTACTTAATATGTTTGGGAATTTATTTTGCTATTTATTTTTTTTACATATATTTTTTTTTGTAAAAAAATATGAATTAAAAAAATAAACTGCAGTGATTATAAGTAATTAAGATGTTTTTCTTTTAAACATTTTTGAAATATATTATTTTCTGACTTATTTCGTTTAAACACAAATGTTAACATTTATGACAAATTAAACAGTTTAAAATTTTATAATTATTTACATTTATGGCCACTTGGAATAATTCCATTTATTTATTTCATTTAGCCTGCCCAGCAATGTGAACCATTTTTGTATGTCTGCATAAATTGTCTAAGACAGAGATAATCAACGAAGCAAAATAATAAAAGCAAAAGCTTCAGCAAAAAGGAGACAATCGTGAGGGTCTTTTGCAGTCACTTGGCATTTAAATATGTGCTTGCGCACCTTTTGTAAAAGTTATGACAACCATAAAACATCATATTGCTGCAGTGTATCTCATTTCATTGTATTGTTGCATTTGTGGTTTTTCTGTTTTCAGCAGTTGGAATGTTTGTTCACTGTTCTGCTCTGCTCTGCTCTGCTCTGCTTTGCTTTGGAGTTGAGTACAGTACGTGCAGTATTTGTATGCTGTAACCATTTGTATGCCATGTTTATATTTATTAAGTGGTAATTAAGTTAAATGCATAATAATGTAACAGTTATGGTCATAATTATTGTGAATAATTACGGAGACAAACAGAATACTGTAATTCATATACTCCTTGAGCATTTCTGTGTCATTTGCCAATTAGTTTAAGGTTTTCCTAAGTATTCTAATGAACCAACAAGTGAGAGTTCTGGGAAGAGCAAACTTAATTGCTTAAGAAAATACTTTTTGCCTTTAGCAATCTGAAAATGGGAATGATGTTCTAAGAAATTAAATTAAATCAATAGATATTATTTTTATTTAATTCCTAAAGAGTTTCATTGGAAAAAAAATAAAAGGAAATTCTATCAGTTTTTAGCAATTAAAAAAAAATATGATGTCTAATTAAAATCTAAATAAGCAAGACATTAAAGAAGAATAGGATACAAAATTAATTAGTTTTTATGTGTGTGTATGTGGATTTTACAAACCAGACGATTCTCTTGAGCATTAAATGTATATGAAGAAAGGCACCAGTTGTTCGAGTGATTTCGATAAAAGATGACTCAAGTCAATCTTCTGGATTGTACAATCCCCACTTTAGTGTGGACACTCTTTTATAAAAGGAAGTTTAATGTGCTGTTCATAGAATCCAAGCAATCGAATTGAATGAGCAATTTGTTTTCCATACATATTTTCTACTCAAGTCGATTGCATAGATTCTATGAAGAGCACATAAGAAACTGTAATTGAGAGTATTACAGACAAGGCAATTAGACAATGAATGAGACAGGAGACAAAACTGAAGACAGTGGACAGTAAGACTATGGATGATATTGTAGATTAGTCTATAGACCAGCAAATAGGGCAGACCTAGACAAAAAAATTAATACTCAACTACAGACAATGGGCGGTCTAGTCTAAGTACGACTTCAAAGACGAAACTATAGATGATACTACGTAACATGACTTTGCTGAAGACCATAAAAGAGATCATAGCGCAGGCTGCAGACGCTGGCAGGCTGAGCACTAAAATTAAATCCATCACTGACCCGGTTAAATTTTATATATTACCACACAACTGTCGAATTGTGAGGAAGCTGCGTCTAGTAGTTTGCTTTTGACAGCGATGGAAAATACACAACCTCGTCATTTTTAAGGAAAATCGGGGAAAAAAGTTAAGTTCGTTCGGCAGATTAAAAATTATTTTTTTAAGTAAAGACAAAACCCCATCAACGAAACCAGAGAAAGACTTGATAAATACCAAGGAGACTTTGCACCATCAATTTAAATGATTAAAAAGTGTTTTACTGAGTTTTATTTTTGCGGTCGTTCCAGCACAGGTCCCCGCCAAAAGGGTCGTCGCAGCAGAAAAAGACGATAAAATCAATTGAAATTCTCAGATATGTTTTTAATTTGAGGCCTTTTTCCCACATAACTCGTTATGAGAGCAAACTTTATAGAGTACGCTTTTGCGATCTCTTGATAGCAAAGTTGGCATTGCCTACTTTGCCAATCATTAAATTGTATAGTTGTTTAATTGCACGCATGCGTGCAAACTTTCCTAAGAATTTATTAAAAATTAGTTTAAAAAAAATTAATTTTCCAACTAAAAATGCTAATTGAAAAAAACAAATTAATCTGTTTCGAATAGTAAAAGCTTGTTAAAAATATCAAGCTTTAGACGGAGCTATTAACGAGAAGGTAGATGAAAACTCGCTGGCTCTTGCTGCTGCTTTTTTTTGGCCACAAAATACAAAAATCTGCACTTTGAAATTTTACGATTAAAGATTGTTCAACAGCAAACAGATTCAATTGAAAGCTCAATATCAGAAATAATACTTGCGATGTAAAACTTTTAACAATTTAATAATAAACTATAGACAATGTCTGCTATTTTAAAACTTTGTTGTATTCATACTTATATTCCTATATGGACAAAATTGACAACATTTGAAAAAGATAATCGCAACAGAGTTTGGCAAGGCAGACAGACAGACAGAACAATGGTTAAACAAGCTGTTGAACGTGTTGGTTTATGCAAATTGTCGAAAGTGTTGAATGGAATAAATAAATAGATAAAAATAAGAGAAAAATTTAAGCAAATGTCTGTCTGCACGTGCAAGTAAAACAAACAAAAATAAAATTCAGTGAAGATTGAAAAGAAAAGATGTGAGTGAGAATCAACCAGGAACAATGAAAAAACATGATTTTTTTTTGTTGTTGTGGGAAAAACAGAAAGTTAAGCACCGGAGCTTAGTTAAGGTTTTAGACAAATCGTTTACATATTTGTGTGTCCTTAAGTCACTGTTAAGCGGCACAAACAATTCTAATCTTGAAAATTCTTTTTTCTATTTTAAACTGATTTCTATTTGATTTATATGATTTTTCTTTATAAATTTGTTTGTTGCTTAAAGCTTAGTCGTTCAGTTAGTTTAAAGCTTTTAAGCCATAAATTTTCTTGTGCAAAATATTATTTAAAAAAATGTCCGTGTAACCGATTGCTAAAACAAATTATAGCAAGAAGGCAAGAAATATTTTACTAAATTAAAAAGTACCAAAGATATTCCAATTTAACGACTTTCAAGCATCCTACACGAAGAAAAAGTGATCAATTTAAATGTAAATATTATTTTTCAAATACGTAACACACGTGCAAGTTTCTTCTAAGAATTCATTTAGTGGCTATTTAGTAGGCAGCGCCACGCCCACACTTAGAAAAAACTCTTTTTTTTCATCTTAATCGATTATTATGAAACTTTGCATTGCACACGCATTCACTTCCTCTGGAAATAAATTAAGTGATGAAAAAGTGGGCAGTGCCACACCTACGCTTAGTAGCTACTCCTTTTCAACTACTTCTGGATCACTCTGACAATACAATTTGGTGATTAAAAAAAGGAATGCCACGCCCATACAAATTAAATATTATTATTATTATTAATTACTTCATCTAAACCGATTCTTATGAAACGTCGTACAAACACAAATTTTCTCTGGGAATGCGATTTCGTGAATAGAAAAGTCGGCAGTACTGCGCCCATACAAAGTAAATAATAGTTCTCAGCTGAGTCTACTTATCCGATCACTGAACACACATTGATGTCCTCTTGACATTGTGAATTTATTGATTATAAATGTGGGCAATGACACGCCCACACATACGAAATAATAATTTCAGCATATGTAAATAATTACACTAGGCAAGATCTTCAACTTTTCCTTATTTTTTTTTGTTTAAAAAAAATAAATATTTTACTTTACATTTCTCGCCTGCAACATTCTCTTGACCAAATTATTTATATTCAGCTTTATTTTTGTAGTCCACAAAATATTTTTTTTCTAAAAACAAAAATAAAAGAAAATTTAAGCTAAAGCAAAATTATCAATTTAAAATTGCATAAATCTTAAAATGCTTAAGCATGAGATAAAAATCTCGAGCCAGCAGATTGCTTGCACTTGCTCTAGAAGAAAGAGGAAAAAACAACAAACAAACAAATGCAAAAACTAAAGACAAAATCGAAATAGATAGATATGAAATTACTTAGCAATCGTAACATAAAATCACGTCTTTAAAGGAAAAATCTTTCCAATTTAATATATTTTATTTTTTTTTGTGCTGCATATACACTCGTTTATTAGTAAGAAGAAAAAAAATAGAAAACAGGATTTCACACAGGACTGTAAGCAAACCGAAAAGTGGTGGCTGGAAGTGGAAATGAAAATAGGGGGAGTGGAGTGGCACACACTGTGCGTAAGCTTATGGTTATTTTATATTAAAAAAAAATTGTTTCGCCAACTCGGTTGCATGCTCATGATCAATGCATTCATGTGTCGCAAAATAAAACATTTTTCAAATTGCCTGTTTGGTTAATGCTTTTCTTGCACTAATGGTCCAGGGTCCTGCTGCAACATCACACTATATTGCAACACATCCTAATGTAAATTTTTCGTTTTTCTGCTGGACCGTTATGCGTATAGATCTAACAAATTATATATGCACAATGTGTGCGGACACGCACGCACCAAGTAAGGTCACTACTGAAAAAATCTAAAGAAATAGCAATAAAATACTTTTCCACCCAGAAAAAAAACAAAACAAACAACAAACGAATGAAAAACATTTCAAGCAATGATTTAATGCTTAGAGAACTGCTAAAGCAAAGCGGCTTAAATAAATTGGATTTATTTATAAGTTTTCGTTTAGTTTGTTAACAACAATTTTAAGGCAAATAAATAACGAAGTTATAAGAAATTTTATTCTCTGCTACAAGCTAAGAAAAGAAATGGGAAATAATCTTAAGTTTACAAAACTAAGGATTAACGAAAAAAAAAATACATGAATTTGTTAGTAAAAATCAATAGACTTAAGTGAAGAACTTGCAAAATAAGCAAATACAACAAAATATGCGTACAACAAAAGACTTAAGCAAGGAACGTGCAGATAAACAAACATGATTTATCAATGTGAAAAAAATCATCATAAATGTTAGAAATTTTCCCACGATTTCTCCCCAAAAACAAAAATAATAAATAAAAAAATGAAATAAAAAGAATTTGCCGTTTGGTACTTTTCTTAATAGTTTAAGGAAGATTTGGAAATCAAAAAGTTAAATTTCTAAAAGAGATTTTTTCTAAATGATTTTAATACAAAAAAAAGCACAACTTCAATTTTTGTAATGGTAATTTATTTACTACCTTTTTGAAAAAGCAATAAAATATTTACTACTTTTTTATTATAGAAAGAATTATTTCGAAAGGAAACTGTACATCCTTCTTATTTTAACAGTATTTTATATTAAAATGTTTTTTCCAAGAAATATACTACTATTTTAAAAAATTACTATATCTACTACTATTTTGAAATCGAAAAAAAATCTGTAGTATTTAATATATGTGTGTAAGATTAATACATTTTATAAACATTTAAAATGCTTTAATTTTTCTAGATATTTTTATTACTGTTACAAAACAGGCTAAAATATATATTTTACTCAAAAAAATTATTTCTAATAAAGAAAAATATCGTCGGTCACAGGTTGGCAACTCTTAATATGTTTTTTGTACTTTTCAGGAGACAAAAAAACGTTATTACTTTATTACTCCGTTACTAAACCGTGTTGGAAGTAAATAAAAAAACCAAAATTAGTAGGAGAAGTAGGGAAGGACATTTTTTTAAAATATAAATGAAACGTACTAACATGCAGAAGGACACACACAGTCTTTTGGCATGAAAAACCCGATTCGATTTTTTTTGCGAGTTAAGAGTTGTAAACCAGTGACCGAGGATATACTATTTTATTAAAAATAATTCTATTATGTTTAAATAACTAATTTTAAGATATTTTGAAAACCACTGCCACTGCGATTTTTACCGCAATATTTTTTCGCAAAAATATATATTCCAATTTTTTAATGCTTTACAATAGTGCTGGTAAAGTATTGAGTAGTGGGTACCGAGTATCGAATATTTCCTTTTTTTTTTTTTTGGTTACTCAATACTCAAAAGTAGTTACTCGTTACTTTCAGAGTTGTATTTTTAAGCAAGTTGAGTGGCTAAAATAGTGCATAAAAATACATCACTGCATGAAAAGACAACTAGGTGTAAGATTCTTTAATCAAATCAAAACTAAATAGTTTTTTTTTAGAACAATTAAATTATTTCTTAAGTTGTTGTTAACGTTAAATTAAAAGTTAGCTTTACATTTATTTTTTATTTAATAATAAAGACATAGAAAACCAATAATAGTTGAAGGTTTATTTTTAATTTTTGAAGAAACTACTTCAATTTGAAGATAAAAACTATGCGTTACAAATTCAAAAAATCCGTTAAAAGTATCGAGTAGTATTGAGTACCCAAATGAAAAGTATTGAATATTATTGAGTAACGAAAAGTAGTCGAATTTGCCAGCACTACCTTACAACATTGAAAAATATTTTCTGCTTCTAGTTTGCTTTCTAAAAATAAGTATATTTGAATTTTTCTATTGTCAGAAAATAGTATTTCTACTACTATTTTCAAGTAAAAAATTTCATATTTTTTATGTAATATATTTTATAAAAAATTATGCTACAAAAATTTTAAATATTCTATTTAGAAAAAAGAGTAGTAAATTCGTACAACTAGTATTTTTATGTTATGTTAGAAAGTTGTGTTTCTATAACTAGGTAAATTAGATCAATTTCTTTTCATATATCTTATCAAAAAAAAACTATATTACAAAAATTTTAAATACTTTATGTAGAAAAAATTGTAGTAAATTTTTACTACTTAAAAAACGTAAAAGAAATTATCTTTTACGTAAAAATGTTAGATCCAATAATATACATTAAATATTTTCATAACTATTTGTGGCACCATTGTCAGTACGCTTTTTAAATAATCTACCATTTATTTAACACTTTTTATTTCGTACTTTTTTATTGCTGCGTACTATTTTTAAGTTTCACATTTATTGAGAAATATTTTCTGTTTAATGGCTTTTTTTCTAAAATTTAAATAGCATTCAAAAATAATAATACATACATATAATACTATTTCAAAACGTAGTATTTCTAATACTATTTTTAAATCGACTAAATTAATACAAATATTTTTTTTAACAACAAAAAAATTAGTAAATTTTTATAATTTACAATAGTATAAGCATAGTAGTAGGCTTTGAATTTTATTCAAAAATCCCAACAAAGAAATTATATTCGATATAAATCTATTTTATTTTCTTTGTAAAGAAATCTACTTTGCTTATACAATTGTAATTTTTGTAATTTTCATTGAGTTTTTAAAAGTTTTTGTATAAGATAAGAGGTTTAAAACATTTCAAAAATGTGGTTTAAGGTCTACTGATAACTTGGCTTTAGCACCAATGAAATGCATGTATATAGACTATCTAAAAAATCCCCAACAAACAATAGTTTTTAGTAAATCTTTACTACTTTTTCATAGAAGAGCAGAAAACAATATTTTTTTAATTACGCCATGTCTCTGCAAATAATTTTCTTGTTTTTTTTAAGCGTTGCATAAATTCCATGTTTTTAAAAAGTGTAGTAAAAGGTGTCGTAAGCTTTTACTACACTTTTTAAAAAGCATGGAATTTATGCAACGCTTAACTGCTTTTCCTACCTGCATACTTTTTCTGAATTGTAAATTTATTGCAACTTTTATCTGATTATTGCATTTGGTTTTCAAAATATTATATTGCCTATAAAAAATAGTACTTTTCACGCTATTTTATAATAGTATTATTCCTACTATTATTTTTGTAAATAAAAAATTAGCTAATGTTTATAAGTAATTAGTCGAACTTTTTTTATTAATATTTTTATATATTGAAACGATTGATTTTGGCTCAAGTTCAAACCCGAATTTTACCCATTTATTTATTCTAATTTAAAAATTAGCTTGTTTTTAAAATTTATCCTGACTATTTAAATAAGTAAATGTAAAATAAAGTATATTTAACCGATCTTTTGAAACGTCGTTAGTTAGTTAGTTAGTTAGTTAGTTAGTGCTCATATATTAAAGCTTTTCTAAGAAATAAAAAAAATACACATTTTCTTGGACTGTTTATGTAAATTTACATTTCGTAAAAATTCAAAACACATTTTTTTTCTTTTTCTATAATAATCCATCAAATATTTTTAATTTAAATATTTTTTGAATACACATACGTATTCCGTATGAAGAAAATATTTAGTCCTTGTTTTTGTACAGGTAATAAATAGCTGAAACCTTTACATTAAGAACTAAAAAGGTTTGAATTACAAATCTTATATTCTTTTCAATGCACATGCATACATATTGCGTATGAGATAAGCAGTTAAACACTTTTTTTTATAAAAAGTAGTATATTTACTACTATTTTTAAATTGACTATTGAAATAAATTTACATATGGTTCTTGCATCCTTTTGAAAGCAATTACATATTGTGTAAGAAAAAATAACTTACTTTTTTTTACAAAAAAGTAGTATTCCTACTACAATTTTCAAATTTAAAATTAAAATAGTTTTAAATAAAATCTTGTATTCTACTAAATGCACATAAATACATATTGCGTATAAAATAAATAATAATATAAAAAATAGTATGAAAACACACTTAGTACTTTTTTTATTAAAAGTAGTATATTTACTACTATTTTGAAATTGACTATTGAAATAGATTTACATATGGTTCTTGCATCCTTTTGCAAACATTTACATATTGTGTAAGAAAAAAACCTACCATTTTTTAAAAAAAGTAGTATTTCTACTACTATTTCCAAATTTAATATTAAAGTTATATAGACAAAACTGAAAGCAAAATCATATTGCACATAAAAAATTACAACATTTAGTAACTTTTTTTACTTACTTTTTGCATAAGAAAGATATGATTTAAAAATTTTTTTCTTTTTCTTCTCGTTTTACCATCAATCATTTTATCAATTTAAAAATCAATTTTCCTTGAAGTTTTTTATTTTGTTTTTCTTGTTTTGTCTTTTTTTACTACAAAATACTAACATGTCAGTGCCATGTTGTAGTTGCAGTTTGAATTTGTTTAGTTTAATCTATTGACTTTACGAACAACGTCATCTGCGTTTTCTGATTGCTGCAAAGTTTGGAGGACAGTGATCACAGGCTGTGTAGTATATCAAGCATGATACATTAAGCAGAAATGACAATCGGAGATTAAGAAAATAGACAGAAAATCTAAAGACAAATGGAAAAAAACAAATGGAAAATTGTCTGTCAAGTCGAAACTTTGAAATTCACAAAATCCATAAAATTTCAATTAATTTTTAAACTGGCAAAAGAATAATTTTTTGCAAGTTTTTTTCTTAATTTCTGTCTTTAGCTTTTAAATCCCTAATTTTCTTTTTATCTTAATTTAATTTATTTTATTATTTATTTGTTACTTTAAACAACATTTCAAATGCTGGTTTTATTGGTTTGTTTTACTCCTCAATTTATGTCATTTACAAGTTTTTCCATGTCTCTAAACCAAGTTTGACAATATTGTTTGTCAGCAGAAAAAAAACGAACTTAAATAAACATGTGATATAAGTACGAGTACAATTTTTGTGTAGGTTTTTTTCAGAACTTGTGTCTGTTTAATAAAAAGAATGAAAGCAAACTCAAGCCTTTATTATATTTATTTTCTGTAAGCATAACATAACTAAATTAAATACAAATTTACAATATTACAAGTTTGTTTACAATAGAAATAGTCAGAAATAAATCAGTTAAGAAAACAAAAGACTTAAGCAAGAAACTTGTATTTGTAAGATCGCATCAGTATTTTTTTTGTGCAAGATAAGCAGCCCAACGTGACAATTACGGACATAGAAAAAGGATAAAAATTGAGATCAAAACGTGTTGTTAAAAATAAAGTCTTTAAGTTGTATTTTGTTTATGTTCTTGTTTAGATTTTATACAAAGTCTTTGGAAAAATTTGTAAAAACTGTTTATCTCTCCTTTCAGCATTTTACTATTAAAGTTTAGCTATTAATATCACTTCAGCTGCTTAATAAATCATAAGCCTTATTTGCTATTTGATAATCTTTGGCGGTGGTCTGGCATCAACTTGGATTTCAAACATGCCAAAAAAAAGTATCAAGTAGAGAACCAAACATTTTTGAAATCAAACCCTAATAACAAGACTTCTTAAATATTAACTTTTAACTTCCATAAAAGGCAACTATTTAGCCATAAATAAGACTTGAGAGCTTGATACAAATACACATATACATATGTACATAGATGCAAACATAAAAAAAGATCTCTAAGAAAAACTTCAGCAGCCCACTGATTTGTTATTGTATTCTGTTAAGATAATTTATGAGATCCGCTATTGTACAAATAATGCACATAAATTTTAAAATAAAATGAAAATGAAAATTTTCTGTTCATTTTTTCGTTGAGACAAACAATGACAAAACATTGAAAACTGTCACCCAACAAAGGTAAACAAAAAACTAAATAAATAAAGTTGAAAAAATAAGGAAAATCCTAAACAGTGTATGTAAGAGGAGGCCTTTTAGTATACAAAAGAAATTAATAATAAATCGTTTTGTTAAAATATTGACATGCAGCTGCCTTAAAAAAAGACACACACACACATACAGACACACACACACGCAGAGCTTAACTCGCAAAACTCAACTCTTGCATTTAAGCAGCCAACTGAAAAAGTTTTCAATTTAAAGTCAGGGGATTTAAAAAGGACAAACAAGTAGTTAACACTTCAAAATTAAAATAGTAAAGAAAGAAAAAACCAACATCTTTGCCAGCTCAATTTAATGCCCAAACAATAAAGCCAAAGCCGAAGAGACAAAGTTTTTTTCTTTATAGAAAAAGAATAAAAGCTAAGAAAACCAACCACGCTTTAATAACTAACAAAAAAAGAAAAAAAAAAAGAAAACATGGTCACAATATAAATGACATGCTTTGAGCACAAACACACTTCTCAACTCAATGACAGTGTCAAAGATAAAAAGCTAAATAATCTGTAATGTTGTAATTGTCAATAATAAGGCACTATGGGGAAAATACAACAAAAATCTAAATCAAATAATTTCAAAGAAAAATCTCCAATCTGCAGAAAAAAGTAACTGAAAAATAAAAAAGTGCATTTGAAACAAAAAGTATCTTTCAAACAAAAAGTACCTTTGCAACAAGAAGTATTTTAAAAAAAGGTACTTTTTGAAACAAAAATAATTTTTAAGTAAAAAGTATTTATCAAACGAAATGTAGCTTTTAAGCTAAAAGTACTTTTTAAGGGACGCGTACATTTACAGCGAAAAGTAATTTACAAACACAAAGTAACTGTTGAACCAAAAGTGTTCTTTTGAAACAAAAATCTCTTTCAAACTAAAAGTTCCTTCTGAACTAAAAGTACCTTTAAAGAAAAAAGTATATTTTAAACAAAAGGTACCTACTAAACAAAGCTACCCTTTAAACAAAAAGTTATTTTCATACAAAAAGTACCTTTTAAAGAAAAACTTAATCGTAAACAAAAAGTACCTTTTAAACAAAAAGAACTTTCTAAACAAAAATAACCTTTTAAACAAAAAGAACATTTTAAAGAAAAAGTACATAAACATAAACTACCTTTTAAATACTTTTTATACAAAAACTACATTTAAAACAAAAATAACCTTTTGACCAAAAGGTACCTTTTGATCAACAGATATCGTTGAAGCAAAAATTAGATTTTTTAAAAATCCTACGTCTTAAACAAAATGTACTTTTTAAACAAAAAGAACCTTTTAGACAAAAATAATATTTTAAAGAAAAAGAATATTTAGTATTTATACGTAATTAATGAACTGTTTAAGGGTTATATTGAAATGAAAATTTTTGGCTTGAGTTCAAATCTGAGTTTACCCATTTCTCCTTAATTTTTAAGAAATTTTTTTTTTTTGGATAAATTCATTTTTTCCTTTAAGAGAGTACGAAATCAGTACTGAACCGTCCTGCTAGTCTGATAAATAAATTGTTGCAAATAAAAGTACTCTCTTAATAAAATAATGAATTTATCCAAAAACAATTTCTTAAAAATTAAGAAGAATTGGGTAAACTCAAATTTAAACTCAAGCCAAAAGTTTTCATTTCGAAAAAGAATATTTTAAACAAAAAGTACCTAGTAAACAAAAAATGCATTTTAAACAAAAAATGCTTTTTGAACAAAAATACTTTTTAAATAAAAAGTACCTTTTAAGCAAATAAAATATCTTTTAAGCAAAAAATATATTTTAAGAAAAAATTATCTTAACCAAAAGTGAGCTTTTTAAAAAATCCTAAGTTTTAAACAAAAAGTATTCTTTAAGTAAAAAGTCTTATTTACTTAATTTTCACTGAAGTTTTCAAAAAAGTACATAGTTTTATATATGCAGAAATCTTGCGTCCTTTTAACTAAAACTGGCTATGAAAAAAAAGTTTAATATATATTTTTTTTATAAAAAGTAGTATTTCTGCTACAATTTTCAAATTTAATTTAAAAAATAGTTTTAAATAAAAATTTTAAGAGAATTACAAATTAAGCATGAAGAAAAGACTTTTTTATAAAAAGTAGTATGTTAAATTGAAAATTTAGGTATTTAATATAAATCTTGTATTATTTTAAATATACTACATATTGTGTATACAAAAAGCAATTTTGAACTTATCTTCCAAAAAGTAGTATTTCTACTACTATTCTCAAATTGAAAATTTAAGTGATTTAAAGACAAAACGCAGATGAAAAAAAAAATTTATTAATTTTTTTATAAAAATTTGTACTTCTGGTGTCTTTCAAGCGCAAAAAATTCATTTGTGCCAAAAGCACCTTCTAAACAAAAATTGGTGTTGCATTAGTTTCGATATCTTTTTTGAAAGTTTTATATTAAAAGTAATTTTCATACGAAAAATAATATATAAGCAAAAACTACTTTTTACACAAAAAGGGATTTTTACAGAAGAAGTACGTGTTAAGCAAACAGTTGCACTTAAGCCAAAATTAATTTTTACACAAAAAATACTATTTAGACAAAAAGTATTTTATACCCAAAAAAAAAAAATACTTTTTACACAAAAAGTGCCTTCTGAGCAAAAAATTACTATTTATACACAAAAGTAATTTTTACACAAACAAAATGTTGTTGACACAAAAAGAGACATTTTAATAATTGTTATTAAATTCCTTTATATATAAAATTTTCATTACAATTGTAAAATAATTCGATAAAACGTTCAATTTGAACTTAAGTAGGGCGGCAGAGAACTCTATCCATCTACAACGATTATTAGCTAATGCTTTAACTTGATTCCAAGCCATTCCATGAGCTTTGTATTCTCTTCTAACATTTCTGATCTCTAAATGTAGATAAGGCGTGGTCAACCGAGTCCCTGTTGGCCTTGGGGACGCCACTCCATTGCTGTGCGTGATATATCATCCATGGGCTTTCTGATCGTGTGGCCAATCCATTTCCGTTTTCAAATTATTATTTCCGTTTCAATTTTGTTGAGGTTTGCCATTCCAAGAAGCTGTTCATTAGTGGCGCAATAAGACCAGAAGATTCGTAGTATTTGGCGCAGACATCGATTATTAAATGCTTGTAGCTTGTTTAGCCATTCTTGGATTAATCTCCAGGTAGAACAACCGTAGAGAAAGAAGTACCATAGTGACACTACTGTTGAAGATCCGAATGTTTGTTGCTTTACTGATATCTTACTGATAGTTGATCGTGTTTTGTTGATTTGGTTATTTACAACTTTTTCAGACCCACCATCTGCAGTCAATGAGCTTCCAAGGTAGCAGGAAGAGTTTACCTCTTTTATTATATCTCCTTTTAGATAAACGGGGTGCATGAGATTCGTCTTTTTTTTACATTTATTCTTAGACCTACTTTTTTCGCGTTCTTTGCCAGATGATTAAGTTTAGCTTGTATGTCACTGTGTCGGTGTGCCAGTAGGCAGATGTCATCAGGAAAGTCAATGTGATTAAGACGTTCCAATAGCTTCCATTGAATGCCAAAAGAAGAGTTACAGTTTTTCTGTTCCATTAAATAATCAAGTGATATTAGGAAGAGCGTTGGAGACAGGACACAGCCTTGCCTTATACCAGTTTTAATCGCAGTATCGAAAGCACACCCGGAGTCCACAAACAAAATAGGTAAAGAGGGTTATTGAATTCCGCGGATTGTTCTACAAAGAATTCGTAGGGTTGTTACATGATCTGCTCAAGAGCGATTTGGCCTGAATCCTGCTTGTTCTTTGCGTAAGATTGTAGGATTATGAGGACGATTACTTTATTAACGGTATGGAGGAGTGTTATGCCACGCCAGTTTTTGCAAAGGCCTCTTCCTTTTTAACAAATTCAAACAAAAAAGTTACTTGCAGACTGTCAGTAATTCAGCTCTTCGTTAAAACTTTTCTTTTAATTAATAGAATATTTTATTAGAAAAACATTTTCATTAAGTATTTTTATTAATTAATTTTTTTTGCGTTTAGTCCCATAGTGACGCCTTTGTTTCAAGTACTTTTAAAGTTTGTATTTGAAGTCTTTTGATTTTTCGTATAAATCGCACAAACGACCAACCACTATTGAAGCCGTTCGTTCGGTCACTGCTGCTTATGCAGTTTGTTGAGTATTTAAGCGGCAATTTAATGTGACCATTTTATAACTGTGGCCAAAAGGTTTTTTGCTTTAAGGCTTTTCTTTTCTTTTTATCTGTGGTTTTTTGTTTTTGTCTTATTTGTTTTTGTCTTTACCAAATATGATTTATTGCCTAAAATGTCATGACGCATTACATACTCTACACTCACAGTATTTTGTAAGCTGTTTTGTGAATTTAAAGTTGCTTTTTTGCTTCAACTGTTTCCTACTTATGGCTAAAGACAGCACATCTTTTAAATATTTGATTTAACAAGCTAACAGACAACTTAAAAAAAAAACGAGAACGCCTTAAAAGAATAGCAAAATAGGAAGTTTTTCTTCTACATACTTTTTTTCTAATTCGATTAAATGTCATCAAATAGGCGTTACATTTGCAGTATATGCGAGTGTATAGACTGGAAGGCCAGAAAGCCAGGAAAAAGAAGTTTTAAGTTAGAACAAACTAAACAAGCAAACACCGGCAGCTTTTAAGCTTAAGCAAATAAAGGAAATATTTTAATGGGAAATTAAATAAATAAAAAAAGCGCAGGCGTGAATTTGCGTGTTAATTGGACATTTTTCAAGCCGCTAATAGACTTTTCTCTCTAACATGCCACTTATTAATTTCCATATCATTTGAGAGACATACATATAAAAGCTTTTTACGTGTCTCTTTTCAAAACAATTAAGATAAAAGGTTAATTTATGGTTTACCATAAATGTAAACGCAGCGCCTCAAGTTAAATTTTTATCAATTTTTTTCTTTTATTTTTTAATTTTTTTTTCTTTTACTTTAAAGGACATATTTTTCCTTTACAGCCACAACGACAACAAGTTGTTGGTCTTAACCAGTGATGCCAAGAGTAGGGAATTTTTCCTTTTTGTAGGAAAATTTCAAAAGAAGGTAAAAAGCGACAGATTTCACATTTTAAGGAAAATGTAGGGAACTTTTAATACTTTGCTTTTCTTCCTTTTATATTGCGGTGTAATTGCGTAAAACACCTCACAAAAGTGATAATACATATAAAAATCTAAATTTCAAATTTTGTTACAGTATTTCACGAGATATTTCATACAGACAGAAAACATCTTTTGATAAATAGTATATAGAGACAACGAAAGGCAAAGACATGTGCGATTTACTTGGGAATAGAATTTGTATGAAAAATAACAACAAATTTGAATATTTTGTAATTTGTTTTTGGTTTGATATATGAATTAATTAAGGAAATATATATTAAACTATTTTAAATATTCAAATGCGCTCTTATAAACAAAAAAAAATTACTTTCATTCTTTCCATTCCGGGTCACATTTTTTTTAACTTGGATAAAACTTTTGTTAAGAATTCAGAATTAAGATTTTGATTAGACGGTAACCTCCACATTTTTATTTTAAAAATTTAAGAAATCTATATTAGCAGTGAATGCCCAGAATTTTAAAAAATGGTGGAGACTTTCCTGAAAAATTAAATAATTTTTTAAGTAATGTAATTAATTCAAGAAATTATTTTTGAATAAATTTATTATTTTATTAAGAGAGTCCTTTTTATTTGAAACAATTTATTCATCACAGTAGCAGAACGGATCAGTACTGATTTCGAGGTCGCTGCATCATCTCATCAGCGTTCTTTGTTCGATTTTACCACTTTTGACGGCGGATACTAATGACTAGGAATATCAACTATTTAACCGTATTATTTAACAAATTAGACTACGAAAAGTGCAACTTATTCATTTCTTACAAGTTAAATCAATTTCGGTTAGTACGAAATTCCATCTCTGATGATTAATTATTCCAAATATTCCATACTCTCCCGCTTTTTCCAAAACCATTGGCTTTGAGATCAAGCAGTTTTCCATTTTTGTTTACTTTATTTTTGTCTTGTAGTTGACTTTCTTAGTATTCAATTAATTAGTGCAGTCATTGGAGGTTTTTAAAATTACAAATTTATGTTATTTTGTTATTATTATTTCATTTTTTGTATCTGGCGATATAAATGTACAAAATTTTAAAATCCTAAATAAAATTATATTTTTTCATACAATCAATGAATTTTTAGAGTAGGGAAAAATGTAGGGAACTTTATTTGTGTGTATGGAAAAATGGGAAATTTTTCGAGACACGTAGGGATTTTGGTAAATTTCTGCTGGCATCACTGGTCTTAACAAAAAATAAATATATAAAAGAAACATTGCTCAAGCAGCCGCTTACATTTTCACACCTTGACTTAGACAAGAAGTCTGAAGAAGTATTTGAATAATCTTTAGCTAAAAATTAAATTAATTAAACACGCAATTTTAGTCTAAGAAAGACAGGCTTATGTGTAGAAAAATAATTCATTAGAAAAATCTTAAAGACTTAAGATTAATAATGAAAAAAGAAAAGGAAATAATTGCAGAAGCCTTTTAAAAAAAAAAAACAAAAGAGTTAGCAAACAAACTTGTTTTATGTGTCCAACCCCTTTGTGTTTCTCTAAATCTTTTACTAAATTGCCTCAGGAAAATAGCCAGCCTCTTTAACAAATGATTATATTTCCTTTAAAGCTTTTAGCTTTTACTCCAACCACATTTATCATATTTCTCTGGACAATATCGTTACACTATTTGCTTGGAAAGACATTCTCCGTTTCATAACTATTTTTCATCACAACGCGTATTAATCTTTATTAATTCTTATCTTTGAAATCTTCAATATTTTCCACTACCACTCAAATTGCTGCAACCGCCACAACATGACACCTTTCAATAGACGCTTTTAATTAATAACGCAAGCCACTGATTGAAGGGTTTCTTGCTTGGCCGTGATCAAAGATTTCAGAGTTTTGTTAAACATTTCTCAGCGATTAAATCTGGAACTACTAGTTTTAGATTAAATTATCAATTTCTGTTTGTTCTTTGTTTTTTTCTCCAAGCTTTATCTTTTCTTCGATATCAGTAGACAGAAACTGTCTAGTTGTTGCAAATGAGTGAGTGTTTGTTTCTTTGCAACACAAATTTTCCTAATCAATAAAGACAATTTTTATTTTGCAGTTTTTTTTTTTATTTTATTATATTTCATTTTTTTCACTTTAATCTGGTTTTCGATGTTAATGCAATAATAACAAAAAAACAACAACAACATCAAGCTAAAAACATTTACAAATTAATGAAAAAAAAATTAAATTAAAAGTAAATAAAAAATAAACAAACAAATTGACTTGACGTATATTTTTGGAGGCATGTAGATGTCGAAAGGAGATGTTAAATATTGATAAAAGAAATTGCGATGACGAATTCAAAAAGGGTACTGGAAGTAGTAACTCTTAAGCAGCGCAAAAGTACTTTAACAAAAATAATAATAATAATAATAATAATAATAATAATAATAATAATAATAATAATAATAATAATAATAATAATAATAATAATAATAATAATAATAATAATAATAATAATAATAATAATAATAATAATAATAATAATAATAATAATAATAATAATAATAATAATAATAATAATAATAATAATAATAATAATAATAATAATAATAATAATAATAATAATAATAATAATAATAATAATAATAATAATAATAATAATAATAATAATAATAATAATAATAATAATAATAATAATAATAATAATAATAATAATAATAATAATAATAATAATACTAATAATAATAATCTACATTAAATTATCCATAAATATTTGCTGAATTAAAGCTTAAATTAACCCTTTCACTACGATTGGAAGCCTGCGTCCCAAGATAAATTAAAAAAAAAAGTCGACAAAAATACAAAACTCTCTCTATTTAACTGGAAAAAGTTCCATTGATACTCGTCTTTTAATGCCTTCTGTAAATAATCAGCTGTTTTGAGTGTATTTAGTTAGTATAACGTTTTATATATTTAATTATTTCGCAACAACTTTTGTTGGACGCGCACATGTTTTACGATTTTTTCCGTGTTTTTCCTTTTTATATTTTGCAAATAATATAAGTGACTGATATTATAATTAAGTGAGTAAGGAACAATATGTGCGAAACATTTTATTTTATGCGAGTTTTTCCCCATTTTGGGACAATAAATTCCACTGGTTTTATTTGGCCCGCACAAATGGGACACCAATCACTCATTTTTGCATACGATCAATGTCTTTTTTTTTACACCTTTTATTTTTACACAGTTTTTTACCGGAACCACCAATCTACCGTGTAAAAACAGAATTAGGTGTAAATTATCCCATTAGGATTTATCAGTAGGACAATTCGTATCTTTGAAGAATGAAGAGACACAAATTTTTTCAACAAATACATGTTCATGGTTGCAAAGAACTCCATTGTTTTGAATGTTTTGCTGGATTTCATAAATAAGTCAACCGGATATTGAACAGAACTTTCATTTTAATAAAATTTAATAAAAACTGTGTCATTTTATTTCCATACATACACTCTAATGGAATATTTAGTTCCAATTTATGATGCTTTAAAAACTCAATGGAATATATAATCCGAGAAACAAACAAATGTCCTGAACGACAGAGGAATGTCCTGCTCTTGAGTATCACATATGAAGAGCTCAGAGCTGAAGTGAACCAAATCATAAAATATGAAAAATTTCAAAACTATTGCTAAATTCTGTTCTGTAATGGACTAAGTAAAAAAGTGTTTCGTTCCAATGATAACGTTAAAAAACCCCAAGTCAATGGCTCTCATTTTATATTTAATTTATGGCAGTTCATTTACTGAAACTCAAAATATCTTCAAATTGTCTTTTTGTAACTTGGTTCACTTCAGCTCTGAGCCCCCCATATACATATATTTATATATATATACGAAGAACTAACTTATACTTGTTAAAAATTACTTTTTACAGTACGGTAGTGAACAGAGTTGGGGCTACCCACTTCAGTAACCCAAAAAAAAACCCTCTGGGTTTTATTAGGTATTTTATTTGAAAAAAAAACCCACCCAGTTGGGGTTTTTTAAATATAATATACAAATTTACTGGGACAAGATGGTGCAATTTTCAATTTTTATTAAGAAGAAAAACATTAAAAATAAATACAACACACAACAGAGCGGAATAATATTTTGTAATTGAATTATTTGCGCATTCAGCTGCTTAAATCGATTGCACAAAATGACATCAAAAATTATCAACTGTGCTAAATGTGTAAGTGTACGGAAAAGTTCTCGCATTCGGTACGGAAATGGTTTATACGATTGTTCGATCGACGAATTTTTGAAAATGAGCATTGCTTGCTGTAATTTAAATAAATTATTGATTTTCTTTCTGTCTGTACAATTTTAAATAAGTGAGGTATATTTTGATCCACCGAAATCGTTTCAAATTAAAACAAATTTTAAATATTTATATTCACCCTTATTCAACTTGGCAACAACGACGTCACTTCAATACAACACCAACAAAAAAAATTGGGGCTTGTCTAATCGCTCTCGAGAACAATTTTTACTAATGACAGTCGATTTCTGTTTTCTAGATCTAGAAAATAACATGAGCCTTTCAATAGTAGTCAGTTGTTTTCGACAACGGGTAGACAAGCCCCATTTTTTGGTATTGTGTTGACGTGAAGTCGATTTTGACAATAATAAGGGGATTATTTTTGACTAAAAATGAAAACTTATGCGAAAATTTATCTCAATGAAAAAAATATAATAAATGTATGGAGTAGGTATACTTAGGTTAATTTAAACCCAATAAAACCCAATAAAACTCTACGAAAACCCCACTGGGTGGGTTTTTTTATTTAAAAAAACAAGAGTTTTTGCCAACACTGGTAGTGCAAAGGTTAAAAATGATTTTTTAGCAATCACAAATTCTACAAAATTTGCAAGAACTTTCTCTCAACAAAAATTGCTTAAAAGTTTAAAAAGTCATTGATAACAATAAATATGTAAATAAGTGCAAGGCATTATAGGTACATTATAAGTACAACAATTACAACAACACAAGAACAACAAGGACTTTTTATATTGTTTCTATAAAAAAAAAATTCTACGGAAAAATATAAAGACACTCTTTTTGGCAATCAAAATATAAAACATAAGCAAAAGGCAAACAATTGTCTGCTGCCGTAATGATGTTATCTGGTTATTCATACCATGTGAAAAGAGCATATCAAAAAGAAACGTGAGCAACTTAAATTAAAAACAAGAATAATGTTTTGGCTTTTGAGCCCAAGATCACGATTAAGCTTGGAAAATAAGGTTCTGTTATACAAAACAATACTAAAACCTATATGGACATACGGCGTCCAACTTTAGGGAACTTCAAGTAATTCGAACGTTGAGATATTACAGAGATAATAGTCAAAAACTCTCAGACTTTGAACAAATGCGCCATGGTTTATCAGCAACAAAAACATGCACAGAGATCTTCGAATTTTAATGGTAAAAGATGAGATCAATAACTTCAGTGAAAGATACCTTAATAGACCAAGTAATCATTCCAATGTGTTAGCAGTAAACCTTTTAGATGATAGCAATGAAATCCAGAAACTTAAAAGGCTTCACGTTCTTGACCTTCCCTGCCGAAAATAGAAAATTTTAATTTGTCAAATCCTATTTAAATTACAAAAGTAAAATTTGATTTTTTTTGTTTTTTGAGTTTTAAGGAAAACTCAATGTATGTTATTTAAAAGTCATGAAATTTGCTCATTATTTTGATTCTAAAATAGATTGCAAATAAAACAATTAAAAAAAATACCATGTGAACTCGAAAGCGCATGTTTTAGCATCTTTTATTGTGAAAATGTGCTTTTTGGTATTTTTTTTTTTTTTGATTTCAAATTAGTCTTGAACAGTTTATTTTGACATCCAAGAAAATCTGGAGCAAAAAGTACTTTTTGAAAATATTTGCACCACTTCTGCTTCTCCATCATTTGAAACATTTAAAAACAGCCGAAAGACAAAAAAAAAACAAACAGACAAACATAAATAAACACTCGTACAACTTCAAATGGATAAAAATCATATATCAAAACTAGTTGGAATTATATTAGAGAGACAGACAGACAGACAGACAAGACAAATCACAACAACAACAACAGAAATATCACAACAAGAAAAATGCTTTAAAAATATTTATACAACTACAACATTTGCAAAGAAACAACTAAAGAGAAAAAACACAAAAAAAGCAAATCAATTGAAATAAAAACAAATGAGCAAAAAAAAGAAATTGAAATAAACTGTTTTTATAAGAGGATTATGTTAATAGATATTTTTTATAACAAAAAAAAAACAACACGGATACAATACACCCAAAATAGATATTGCAAAAAAAAAAAGAAATTTTTAATCATAAAAGTACTTACGAATTGTACAACAAAGATATGACGGCCAAGTTAACAATAAATTTTAATTTTTTTTTTCAAAAACACATTAAGAAAAATTTATAACTTTGAAACTTTTGGCTTAACTAAATAATTGTGTATAATTATTTTGCAAAACACTTTTTTCTTAAACCACTAAAATAAAACTTATAACAGAAAATTTAATTTAGTGTGAACAAAATATTTATTGTATATACATACTATTTGTTATTATGGAAAAACTGAAAATAGTCACGTTTTTTGTTTCCTAAACGTTGCTTACGTTTGTAAAGTATGATCACAACTGACTCAATTGTCTGGCAATAAAAATAAAGTAACTTAAGTGCGAAGCTCCTAGACAGTCTCATACCTATTGAAAAACTATCCGAAGCAACTAC
This sequence comes from Gymnocheta viridis, assembly GCA_956483585.1. Classification (NCBI taxonomy): domain Eukaryota; kingdom Metazoa; phylum Arthropoda; class Insecta; order Diptera; family Tachinidae; genus Gymnocheta; species Gymnocheta viridis. The sequence continues at coordinate 13,343,618 of OY101443.1, forward strand.
AAACGTGGAGTTAAAAATAAAAAAATCAAACAAATAATAAATACAAACAAATAAAATCTGAGGCAGACAGAGAAGTCAAACTGAAAACTAAATCAGTAGACAAATGAAGCCACAAACCAAGAAATAGACATACAGCAAGCCCAGCCAGTCAGTCAGCCAGCCAACCAGCCACTTCAAGCGAAAGCATCCACTACCCCGGACTTACTTATTATTGCGGCCGCAGATAAATAGATTTCAGTCAAATACACAACAAGCCTCACAAATAAGCAATAGAATGAAATGAGAGAGTAAAGACTAAAAGCAATAAATAGAAGAAGAAAAATAAAAAAAAAACTTTTTAACAAATTAAACAGAAAAGCAGAAAAACGCACAATTCCTTGAACAAAAAACAGCAAATTATAATTTTGTTCATTTGTGTTTATTTCTTTTTAGTTTGTGCTTAAAATATATATTTTCTAAGCTCCCGGTCGCTTGCAGATAAGTAATGACAGCTCTTACTCTCTTTTCCAGAGATACACATACACACACACATAAATAACAGTTTTCTTTGAGTTCCTTGAGTTTGCACACGTACACACATGCGTGCGCGCAATATAACAAAAATCAAAGCCAACATCGACGTCAGCACACAACAAAAGCTGCTGCAAAAGTTTTAATACGCATCAGCAATAAAACGCACAAGATCCGGTTCAATTTCAAATTGTTTTTTTTTTTAAATAAATTTTCTATTAAAGAGACTCTCTTCTTGTTAGCGCTACTTTCGGCATACAAATAACAGTAACCCTGCAAAAAACCGACTATGCCATACACGCGTATTTTGACTAGGCCACAAATGACCTAAGAGTGGTTCAAAACTAGTCCAAATGCATATAAAAACATGGTATTTTTAACGTTTCGATATCCAAGGATTGGACCATATATTCCAGCTTTGCAATACAACGGGCTAACCCGAAAACTACTCCTTGCATGTCATTAATACATGGATCACTCACAAGTACACTGCAGATAACGCGACTAGTCCGAACACGCACAAAAGTTATAGACGAAAACTCACGCTCACGCAATCATTAGGGAAAAAACTATCTATAAAATAATTTAGAAAATTCTAAAATTAAATGAAAAATAGGACAATAAAGAAAACAAAAAATTACGAAACAATCACGCTAAGAATCTACTCATGCATGCCTACTTACGCTCAATTTTTTTTAATCAAGCTCATACACGCTCACGTGATTGAAACAACCAACAAACAACGCACTATTCACGCTAATCGCGTGAGCGGGTACCCATCTCTAATATTTTTAACTGAATTAAATTTTTCACATTTGTTGTCAGATCGAGTTTTACCATTTTTACAGATTTAGCACTTTTTCTCGGTTTCAGTTATTTTTTTTTTGTTTTTTTTTTCGATTTTAAATCAAGCTTTTTTTTGCTGCCTAATTTTTTTCCTTTTTGGGTATTTTTTTAAATTTTTCTTCGCTTTGGCCGTTTTGCTCCTTTTTAGTAATTTTGTTTTTCAGTATTGCGATTTTTTTTAGTTTTATAGATCTTTACAGTTTTGGCGAGTTTTTTCTAATTTTTTGGTTTTTTTTCCATTTTAAAAATTTTGGGCATTTTGGGGATTTTTTCCCATTTTAGCGATTTTTCTTGTGAGCAAAAAATTTGTATTTGACACATGAAATTTGTATATAATAAAAGGGATTTCGTTGCAATTAATTAATCTCAAACACTATTCGTAATATAGTGAACACAATTTAATTTCAATTTTGCGTCATGGTATAATATAATGAATTCTCGCAAAATATCCCACTGCGCGTTCGTAAAGAACGAAAGTGCACTGTCTTCAATTGCCGAGTTTTCCTTCTAGTATTTCCCATTCGCTGTTGCAAATCCTCACAGAAGTCATGGTGGCATATTTATTTACTCTGGGTAACTCAGCTTTTAGTTTATTCGACTCTAGTCTTTTGTGTTGTAGATGGTCTTGACAAAACTCTAGTTTTAAGTCTAGCATCAGCTCTCGTTCAGTGTTCAAAGAGCCCTTTTCCACGATCAAAGTTTACTTTGACAAGGTCTTTTCAATTTTCTTTTAAACTTTGTTTTGCTTCTCCACACGCAAAGTTTTTTTTTTTTAAATGTTGTGTTTGTTTGTTGGATGAACATGCAAACCAAACACACACATGTAACCAAATACAACAATGTGTAAACGACGAACGAAGTAGAGAGCAACTCTGTGTGTACAGCAAAGTGTGTACTCAGCCCCTTTCTTCTTTCCCTAATCACCCTCAAACACAAGACTTTGCAAAGTAAACTTTGACCGTGAAAAAGGGATCTTAGTGTAGCAATCTCTTAAATATTTTCATTAAAATTTTCCATGTTTGTTTTTCTGTACCAACTTTTTTTCCACTTATTTTGTGCACTTAAATAATTATTTTCGTCTTTTCTATGAGTCTAAAATTTATTTTAATCCACATTTAAAGAGCAATATTTTCTAACTCTTGCGACTTTGATCATAATTATAAGAAATGAAGAACCTTAAGATTTATTTGCATCTGTAGCTACAAATGCCCAGCATTCCACAAAAACCCCAACAAATTTAGTTGAAGTGCTCATATGAGGCACATGCAGTAGCAGAAGAGTTTCAATTGCTTTACCACTAGATTACTGGACAGTTTTTATTTTGCGTGAACGGAGGTGATTGAAACGTAAGAGTGTAAGTAATTTGCAGTCTTCAAGTTTTACTTTTCTTTTCATATTCGATAATTTAAGTGAGTGTTAAATACTTGAAGAGAATATGCAGTTAAAATTTAATTGAAATTGAAAAAAGGAAGATGTAAGATATACCGCACTTGTTTTTTTTTCAATTTCAATTTATTTATTTATATAACATGAATGTATGTACATATGTATATTTACAAATTAATAACACAAGTCTAAGGAGTTCAGGCGGAAGTTACCCTTTTCTACTTAGAAAAATAATTACAAGAGATACATACATACATATAATAATAATTTATATATTACAATTATTTTATGTGTTTAGGCAAAAAGTAACAAAAACCTACATATTTAAATAAAAAAAAAATAATAAAGTAAAAAAAAAAATTTATATCAACCCTAATCATTCATCCTGACATAAAAACTTACAAATCTTACTAACATGTGTCTCTAAGACACATAAAAAACTTACGGAAAAATGATTAAACTTTTTTTTCTTTTTTATTCATTACATTCTTTACATAAAAGAACTTTCACAGCATGTTCATTGCAGAAATTACTATTACATTTTTGGCAGCATTGCTTAATAATACGGCTTATTTTGGGATTGCATAAATAGCACCTCTTGCGTTTATTTGTTGCACTCTGGGTATTAGTAGGTGCAATTGCTTCTTGAAGGACTTCTTCCATTAGTTGTACTATATGTAGGTCGTTGCAATTTATTCTTCGATCTTTGGAGTATTTGGGGTGTAACAAGCCCTTCAGCGACTTCTCGTAAAAAGAGTTTTCGAGCTTTCTTTGCTTGCGTTGCTTTGCACGAAGGATGCAAGTTTTTCCAAACTACGTACGCAGCGATTCCGCATACGTCAACTAAATTGCAAAAAATGCAAACGGCCATCTGTTAGATTTTTTGCGGCAAATAAAACTATGTGTAAGTTGATCCAGAGTGTCAACTGCTCCTTTAGTTTGATTATAATGCAGGTTTATCTCTGATTTGTTTTTATTTTTAAGTGGGCAGTATGTGGTGTAATGCATAGATGAGAGTAAAAGAACTGCTTTTGAGTTTTTGGAGTCGAAGACCATTAAGTTCCATCCTTACCAACATAAATTTCACTAGGATCCTCAACTGCAACTTCTTCGGTATCGAAAACAGTATCAGACATCTCTGAAACATCATCTTGACAGTTTTCACTAATCTCACTCTCTTCGCCATCAGATGGTATAAAAATATCCTCGTCTTCAACACCATTGGTCGTTTGCTCGTCAACTTCTTCCGCGGCTAGCCTAATTTCTTCTTCCGTTAGTCGCTTTGACATATTTTTGATAAAAAGTATTTTCACGTCGATACTGTGCAAAATTTTATTGCAACTGCCTATTTTATTCAAAGGGGAATCCCAGAGTTACAAATATAACAAATGCTTATGACATTATATACAAAAGCTTGTTATTGTAATGCAAAAATATATATAAAAGACAGTTGCTAGAAATGTACTTATTTTACAAAATATGTTCATAGACAGTAAACGATAGACATCCAAAAATATATAAACAAAAACATTCATATATGCATGTATGTGTCTCTCAGACACCACATGTCAGTATGGATCAACATCCAAATGTGTCTCACAGACACATGTTAGTAAGATTAGGGTTAAGATAAAACTTAAAACTACGTGGTAACTGACAATTCATTAATGTACATACATAAGTATAAATATTAAGAAAATTGACACTTGATATAATAATTATGAGTGAGTTGCAAAATTCTCTCCTTGACCATTTCGATACCGCTTATGGAGTGCAATCGTTGAGTCGAATAATGCCAAAGAAGATTGTATATCATCTTGAGTAGTTTATTTTGACTTAATTTGAAGTTTTTTTGACATGACAAGTTGCGACATCATTCCACACAGGGGCAGCATAATACAGTATGGACATAAAAATAGCTTTGAATATTATTGGTCTTATTCACAAACGATTAATAAAGTTATTGTAGGTTTAATGTTGGATTTTTATATGGTAAAACCGGTTTTAATGTACACTTTAACTTTCTTAAGCGTTTGTGAATAAGGCCACATAAGTTTATTATCTGGAATTAGTGTTGGCTTTCTATTTATGAAAGAGTACATAAGTCGTGTAATATTATTTATTTTGTTTATAACGTAAGAAACAGGTTTGCTAAATGTGATTTTCGAATTCAATATTACTCCAAGATATTTAACTTCAGACTCCCATTTTATATGTAGTTGTGTTGTTATGAATGCTTAAATCTCTTTGTGGAATATAGCAAGGGTTTCTTCTGCGCGTGAAATATATTGCTTGAGTTTTTTGTAGATGTATAAGAATTTTCCATTTCATGAAATAATGTTCTAAATTTGTTAAAGCATTTTGTAGTCTTGCGATGATATCTTCAGCATAAACTCCATGACAAAGAATCGCCGTGTCATCAGCAAATATAAATGAAGTGCAGTCATACAATGTTGGAAAATTAGACGTAAATATATTACACAATATTGGAGGTAAGCAAGAACCTTGAAGACAACCCGCTGGAATATTAATTTGTGTAGAGGAATGATCGGTTCATTAAAAAGCTCTGTATTATTTTTATTTTTTCCGGTGGGAAATTCAAATTAATAATTTTGTAGATCAGACCCTCATGCCATGCAGAGTCAAAAGTAGACTTGATATCCAATAACACCGTACCAGTGGACTTCATAATATTAAAGTTATGTTTGATTTTAGATTTAATTCTGATTAAAGGATGGGTGGTGTTGTGACCAGGCCTGAAACCGAATTGTTGCGTTTTAAAACACTTGATTTTCGGCACAAAATTTCAGCATTTTTTCCTTGATAACTTTCTCTAGTACTTTGCTTAAAGAGGATAACAAGCTGATTGCTCGATCTGATAATGAACAGGATGCGACTTTGTGCGGCTTACATATCGCAATCACTTTTGCCTGCTTCCAACAGTGTGGAAAATAACAATGTTTAAGGCAGCTATTAATAATATTTGTCAAGCTTTTTAAACCTTTTTTAGAAAGTTCCTTTAATATTTTATTATGCTAGAAACACAACTGAGACGAACGACGAATTTCGTCCAACGCGACGAAATATGAAGCACAATAACGACGAAAAAATAACAGCTGTTATAATTGATAGTTATTGTTTACTGTTTGTGCAAAGAAATAAAAGAAAAAATGAATCAAAGAATTTCAAATTCTTTGAAAATTATTAGAATAATTAATATAATGTTTATCATGGTGAAAGCTTTTTTGCTTGTACATAAATATGTAATTGCGAAGAAGGTGGTGGGTACGGCCGGTAAACATTAATAGAAACGACCTTGGATTCCAAAGAAGTGGTTTTGCAGAACTTAAGTTCAACGATGAAGAACACTTCTTTAAAGCAACAATAATGAACGTTTAAAAGTTTAATGCTCTTCTAACTTTCCTTAAGGAAAGATTACAAAGTTTTTCAAGGAGAACGCCTATTGATGAGGAGATGCAAGATTATACAAACATTCGTGTTTTTTTCACATTTTCAATTATTATCTCACTAGCATCCATTTTTTTTAAATTATTTACAAAAATATATTTTTTAATTTTATTTGCTTGTTTTATATAACAGCTGGTAGTGTGACCGTACTATAGAAATAATTCATACTTAAAAAAAGAAACATTAACAAAAACACAACTAAAACCAATTTTTGAAGTTAATTATTTTATATATTTATTTTATATATTTATTTTATATATTTATTTTATATATTTATTTTATATATTTATTATAAAATAACGATAAAACAATTATTAAAGTAATAAGAAACTATATTTACTAAGAAACTTAAAAACTAAAAACGAAAATGGTCACATGGTACTGATTTGTTCGTCGTTCGCCGGCCTAAGAAATAGAAATAAATCTATTGTAAAGTTCGCCGTGTATGACGAATTTCGCCGTCGCAATGATTCAGTGTATTTTCATATACACTAATGTATTTTAATTTTGACGACGAATATTCGCCGCCAAAAATTCATCGTTCGTCTCAGTTGTGTTCCTAGCATTACTTATACTTTTAATGCCGTGTGAATTTTTTATCTTAAAAGTTTTGATAATGTTTTTTACTTTTCCAGTTGAAACATAGTAACAATAATGTATTAACTCAAAATTTTAAAATTTCAAATAGAAGGACAATACTTTTTGATTTTACCTTGAAGGTAGGAGTATATGAAAAACTATTTTTAAATCTTTTATTTTGCTGTGTATGATAACACACTATGAATATTTTATAGCGGTTAAGCGAATCCACAACAGACCAAATTTATGTTATTAGACAAGTAATTGAAAAATTCACTGAACGAAATATTGATTTCCATCAACTATTTATAGATATCAAACCAAGCCTTTGACTCGATAAAAAGATGGCTAGATTAACAGGTTGCCAGTGAAGAAAAGAAGAGAAAGAGTACCAGGCCACTTGGGTCCAAAGAAATTATGATCCCTTTGTGTTTACCTGAGGAAAGAGGGAAAAATAAGACATAAGATAATAAAAGAAATCGAGTTAAAGTGGAAGAAGTGGTGTAGAGGAGAGCAGAGTCGGGAAGTCAATGAAGATGTTGAGAGTTTGATGGCTAGAAGGAAGAGGGAGGAAGAGAGATGTGGATTCCGTGAAGGAGGGATCGTATAGGCTATGACCAAGGAGGAGTCAGCGAGAGAACCAACCATTGTTCCCAATGAAGGAACTGATATTTTTGAGATTCGATCACGGCAGCTCCGAAAGGCTATTAAAGCGTCTTTTGGCTAGGAAACGAAGGCGTTGGTGCTCCAGTGCAGTACAGAGACAGAGTAGGTGAGTTATGCTCTCTTCCTCCTCCTCCTCGTCCTGACAGCTGAAGCAATAGTCGTTGTGAGGGATACCCATTCTTTTAGCATGGGTTCCAAAGGTGCAGTGCCCTGTGAGTATAGCCACAAGGAACCGCATTTGTTTTCTTGATAAAAATATGCACGCTATGGAAAATTCTCAGGCAATTTGGCGTTCCAAACAAATTGATAACATTAACAAATTTGACAGCAGCAACCGGAACTATGACGTGTATAAAAAATAAATGGAAGCCTTTCAAGATATCTTGAAATTTTAGTTGGTATTCAACATTAGAGTTCGCAATTGGAAAATCAGAAATTGAAACCAGTTGCACTATTTGGATAAAATCATCACAAATTCTTCCTTTTGTTGATGATTTTTTGGAGAAAATTGCAAAAACTTTGAAAATGCGTCCAATATGGTTGAGTTGGAAATAAATACAGCAAAGACGAAATACCTAAGTAACATAAAAAATGTCATACTGTAAAGGTACGGTCACACTTGCCAAATATTTGCCGAAAAAAACGTGACCAACAGACAAGCTAAATTTGCATTTCCTTTAATTCCAATATTTTTTTTTAAATATGGATTCGCATTTATTAAAAATAATATAAAAATAGCATTTTGCGGCATAGTTTTTGCAAGCTTTAACCGATAGAAGAACGTACTTTTCCATTATGTTTGCTTACAACGTTTTATCTGGTAGAATAAAATGTGCAGAAATTGCACATTTCTTTACCTTTATTGTCCTCCCAGAGATTTAAGAAACAATAGAATGTTTGTAGAACTTGTTTACAGAACAAACTATGCGCAAAATAAGCCAATTGCAAGATGCTTGTGCATTTATGTAACAGCTTTACTCCCCCTTTAAATATTAAAGTAAATTATGATACTCTTAAGTTAATGTTATTTAAATATTATAATTATGCAAAACTTTGTAGTAATCTGTAAGACTGAAGTTCTGTAGATGAAAATGAATAAATAAATAAATAAATAATAATTGACTTCATTTTGTGATATAAAAACCAAGTTAAATCACACTAACCTTAAGCAAAAGTAGTGGTTACGTTTTTTTTTTTTGGGCAAATGTTTGCCAAGTGTGACCGTATCTTAACACTATATTAGTACTGCTTTAAATCGAGCGAACATTTTAAATATCTCGGCTCAAACATAAATACAACAAACGATTGTAGTCAAGAGATACTCGTAGTTGAACGAATGAAATCTGGTGGCAAATTACGGCATTCGATATCGAACGAAAATTTCACACAAATTAAAAAAAATTTTGTATGGGATTTCGTTCGATATAGAATGCCGCAATTGCCTCACAGAAAACAAAGTTTTTGGAAGGATGGAAGGATACAATACTGGCATCAAATATATTAACAGAAACGAAAGATCCGTTTACACAAAACTGAAATTTGGTTAGCCAAAAGCCCAGATGAAGGAAAAATTTATGCTTTTGAAAAGTATTAAGACGCGTACTGGCTACCATAAGACATGAATATGAATCATGGATAAGATAATAAGATACAATCACAACTAAATACGTGAATCAAATGATCTCACTGTTAGTAAACAAATTAAAATCAAACAGCTAAAATGGACAGGACAAATTATTATAATGAACCCACATAATCCAACAAAGATATTCCAAAACAACCCATACAAACCAAATAAAATCGGAAGACCCAAACAAAGATGGGTGAACAATGTAGAAGAAATTGCGTTAGAACTGAACTGCACAAATTGGAGAATCGTTGCCAAAGATAGAGATAAGTCGAGCAAACTTTTGCGGAAGGTCCATATTCAATATCGGTCGCAGTGCCATCTAAGATCATCGATTTTTCATAAAAAGTAAAGAAGTAAAAATTTTGAGTTGAAGAAGGAGCAATATGTATTTTTCATTAAAAGGAATGGTAGATTTTAAATTTATACCAGTATTCTAAGCTTTATGGCAAAATCAATATGATAATTTTTATATTTTCCCAAAATAATAAATAATAATAACTTTCATTCAAAAGGTGGCAAATATTTCGCAGAGATAAACTTGAGTTTACAAAAAATTTTTTCTTAAGCCCAAACCACTGGGCTACTAGATATTACAGAATATTTTCTTTATACATATATTTAATAATTGTTAAGGTGTCTGAAGAAGCACTTCATATCATATCAATGACTTCCTCTTTTTTTACCATTTAAATTATTTTTTTTTTGCTCAATTAAAAAGGAAAAATATTACAAAAAAAAAACACAAAGTATATTGATAACAAACATGCACAGCCAGCTCATTAAGAAATAAGGTATACATAAATCATACAAATGAAAATTGTCATAACATAATGACAGCTATCAAGTTAAAAAATAAAAACAAAAATAAATTAAAACAATATCTTCAACTGAATTCTAAAACCAGTTGAGTAGGAATTTATCAATTGCATTGCTTCCCAAAATAAAAGCAATTAAAAAGTACAAAAAAAGATGTTGTGTTTTTATCTAAAAGAAAAACAACTAAATGAATTAGCATTCAAAGTGCAGAAAGATTATCATCTCAACGGTTTGCAACATCATCATCATCATCATCGAAGGGGCATGCAAACTGTCACATGTGTTTAATGTTTTTATCAAACATCAACACCAATTAATTTTCTGCCAATTTAAATATTCAAATTAGCAGCAACAATAGCAACAACAACAACAACAATGCAGAACAGTTTATAACAGCAAAAAAAGCAACTTTGTTTCAAACAATTAAGAGACACAGATATTGTTACAAAACTCTAGATAAAAAAAATCAATTAAAAATTATAAAGAACTATCTAAAACAGAATTGTAATCATCTGGAGAAACATATTCGACTTCCACAATTCATGCTAAAAACAACCGACTGCAAAACAGAAGGGCGGACAGACAGACAGACAGACGAACATTAAATCCAAAAGAAAGTAAAAGCTTTCAAATAGAAGAAACAATATCCAGATCGGTTCTCTAGTCGAAATTCACACTAGTGTCGCAATTGCGATTTTATGAGAGAGTAACGAAATAGAATTTTTATTTTTGAAGGCCGCTACACGCCCTTATTGGTGTTTATGTGCTTTTTATGAATTTCATCGTTTCTTTAGGTGATGACGGTTTTTTTATGATTTAATGATTTCTACAAATCATGTATGAGAAAAGAATACGAGAATTATAAGTATTTCAGCTTACAAAAGCTAATTAATTTTTTAGTTCGATTCACAAACTCTTAAATGATTTGTACACATAAAATATACTCACTATTTTTTAATTAACAACTTTAATGGAATAAAATATATTTTCAATTAAAAATTCAATTGAATCAATTAATTTAATCAATTCCATTTTTAGTTTCTCGTAGTTGGTTAAATACTAAGAAATGCAGCCTCAAAAAAAAAACAAAAACCAAATAAACAAATAAACAAAAATGTAAAATGAAAAAAATCGTGATCTTAGCAGCCAATGGAGTTGAAAAAAGCTAAGAGCATAATAATAATAATATAGAGAATAATTCAAATTACGTACCAAACGAAATTTATTTAACTTATAAAACTGAATAGAAGTAGTTTCAGTGTCCTAATTTGTTAAATAATTCCGTTAAGTAGTTGAGACTGAGATACCGGCCGATATGTTGGAGAGAGTATGCCAAAAATTGGACCCAGCGTATGAAACATTTGAAGTGTAGCCGCGATCAACATTTACTTGAAATCATCTTTAAACATTGAACTATATGGATCGTGTTATCGACTCAAGTAAAGATTTCTTCTCTATACTAGTCAGTAGTATCCACCTTCAAAAATGATAAAATTTAACAAAGAACGCTGATGAAACTGTGTAGCGACCTCGTAATCTACACTGATTCCTTCTGCTAGTCTGATAATTAAAACTAGTATTTCCTATGGCCAACGCAATCGGGCATATTCTAGAATTAAATATTAAACATTTAAATAAATGCACACGATAGATACAAAAACAAAAAACATTCTAAATAAACAACTTGAAGCAAAATACATTTCTCTCATCTCATCTCATCTCATTTCTCTGCAAAGGCAAATTAAACAAACACACATGCATACTTGGTTTGTTTTTCAACTTGCAGCTGAAACATGCACGTGCAATAAGGCTGCATGTATTAGTAGCAACTTTAAACGCTTATAGCTCCCAAAATATTAAACCGATTTTAACGAAATATAGATTATGCACATTTGTGAATAAATATCTTCAAAATTATGATAAGTTTTATCAAAATCGACTGCTTAATATGAGCGTAAAATGGATTAAAAAAAGAACGTGTTTGCTTATTAATTATACACTAGTGTATCCGGCGGTTTAACTCAATCGACCGCCTTCTAGAAATTAATATTAAACAATTATATTAATACTTACGATAAAATACAAAAATAAAAAAAACATTCTAAATAAACAACTTAAAACTTTGTCTCATTTCTATGCAAAAGCAAAATTGGACAAAACACACGCACAGTTTGTTTATTTTTTAAGTTGAAGCTGATACATGCATGTGTAATAAAAAGTGAGCATGTGTTAGTAGCAACTCTAAACACTTATAGCATTCTAAATATCAAACCGATTTAAATCAAATTAAGATTGTGAACATCTATGTAAAACCCCGTTTAAAAACACATAAAATCGTTTCAGTAAAAGTATAAGTGATTAAAAAAAACGTGTTTGTCTATTAATAATATAGATGGTATATTGCTTTCTTAATAAAACTTATAATTTAATAATTTATTACTTCCATCTAATACTAATTTATTTTAATTTTTATAACTTAATTTTTGTCTATATTTACCTTTTTTATTATTGTAAACTAGAAGCTTTTCTAATTTGTGTGTATATTTTTCCTTCTTTTTTTTAGGTAAGTACTAAAAAAAACTATCAACTATACAACAATTTCGGAAATAACCTTTTTTACAAAGTAGGTAAGAATTCTAAACATCTCAAAAGAGTTATTATGTCTTGAGAAGGAAGCTAAAAAAAATAAGTTAATAAATTATGATCAAAATTTTTTTTATGCCAAAATATTGAGATTTGCACAGATTCCTTATTTAAGCAATCGCGGAATCATTTTCCGAAGCCGCTTAAGTTCGAAATTCACTATGACCACCAAAAAAAAAATTGTTGAGCTACTGTACAGTTTATATACGGAATAGGGAGATTAATCTCTTCATTGTTCTTGTACGGATGTACATACTTACTTGTATATGCTTTTTTTTTTTTGAAGTATTCTTAAATATTTTATTCAAAAGTTGTAAGTTTTTATTACTGAATGTTCTCAACCCATTACACATAGAAAAAAACCGAATGTAAAATCAACATGAAGAAATGTTGATATCAAGCCATTGTTAATATGAGGAAAAAATCCAATTGAATTCACTTTTAACATTGTTTTAAGTTAAATCAATGTTTGAAATTGTTAATTTAGTATAAAAATATGTTGATTTAAAATTAATCACATTGACATTTCAAATTTTAGCTTTTACAGAGTTAAAATGACATTAATGAATGTTTAATTTTGTAATTTCCATTTTTTGTAGTAATAATTACAGTTTTTCATGTAAAATAATATTTCATATAGTTGAAACAAGATTAACTATTGTAAAATCAACATTGTTATAAACATTAAAAATGACATTGGAATATTTTGAAAAAAAAACTTTTGTCAATTTTAAATATTAACAAACGTTGGCTTATGTGAAATCAAGTGGAATAATATTAAAATAAAATTGCTGTGTGTTAAAAAACATGAAACATGTTGAAACAACGTGAAACATGTTGAAATGAAATTAATTCATGTTAAAAGAGAAAAAAATCAAAAAGTGCCGCTACTTTACAGCATTAAAGAAACAGAAATTTTCATTTTATCGCATCAGAAGTGCAGCGTCAGAAGTGAAGTGTTATACATTTTAAGTGAACTGAATTCTTTAAACTTCATTATGACTGCAGCTAAGAATAATAATATTAATTTAACAAGCTTTGCGGAAAATTTAGCAGCAGGAGGAGAAAATATTAATCTTGTTAGTGACGAAATATTATAGTTAACATTACAGTTGTTCAAAATACAACACAAGGCTCCCAAGCCCACCTTTACCTTTTTACAAATGATAATCGTAGAATATATTTAAAAATCAAATATTTGTAAAGCTAAATGCTTTTTACTAACTGCCTGTTCTATTATTAAACAACATTGCGTAAATGTTATTTCAATATAGGAACCATGTTAAATTAACATGGAATTTCCTGTAATTTTAACATCTTTTCATGTTATTTGAACATGGCTGTAACATTAATTCTAAATCAACTATTAAGTGATTCGACATTGATTTCGTTATTTTGATATGACAATCACTTTGAATCAATTGGCGTACAATGTCAATTCAACATGATTTCTAGTTGTTTTAAAGTAGATAACTATAACTTTTATTTTACTTTAATATCATGTTAAATTAACATGACACGCTTATGAAGTCAAATTGTTAACAAAACTAGTTGAACCGACCTTGTTTTAGTTAATTTTACAATGATTTTTTTCTGTGTGTACAAAATATTTCTGTTTTTGCGAACAAACCAGGGACAATCATTGTGTGCCATCTGGGAGTGCAAAAAAAAAATTAACTAAACATTATGTAATGCTCATCAATCTTAACTTTCAGCTGCTGTTTGACAGAATTTTCATCGTTGATAAAATACTTAAGGACACGCACTCAAGTAATTAAAAACAATTTGTTAAATACTTTTTTTTTGTATGGCTCACCCTAATAATACATCGATCTTGTCATCTTAAGGCCATGCTTTTATGTAACCAGTATGTCGTTGTCATTCTTGCTGTTGTTTTTCGGTTGTTAGTTGTTTTATTGTTATTGCTGTTGTTGTTATTGTTATTGGTTTCTTTAAGATGATTTTAACTAAGATTTTGTCTAATTAGAACATGAGTTTTTACAAGTCCATAAAGGTGTTTGTTTGTTTGAATGTTTGTTTGCTTGTTTGAGGCAAGCAGTTATTCCCCGCATACACGAATACACATAATTAATGATGGCCTGTGCCGCTTCTCATGTTTTCCTCTCAAACATGAAAATACTTTAAATTTGTCATATATCTTATCTTATCCTACACTGAATATGTAAATTAGTTTTAGAGATAAAATAAAAGTGAAGATAAAAACGAATGCCTGGAAATGAGGAAGGAAATTAGATGTTTAAGTATGAAAAAACTGCTACTAGTTTTTCGTATTCTTTTTTTTCAAATCAAAAACAATTTAAGGAATTCTTCTAAATTATCTCTTAAAATCACACACATGATAATAAAACCTTTTCTTAAAGCTTCAAAACTATATTTAACTCAAATTGATGTAATTTGTATTTTTTCGCGGCATGTGGCAGGCAGTCAGACTGTGCATGCATGCCACAAACAAATTTCATATTTTCATAATCTTTTGCTAAGATTTGCTAAGACATGGATGGCCAAGTGGATGTCCAAAAATGACAAATATTGTAAAGAATTATTGTTATGATTAACATGTTTTACACATAAAATAGAAACGAAATAAATAAATAATAAATTGTATGGGATGTATGGGGGGTGCGGTGCAGGAAAATGAAAACTAATAAAACTTGTAGCCAGCAATTATTTGCCACAACGCAAACACGTACTAAACATGCAACATTAAAAACTAACACTCAGAAAATAAAAACAGATAAACAAAATTATGTGTTTTTTTTTAACAAAAATATTTGTTTGTATATAAAAAATAAATAAATGATACAAATAAAATGTGTAACAAGACCTAAAAACGACACTTTTATCGTTGCTAGCTGGTTTCTGTCTTCACTGTTTCCTGTGTGTGTGTCTGTGCTATCTGTCGACGAAAGTATATTTTGTCAGCGATTTTAAATATCGTAAATGAGAATGCAATTTAACACTTGCAAAACTAAAAAGCCAAGACCTTGAGTTCCTATTGATATTATTTCTCCGTGAGCGGGGTAATTGAAAATGAACTTTTTCATTAGATTTCAAAATTTTAAATTTTTATTGAAAAATTTCGTAATTTAAGAGAGCATAACTGTTGATGCTTTTAAATTTATTTTGATGAAAAAAAAAACTTTCTTAGCTTCTTTAGACTTTTTAGCCGCCAACAGCAAATTAAATAAAAAAAACGTTGTTTCTGTTCCGCCGTGTAAGTTGAAATTAATTGGTGTTAAAATTTTCCTTTGTTGCTTTGGAATATTGTCTCATGTCCAATTCCTTCTGACTAAAAATGTTACGAACTTTAGCCAAAATAATAATCACTTTGGATTAAAAAAAACACTAACAACAAAATTGTTCGAAAAATAATTACATTAAATAAATAAAAAATATTTGCAATTTTGGAAATTTCAGATATATATATTTTTTTAAATATCCAATACGTGGACTTAATTCCACATTTAGTGAATTTAAATTTTCAATTTATTTTAAGGTGTATAAAAATTTTATTTATTTGCATTTGCTCTATTTGAAGCCAGACCAATTTTTCTGACTCAAACACCTTTATCGTGAATAAAAGGCGAACGATACTTTCCTTGAACAAAAAATTGCGAGAAAAAAAAATTAAAGAAATAGTACACAAATGAAGCAACAATACAAAATTGGCGATCGCAATTTTAGTGAAAGGGAACGTACTCACTGCACGTGAATCCGATGAGGGTGAAAGTCTATTATTTTGTATTTAATGTGTAAATTACCATTCGTATTTTAGTGGCCTTCCTTAAAAACTTAAAGGATGAAGGCTAACAGGAAATGAAAAGTATTTGTAAGTGTTTCTTAGAGTACAAGCGAATGCGAACCCAAACTTCGCAAGGTTGTGCAGCCCCTACACGAGACCGCACATTTTGTTTGCTGAATTGGAACAATTGAAATTTTTGTAATTTACATACAAGTATCTAATAAAAAAAAATAAAACAAAAAGAAACACACTTACGAAACATCTTTTATTTCAACAACATTGTACTTTTTGTATTTTAATGTGTCTTTTACAGGGTTGCATTTAAGCATATCTTTTATGACAGCTTTGAGAATAAGTGGAAAATCTAAATTTTACCAAATTGTACCATGTAACGTACTAGAAATATTCTCATATTAATTTTCCGATCATAATTTGTATAAATAAGAATTGACATCCCATTAAATCGAGCCACCTGAAAAGAGACGAACACATGAAAGACAAGAATGCCCTGGTTTATACATATTTGCCCCTTAATACACTTACATAAAAACTTTTGCAGAACAGTTTTGTGCTTGAAAGGGTTAAAATAAACGTATCAGGGTGTCATGCCGATCTCTGAAAGATAACATTTGAACACTTGATAGGTGACGCTCCTTTCGGTATCTGATTTTTTTTAATTTCAAACAATTTTTCTTGCGAATACAAACTCGTTCAACAATACATACGAAAAAAATTTCACCCCATTTATGTATATGCTAAGGAGATTTTTGGCAGGATAACGTCTGTGCCGACTAATAGTTAATAATAAAATGTTTATTTTTATACTCGAAAAATACTCTATTTATATATATATATATCAAATATAATTATGATTTTTTTTATTATTGTTGCCCTTTTTCTTTATTTTTATTTTGTAATTTTCCTTTTTATTGGGCTTTTAAGGTCAAGGTCATGATATATAAAAATAAAAGATTATTTATTATACATCATTCTATGTTTCGTTGAAAATTCCCAAATTCCTCAGGGATGTTTTTTATTTGGTACTTAATCTAAATTTTTACTTATATTTAAATTTACTTTTGTTTTCACATTATAAAAATAGAATACAAAAAGAAACAAACAAACAAAAATTTGAGTTTGGTTCCCTGAGGAAGTTGGGAATTTCCAACGAAACATAGAATGAAGTATAATAAATAATGTTTTATTTTTATATATCATGATGACCATGACCTTAAAAGCCCAATAAAAAGGAAAATAATATAATTATAATTTTATTAATATTTCTTCCTTATATATTTATTTTCTATCTATTATATAAATAGTCAAAGACAAATTTTTGGATACATTTTTCTACTTTGTTTGGCAACCGATTTTTCTTAATTTTTTTACCAAATAGTAGACATTGTTGAGCCTTAGTGACCCGACTATATATTATTTAAATCGATTCAGTATTAAAGGAATAAAAGGCTCCTAAAGATGACACTAATACAAATGCCTAAAATACAACCGTACATTCACTTAAGTACATAAGTATTGGTTCAAATAAAAACATAAGCAAAGCGATGAGAGTGTTTAAGATAGTACTACCATATGTATATGATTTTTTCTCTTCCAATTAGTTGAAAGTTGAAAAAGTGATCAGAATTGAAAGAGATGAGAATTAAAAATGGATGCACATGTTCAATACAGTTTTGTTTAATTCGGGAAGAAATTTGTATATGTAAATGCTTAATATTTAATTAATTATAGCAAGAATATAGAAAATACTAGAACATTTAACTATTCTTAAACTTCGTTCCCCCCAACATTTAGTAATTATTTATTACAGCATATTTTTCGAGTGTAAACAAATGGAAATTATGATTTTTTTCTTTTTTTTTAACTTAATAAACACAACAGGCATTGAGACATCACATAAATATTTGTATTTATGTAAACAAGCATTTGCCATATCAATATTCGTGACAATTTCTTAATGATTTATTTAGTAATTATCGAGAAAATTTAACTAAAAATGTTAAATAAAAATATTAAATAGAAGTGTTTTAGCAGAAAAATTGGTCTACGAGTATTCGAGCACTTTGATAAAAATTGCAACAAAAAAAAAATAGAGTACATCTATTCCAGTAAAAAATATTTAGTTTTTTCGATAACCGAGGGCAAATTACAGCATTCGATATCGAACGGAATTGTATACAAAATTTTATGAATTTGTATGGAAATTTCCTTAGATATCGGATGCCGTAATTTGCCCGCTAAATAGAAGCCCATTTGATGACCTTTTCTTTCGTTTTGTCCCTTTAGCACTTGATTCCAGGTAACAAAACCATAAAAAGATAAAATCTATTTTCAAATTGTTCTGCTTTCAAGAGAGAATTCTCCTTATGAAACTCATGGCTGATTTAAGCAGGATTGTTTGTATTGCTTCCTTCCCTTACAAGCCTGCTTCTATGGAAGATCCATTTTTTAGTCAAAAGTAAAGAAAAGAAAAATATACTCTCCATGATATCGCGTTATAAAGCCTTGCTTGTTGAAGCCTCTTAAGTATTGAAAACAATAAAACTGAGGGATACCGTTTCGGACTTTTTAATTTTTTTGTTTTTAAGAACTGTAGGATTTCCAGCAGCAAATTTAGTAACTAGATTGAAGCAAAAACGTTTACAATTTATATGCCAGTGCGTAGATAACTTCATTTATTTTGCTAAAATGTAAAAAAATATAAATATAATAAAATTGATAAGACTTCTTGCAAAAAATTGTGATATATTCTCATTCTTTCAGTTTTTTAGTCATATTGTTACATTTCAACCTTTTCGTAAACGTTTGCTTGACTAGGTTCCTTTAATAGGTCTAAAATAAAATAAATACCATGATCTAATAATGCAGGTCTGTGTAGTACTACAACAATAAAACAATAAAAAAACTACAGGCATTTTGTTTTTGTTTAAAATCGCAGGGAAGTTGAAGAAATTTGTATTTTACGAGGGCGGATTGATATTGAAGCTACATAAGTAGGAAAAATTTTTTTTTTCAAAAACCATTTATTTCTCAACCTAGTTTCCTTTTAGCTCAATACACTTAGTCCAACGTTTCTCCAGTTTTTGTATCCCTTCCAAAAATAGGATTTTTCGAGGTCATTAAAATAGGCATTTGTTTGGTTCATCGTTGGAGCTAAATCTCTTTCCACCGAGCCATTTCTTTAGGTTTGGAAATAGGAAGTAGTCACTAGGGGCTTAGTCCGGAGAATATGGCGGATGAGGTACCAATTTGTAGCCCAATTCATAGAGCTTTGCCATTGAGACTGCCAACGTCACACGTTTACGTTGATGGTTAATTGAGAGTAAACGCGGCACCCATCTTGCCGATAGCTTTTTCATAAGCAAATGTTCATGCAAAATGTTGAACACACGTTCATAATATATGTTTACCATTCCAACAATCTCACTTAACTTGATTAGGAGATCATTCATAACTATATCGAGAATTTTCTTGATATTTTCTTCAGTAACCACCTCTTTTGGCCATCAGTAGGAAGATGGTATTGTTACAGTGCTTGTTCGGCCGCGTTTAAATTCAGCAATCCAATATTTTACCCTGTAATCTGACGGAGCAGACTCACCATAATGTATATCGAGTTTTTCGTTTGTCTCTCGCCGTTTTCCCTTTCAAACAATAGTGTTTAATCACTGCACGAAATTCACTTTTTCCCATTTTTCAAGAAACACAAAACTTGCTTACTTCAAACGACTACAACAAATAAACTAATCGATGAATTTGGGTGAAATTTTAACAGCTGACGTTTGACAGATCGCAATTTCTAAAGGAAGAAAGTTTTTGTGTTTGTGCTGCCATCTAGCGCTAGGTAGCTTCAATATCAATCCGCCCTCGTATATGTTGGTGATGGAAAATTAAGTTTTTCTTCGGTACAAAAAGACATTTTTAATAATACTTTTCTGACCCACACACAGAACTAAATTGAAATATTTGTAATTTTTTTCTTTATTAACTAAAAACATATAATGAATTTTATTTGCTGTTGTGTTTATGTTATTTTATCGAAACAAATAGAATGGTTTTACCTGGCACAAAACATTATTCTTAACTCCTTTTCACACCAAGATAAAGGATTGAGATTAAAGTTTGAAAACAAATTGACGTTCAGTTGAGAGTAAATGTTTGGTGCCGAGTAACACATTTGAGAGTAAAATGCCGATCTTAATGTTAAACTAAATTGATCTTCTTCAAGACTGCGAATATTTAAAAAAAAGTGTATTTTCCTAAATTGTAGTGTTTCTCAAACTGAATTTATTTATTTATTTATTTATTTTGTCTATAGATATAATATCCTTACAGTCGTTTTTGTGATACTGACCTATAGTAAATATTTCGGAAAGAAAAAAAACTATAAGTGTTAAAGTAACATATCAATCAAAAATAGGCTTCTAGTTGAACCATATTTTATATTAGGTCGTCCTTAGAGTTATATTTGTCCTGAAATTGCGGTTCATACAATTCTTTTGTTCTTATTTCATTTCTGTTGAGACTTTCGGTATAAGGAATTCTTTCACTCTTTTTAGAACTTCTTTTATTGGGAGATATTTAATTTCTTTTGGAATTATTGTATTAAAAATCATTCAATTTACAAATTATTTAATTTTGCACTTTTGTTATTAAATTTTTTATTTTGCCCTTTTTTGGCCCTTTCTTATTTTGCATGGAAATTATTTCATTTGCGAGCTGTTGTTGCAAATCGTTCTTAATTTGCGATCGAAATTGTTTATTTCTTTCTTTATTTTTGATGACAAGCTTAAGACGCTGTACTCTTTTAAATCGCGATTGTTCAACACGTAGAAGTCAAATTTACTTTCAAAATAGTACTAAATGAATCGGAGGAGTAAAACGGTTCAAAAAAGAACTATTTAAAACGTTTTTTGTACCGAAGAAAAATGTAATTTTCCTTCACTGATTTCAACACAAAACTTTTGACAATTTCACGGTTTTCGGCCATTCAAAAGCACAACGCTACAAAAAATCGTGTGGAGTATTAAGGTCGAGGCACATAGAATCCGTTATACGTTATACGTTGCTTTCTTCAACTGATAACGAAGTTAAAATACTGGTTTTCTTATGAGCTTTGTCACATTCGGTACGTCTCCGTCAACGCAAAGTACTAAAGTTGGGCAACTTTTAACGTACATACGTTGAATACTTTGAGAAATACATTTTTTTTGCTTTGTTTTTATTAAGCTTTTTGTTTTGTGTTGTGACAAATTTAAATTAAATAAAAATTAAAATTTAAAAAAAAACAAAATTCCATTGAAAATGTGAAATTTAATCAAATGAAGCTGATTGATTGTTTGTCAACAAAGTACTCGTTGTGTCAACCTCTTCCGCCGATACTTTAACGTCAGTTGACAACAGCAACATATAACGTACGACGGATTATATGTGCCTCGGCCTTTAAACAGACCTGTATTATTGGATCATGATAAATATACAAACAGATTCACATGTATGCTCAAAACTGTTGATTTACTTTATAACACTTTTTGTTTGCTACAAAATATTTAATTACTCGTACCAATATTTTCGAAAAAAAAAACATTTTAATGCTTGCTCATCATAATTAAATATGTCGTGTCGTAATTTTTCCAAGAAACAGAATGCATAGTGGAATAGGGGGGGTTTTAAAGAACAAGCTGTGTTCGGAGGCCACAACACACATCCTCAGCAATATTCCTATGTTTTTTCCCCCCCGATCGGAATTATTTTTTTCTGAACACTCTAATTAAAAAATACAATTTAATACTGGAGATACGCAACACAAGCAACACACAAGCAACCAAATGTTGTTAAAGCAAATGGAAAAAAAACAATAGTGACATACATACATATGTACATAATACTATGACATCGAATGATCTCCTATGGTCTTAACAGCATCAACTAACTAACTAGCAACAACACACAAAACAAACAAACAAACAAACAACGACAACAACAAAAAACAAGTAACAAGAACAACAGCAACACAAGTGACATAAAATGGAAATGTTTTAATACGATTTGAATGTTGTATGTTGTGTGTTGTGCGTAGTGTTTGGGCGTTTGAGTTGATATGAAAAATTATGTTAATTTTATTTATAGTTTTGTTGATTGTTATTACAAATGCAACAAAGATTTATTCAATGAAAAGTAACACAGAAAAGCATGCATACATAGTAGCTGTATGTATGCACATATGTACATATCTATGTCGAACTGTAGCAATGCAAGAACACATAAGGTGGAAAAAGGTACAAGAATACTTACAATTAACCAACCAATCAACCTACCACACATGCATATAAAAACAAAATTTTATGTTGGTGTTCCCTTCAAATATCTCTCTCTCTCTCTCACACAAACACTTTATTTATAGTTGGCTGGCGAAAGCTCTTCTAATCTCGAGAGTATGTTCTAGAATGCGCCGACTTGTGTGCCAAGATATCGATCGTATTTGAGAAAAACAAAATGAATAATTTGATATTGGAGATATTTGGAGATTTTTTATAAGTTGTTTCGGGATAACAACAAAAAGTAATTGGCATCCCTGTTTAAAGGAATCTTTCAACAATCTTGCAATAAGAAATTAAAAAAAATTGTTTTTGCGTTAGTAAGCATATAAAGCAGCCTACAAGTATGCTAAAAAATTTTGTAGCATCGCAAATCAGCTTTATCAGGCGGATGTTGTTTTGTTGCACACAACCGTTACTTTGCAGTTGATTCGAATAGCGGCTGAATTTTATGTTTAAGAATTATTTTGCATTAATTTTTACTTTTCTTCTGTTAACTAATGCCACCCATAGACGACATGCTTTGTGACACCTGATTTGTTAAATTTCACACTGTAAAATACTTACATGTCGTGTGCTGCCTCATCTGGACGTTTATAAAGCGTTTAAAGTTCTAATTCCATCCAGGCGGTAGTGGAAGAGAGGCAAAATAGTAAGGCAATAGGACGTCAGACTATATACTGATGGATCAAGAATGGTATGCGGTGTCGGCTCTGGAGTCTTTTCAGACGATCTGGGTATAGAACGCTCCTTCCGTCTCCCTAACGAAACCACTGTTTTTCAGGCCGAAATTCTAGCTGTATGGAAAGCGGCCAGAATGCAGATCGACAAGAAGGCACAGGGCAAAGTCGGCATCTTTGTCGACAGCCAAGCAGCGCTCCTATCCCTAAGATCACATACCACTTCCTCTATTCTAGTTGGGCAATGTAAGAGCGTGCTCTCTAGACTGGGTGGTCAGGCTGACCTCATCCTCCCTCATCTGGCTTCAAGCACATTTTTCAGGCAACGAACAGGCGGACAAGCTGGCTCTGAATGCCTCCAACGCCGAAACGGTAGCCACGCTGTTTGGCACTATTAGAAACTGCATCTACAAGCATTATCTCTATAAGGCTGAATGCAGATGGGGCAATATAGAAATGTGCAAGGTTGGAAAGAAATTGCGACCTTGCTACAATGATAAGCGCTCAATACAATTAACATGTAGAAACCGCAAGGACATCTCGAGGCTCGTTGCAGTAGTGACGGGGCACTGGACGGTCGGCAGACCGTACGATAGGTCTAGTGCTAGTACGATAGGCCTGTCCAATAATGAGTTCTGCCGTATTTGTCGAGTAGAAAGCAAAGAAAAGACAATTTCCCACTGTCTCTGCGCATGTCCAGCTTTGCATCTCTCGAGACACAAGTTTTTAGGCAGTCATGTACTGGAGGACCTTTTATATTTATCAGAGATAGGGCTGAGTGATCTCATCAGATATCTCAATGCGACGGGTTGGATCTAGTACCAATCACCGTCTCTGATTACTTAGATACGTTTCTACATAGATTGATACCGACGAGTGGAGTGGTCTTTTCAAAAAGGAATCATCTAGATCATTGAAGCGCAGAAACCGAGTTTTCCCAGCAAACACAAAGTCAAGCCGCATTATAATACCTTAGGTATACCCAGGATTAAAGTATTATAATACTTTAAACTACAAAAACGTCATATTAATTTTATTATATTACAATGAAAGTTATCAATATGCTTTTTTAAAACATCTTCTTTCTCATTTTTATATGTTTTATAACATATTAAACATTGCATATTGCCAAAAGCATTTGCAATCATAAAATATCTTTCGAATTGCACAATTCTATTATTTTTTAAAATATGAAATGACGACTGGTTAAGTAGTTTATAAGCATCCGCCGCATGTACACTCGTCGCTGGATCATTAACTACTAAATGAAGAGCATAAGAATATGTGTGAAGAATGTGTGTAAATTAAATACATAAATGTTCTAATTATAATGGTCAATTAAATAATATTTGAAACGTAAAAGGCCTTATATATGTTACCAAATGAATTGTTCATAATAAAATATTTTTCGCATATCATTAAATTAAAATGAAACGCGAGTGTTTGCTGTATAAGCATCCGCCGCGTGTGCATTCGTCGCTTTCTCATCGACAACTAAATGAAGAGCATATGAATCTGATTGAAGAATGCGTGTGAGATAATTTTCACAATTGTGGTATGGGCTGCGTTTCAGTGATTTAGATTCTACTTGAATGCCTACATGAAGAGAACAGCCACGTAAAGCAACCAACCAAACATCTGACAAAATTTAAAATAGAACATGTTCTATTTTGATCTGACAAACCTTCTGCAATCAGCTGTTTTTATTGTGATGAAAAGTATTACCAGAAATCTCTGCCCTGAGAAAACAGACAACGGCGGCTGGCTTTTTGGCGGCAACATTATTAGCCATCTAAAGTTAATATTTTACAAGGGCAAATAATATATGAATATTTTTTTAACTAGCTTTATCTATTTAATCAAAATTATAAAAATCATATACCAGTATTTAGTGCAAACTTAACATATTCGAATTTCAAAAAAAAACGTTAATAACTGTTAGATTTGTTAATACTTCTGTGGAGAAGGCAATAATAATAGGCCATTTTGGAATTGAATGATTTGTACAATATCAGAAGCAATTGTACATGAATTTTTGTGAGCTAATATTATATATCTTCTGTAAAATAACAATTTTGACAGAGGTGAGGAGTCACAAAGCTGACAAGTCAGATGTAGCAAAAACCACATGTGGTCTACGGGTGTCATACGAGGAATTCCTCCTCTCACATGAAATCGTTTAAATTTAGTTAATTCCTGCCGTGATAAAAAAATACTTCCTAAAGACAAGTTTTTCAACAATACAAGTTGTCCTACAGAATTCGATTGTACGTTTTGTTCTGTTACGGATCAGCTGTTTTGTTTCTATTCAATTATAAAACTGTATGTGTAGTTTGTTGTTACTTTTTCGTTTTGTTCTGTTGCGAATTATTATGTAGAACATACAATACAACGTTAAGTAACAGCCAAAAGTTTGTATGTATTAGTTTTTTGTGATTTGAAATAGAACAAATCTGTATAGATCACAATTTTTCCAAATTGCCAATTATAACTCCGAAAAAATGATTTTTTTCAACAACTATTTACCGATTTTTTTTTGTTTAAAGTGCCGACTTATTTTTAATAATGAAAAGAGTCCAATATAAGAAGATTAACTTTCTAAAAAAGGAGCAAAATGAATTTTTTTTACACAAATTTTATCACAAACGTTAGAAGTTTGTTAGAAAAATGAAAGCGGGTTAAGCGGTTTCTTGTGAATTTCGAAAACCGTATTTTTTTTTTAATTTTATATAAGACATTTTTTGTTTAGAAAAGAAAACACTAGAAGTTATGTGCTTATTTAATAAATCTTTTCACAGTATTTAATTTTGATATATTTTATTTATCACCTCCGCCGCGGCAGGATTCCTTATACTGGAATAGTTTGGCCACAAATCCCAACTATTTATAGTCCGGCCTTTTTCTTGCTTTCCGCAACATAACTAATGTGTTTATTTAGCACAATATTTATTTATTTTAAATATACTTTTCACTATTTTTTCCACTAAATTTAACTTTTTACAAATTTAACAATTAAAATTGTTCAATTCACAAGCTCAGTCGTATGGCTTTTGTTTAAAAAAAAAAGACGATATTTGTTTATGTGCTTGTGAACAGATAAATTTTTTGTATCGACGTTTTTTCATTATTCAACTTATGTACTTTTACGTATAATTTTTGCAATAAAATTTATTAATATAAATAAAAATAAACATAAATGATGTCGCCGGAGGAAATATTGCAAAACTTACCAAGTGCATAATCGAGATAATTTAAGATATAAACACATTCACGACAGCAGACTGCACGGCTACATGGCTACAAATTTCCGTGGCTTTTTAAAAAATTTGCAACTTTTTGCGAAATTTCGCGTTTTTTGCAATGTGGGTTACTTTTTCTAGTTTTTATTGTTTCATCGACTTTTATTGCGAATTTTCGTCATTTTTGTAGTTTTTTGCGAGTTTTCCACATTCTTTGCATTTCTATCTCGTTCTAGAAGATTTTACGATTTTTTCTAAATTTCGCAATTTTTGGCGGAATTTTGTTTTTTTTTTTTGCAATCTGGGTGACTTTTAACAAATTTTTCAGCATAAATATGCTGATGCAACATATCGCCTAAACTTAACTTTACAAATAGAATTTTTCCGTACCTGTCCTCAATAAAACCATTTATAAAACTTATAAAATCCTAAAGTATAATTAAAACACACTTTTGTATGAAAATTACCAACAACAAAAATACATCACTGTATAATTAGACGATTACACAAAACATACGACGTTAATACGAGCTTGTGAATTGAACAATTTATAATTATTGTTTGTAGAATTTCCATAATCATAATTATCTTAACGAAATATCTTGGACACTATTTTCCGTTCATTCGTTAGTATATGGAACTGTCCCCTGCACCTAGATTTGGCGGCCTAAATAAAGTTAATCACTTTCACTATGACTGTTAAATGTTTAACAGTTTAACAGTGCTCTGTTAAGTGTATAAAAGTGCTCTGTTAACAGCAAAAATATCTAGAAATTTTTGTTCATGTCCTTGCTAGTTAAATTTAAATTTAACTTCACACACATCAAACTTTTTGTGGAAATTTATCGATAATGTAACATAAGACGTATGCGAAAAAAATTTTATTTATTTAAGATATTGTGTACATGGCTTATACGCCATTATGTTCATCCCCTGCGAATTTTCGTCGTGCCGAATTTCAAAAAAAGCATCCGTTTGTTTTCGAAATCTTTAGTTTTTAACTTTTTTTCATATCGTGTCAACCCTCAAAATGTACACTATTACAAAAATAAATAATAAAAAACAGATGTGTGTGTGCTCATGAAGAACTCTTAAATTCCAAATTTCATCCATATCGGTGCAAAACTTTGGCTGCAAAATAATTTTTGGCCTAAAAAGTAGCTTAAATTGCCCAGTGTGCAGTGTTGGATTTAAAACTGGTGCTTTGGAAATATAAAAAGTCACGGAACTATCAAACTGCCTACTTTAGAGTTAAGCTTTGAAGTTTCAAGAAAATGCAAGATTTTTTTTGTTGTAAATTTTCGCACATCTTAAGAACGTGTCAACAATGAATGAGTTTTTTGTTTATTTCTCTCGTTTTTATATTTAATCACCAGCTGATGTTTTAACAGGTTTCAACTTTTTTGAAACAATTACAACAGCTACAAAAATAAAAATAAAAAATTAAAACACAAAGACTGACTGCTTTTGCTATTGATTATTAACAGCTTAACACAAAAATATTGTTTCAGTGACGTCAAGAGGAACCATGAAATTAACAAACAAAAAAAAGTACATAAAATTAACTTGTGTGTGTATTTTTAAGTCTGTAATATTTTTGATAAAATAAAAAAATAAATAAATTACACACAAAACCGGCACACAAAAATAAACAGTTGTAAGAAATGTTGTTAGTAAGTGATACATGCAATCAACAAAATTATATATTAAACAATTAATTTTCGTTTTTTTTTTTATTGTTCATATTGCGAAAGAACCTTCATAGAGTTCTATTCTTACATTTTGTTAGCATTATGCCAGTACATTTGTATGGTTAAGCAAAAAATAAATACACAAAACAAAAAGGTTTGAGATCATTAAACTTAATGAAAATAAGACCACAGACCTTATCGGCATAATGGCACTGCACTGCGTGAGCCGCTAATCTCAAACGTAAATGCAATGCCCGACAACAACAAACGTGCCAATTCTTAGAGTTCACAATTAACGATTTGAAAACAGGCGCTCTACAAATCTGATGCAACAAACAAAAATCAGCAGTAGAGTCATAAAGTGTGCATTAGCGAAGCTTTTCAGTACAATAGTCTACCGGGGTGAGTAACCAATGCGTTGAAAGGCGGCTAAAAGTATCGGTAATCCCTCAATAAAACAGAAGTTCAATGCCTATTTGCAATTCGCTCTGCATATTTCCTAAGTGAAGGAAGAATGTAAAGCCGGTTGTCCTACATATTATTTTGAGCCAAATAAGTCCATAAGGTTCTGAATTTCAAACTTGTATGTCAATCAGGTTTGCCATTTTAGCACTTTTAGTGCTAGATTTGGCATTAGTTTTTCTGAATTAGCACTAAGAGTTAAAAAAAATTCTAATGGCCTTATTCACAAACGATTAATACAGTTATTGTAGATTTAATGTTGGATTTCTATATGGGAAAACCGGTTTTAATGCACACATTAACTTTATTAATTGTTTGTGAATAAGGCCGTAAATGTTTAGCATATTTTTATAATTTAGCATTTTTAGCACTTTTTTATATCGCACAATTACTTTAAAATATCTCATACATAATATCAAGTTCAGTATAAATTCTCTCACTATATAAAAACGTAAATAAGTTAACAGAAACCATTGAATTTTTTCGGACGCTACAAATGAGCAAGACAGGGAAGTGTGGATTACTTTGAAAGTATTTGCGGTCCATATAGAAGGTAGTGCCACTCTCAAAACAAGCACAAATGTATAAGTATAAGAAATTATTGAAAATTTTAATTTAAAAAATAAACCCAAATTGAACCAACAAAAGCTTGGATATTTTGTAAATATAAACTAGAGATGGGATCGTGAGTGATTTCTCACTCACGTGAGTAGGCAAAAAAGTTACGCACAATCACGAAAACTCACACTCACGAAATAATCACGAAAAAAATTTTAATAATTAAAAAAATATTATTATTATGACTGATCCATTCTGCTAGTCTGATGAATAGATTGTTCCAATAATACTTTCTTAATAAAAATCATTTTAGTTTATCCAAAAAATTTCTAAAATTAATAAAGAAATGAGTAAAGTTAGATTTGAACTTGAGCCAAACAATTCCTTTCAACATAAACTTAAAACAATTTAAGTAATTACATAAAAATATTTTTTACAAAAGTATACGAAAAAATAACAATAAAGCAAAAAAAAACACGAAGCAATCACGTCAAAAATCTACTTATGCACGCCCAATTTCTTTGTACTCGCGTTAATGCACGCTCATGTAATTGAAACAAAAAATTAATTACGATGACTCACGCTAATCACGTGAGCGGTGCCCATCTCTAATATAAACAAAACTGACATAAGAATGGAAAATGGAAACAAATGCTAGAGCAAAATATATCATATGGCGTAGTAATGCCACTTGCTTATTTCACCATGCTTTAGACCAGAGACCCAAAATAACTGCTGTTATTTTTTTAAATATTGAACTGGTCAAAGTAGAAATAGTTGGAAAAATTTTGGTCCTGAAATAACAATTAGAAAAGGATAAAAAACTTTTAGTCCGCTCATAATTCTTATGAAAGATTTTTATTTATGTTCGTATTACCAATTATTTATTTTTTTCGGTCTTTGCATAGCCATTATTTAATTAGGACTTTTAACAGCTTGCACACACTAAGTATGTGTTGATAAAATAAAATAAAATAAAAATAATGGTCGCGAGAAGACCTAGAAAAATAAAAATCTCCTGTAATGGTTATGAGAAGACTGTAAAAATAAGGGTCTTTTATAAGTATTATGAAAGACCCA
This sequence comes from Gymnocheta viridis, assembly GCA_956483585.1. NCBI lineage: Eukaryota > Metazoa > Arthropoda > Insecta > Diptera > Tachinidae > Gymnocheta > Gymnocheta viridis. The sequence continues at coordinate 13,373,970 of OY101443.1, forward strand.
AATAAATTAAAATCTTTTATAATGGTTGTAAGAAGACCAAAAAAATATTCCACATTTTTAACGGTTATTAAGAGATTTTTATTTTAAAAAGCCTTGAATAATAATTTTTTGAAGATTTTTATATATAAAAGTTATGTCCCTGCCTTAGATACATGTATCAGGAGGATGTTGTAAAAAAATCGGTTCATCTGAAATATACAATAATGAGTTAGTCTGTGAGGAAGATGCAAATAATTCAGTTGATATTTTGAATACTTTTAACTTGAATTAAATTATATTAAAAGTTTTTGACTGCAAAAACTTAATCTCATATGTATACCATTAAAAGTTTTTATATTAAATAAAATTAATTTTGTATGTAAATATATTTACATAACTAAAATATCAAATTAAATTAAAAAAATTGAAATATTTTATTAAATTTATTAATCGAGATTGCCTCGATATCTTCTTTCAAAGATTTTCAAAAAACCCTCGGCAAACAAAAGTTTTTGAAAATTAAAGAAATTTAATATCAGTAACTTATACAAACGATAAAAAATTTTTCAAAATGTACAGATGTCTAAAATGTAAAATTTTTGTAAACTGTATTAATAAAAAGCAATGGTACAAAAACTAGCACTTTTTTTTGAACCGTAGAACATTTTAGCACTTTGTTTTTGGCAATCTAGCATATTTAATCAGTCTTTTTATGGCAACCTTGATGTAAATGCACGGACAAAATTATAATCATTGTATCAACTTCTAGTCCAATAGGAAACGTCAATGGACTGCGAAAGTAAAACTGGTAAAACTGAAATATGTATTTGATTTTTATTTCAAACTATCTTGATACAGCAGAGCAATGTTGTTTTCGGATGCCGCAGCACCACTTTATCGATGTTCCGGTGTACTTTAAGTATTGAACACTATTTTTTGGGGGGATTTTGTTTGTAATATCTAAGTAAATTAAATCTTTATTTATACAAATCGTTGGTACACTTTTTACCAGGTAGGAGCAGTATAAACCAAAAAAAAAGGATATTGTTTGCTGGCAGTTTAGTTACTGAGCAGTAACACTCAGGCAATTAATACATATGCCTATCAACCAGTAGGTGTGTTACCTTCTTTCGGAAAAGGGAAAGAGTGGACAGATGGTGAAAGTGAGAAAGCTTAATTCTTTTACAACTCTGATATTGCGCATTATGTTAGTTTCTTAAAACAATGTTTCAGTGCATCGCTGTCAAGTAGGCGCATTAAATTTGTTTTTTTATAATACTAATGGACGATATAATTAAAAGGTGATAATTCTCTTCAACATAACTTGAATATTTCCACTGATGAAAGGGTTAGAAGAGGCCTGCGCATTAATACGAAAAAGACAAAGGTCGCAATAAAACCAACATCAAATACACGTAGGTTCGGAAATCCTAAAGCAAATCGAACAGTTCCGCTATTCCGAAGACGAAAAGGAGGATAGGAATTTGAATCGCAGAATAAGCACAACTTGAACAAAAATTTTATTGGTAAAAGAGAAGTCTCAAGGGGAACAAAACTTGCAATATACAACTTCACGTATATAACAAAACCTTACGTATGAATGTGAATCATGGGAGCTTACACAAAAAAATCTGAACAGAGTTCAGGCATCGGAAATGAAATATTTACGTCGTGTGGCTGGTAAAACACAGCGATACAGAATACGAAACGATACAATACGAGCAAGCCTATCAACAGAACCGTTGTAACCGGCATAAGATAGAGAAGTCTTTGCAAAAGCCTCTACACTGCAGGGTAGAGGAAAGAACGGAAAGAGGTCTGGAATAAGGAAAGAAGTATAATTTTTTTTCTTTACAGTATTTAGTAAAGAAGACTTGGGGAATCTAAAATGGTAAATAAACTAATAAATAAAATAAAAGTCTGAAATTTTTTTAACAAAAGTTAATGATAAAACAAAACAGTCTACAATTTCAGGCAAAATCCCTAAAGGCCCATAATTAAATAGATGGCAGTTTACTTTGAATGTTCTCTTATTTTTATTATTTTTAATTTTTCGTGTGAAGAATGTGTAAAGCAGTGATAATCTGCATTAGCATCAGTATGCCCCTCACTTATCGATTTCAATTTAATAGAGACCCGAACAAAATTATTCGCACATACCATTTTGTTTATTCTATGAAGCTATAACTTCTAAGCCACAATATTCAGTAAAGTATTTTATTAGCAGCAATTAATCCTTTGACATTAAAATACTTAAAAATAAGAGAAAAATTGTAATGTCTGTTAGGCTGGTCAAATAATATACGAAAGTTGTATTTGCAACACAATTTAATAGGGACTAAATTATTCACACAAAGATATATGTAAAGATGAAACTTCTAAAACTTTAAATCAAACTGTCACTTTTTCAAAACAATAGGTTTATTCACTCATTTGTTTCGAACAAATTTTTTGTGCGGACAAAATTTTAGTTGCCTGAGAGCAGTGATGGCATTTTGGTGCTCTTCATACGCGCGAAATTTTGTTAAATACCCATTTTTAAAAAGTGGGTATTTACAGCGCTTTTCACAATTTCTCACAGTGCCTTTTGTGATTTTTTTGCACAACTGAGAAATGTTTTTAGTTACAAAAATTGGCTACTTCTTTTCAGCACAAACAGTACTTTTTAAGCAACCATGAATTTTTTTCCGCTGAGGCTGAAAGAACGTTCAGTTAAATGAATTTGTTTAAAACAAAAATTAGAAACCGGTTATCTTTAAATTCAGTAAATGCGTTACTGCATATTAAATACGGCAATTTTCAACTGCCTTTAAATGTTTATAGCAAAATATAATAAATTCGAACGAATCATAGCAAAAATCTCAATATTTTATTACAACTGTTTTGTGAAGACGAAATAGATATTTTGATAGCAAAATAAACGAAAATGAAATAACAATCGATTGAAATGTCATCATGAATTTCATTCGGAGCCCCCGTAGGCTAGTGAATAGTATACTTGACTATTAGTCTGCGGGTGGTAGGTTCGATTCCTGCCTAGTTCCTGTGTGTTTCTGTAGACAAATCAAAAAGGCTTCGCAGTTCGTTTTTGTTAAAAAAAAATGTTTCGTTATTCAATTACTAGATTTAATTTAAAAAAACTCCCTTTGTTTAATCGATTCCTTATTATTTAGAATTTACAGAAATTTTAATACTACACATCGCTCCTTTAATGCAGCATGATCATATCTTAAGAAAACCCAAAACTTTTAAGTTACTTAGCAAGAAATTATATTGAAGGATTTATACGATGCAATAAAGGAGCGATATGTACATCAGGGGTAGAACCAAATTTTGGCCCTGGCACTACGCGATAGCGAATATTGTGTTATTTACGTTAACATTTTTTTCGGGTCGTTTGAAAATAAAAACCGCACCCACAAAAGCGATTTTCTAAAATCGCTAAAGAAAAAAATTTAATAAAAAAATTTTTAATATTTTCTTAATAAATGGACATGAATTTCAAATTTAATGTGTGTGAGTTTTTGGCTAAAGTTACTGTCACATCTGACAAGCATTTGCCTAAAAAAAAACGTAATCAACAGACAAGCTAAATTTGCATTTTCTTTAATTACAATATTTTTTAAATATGGGTTCGCATTTATTAAAAATAATATAAAAGTAGCATTTTGCGGCATAATTGACTTCATTTTGTGATATAAAAACCAAGTTAAATCACACTAACCCTAAGAAAAAGTAGTGGTTACGTTTTGTTTTTGGGCAAGTGTTTGTCAGATGTGACAGTACCTTAAATGTATAAGTACAAATAAAAATAAAAAAAATAATTTTCCAACTTTACCGCGTTTTGTGGGTGACCTTTTTTGGAAACCGCGAAAAATTAATATTATTTTTTTTAATAGTTTTCAATGGACTATTCGACTATACATAAATATACTTTTAAGTTTTGTCTAAGCAAACTATTTTATTTATTTTATTTTTATATATGCACCTAATGTATGGGCACCATGTACATATATCCTTTTACTCCTGTTTTTGTTTTGTTACGTTTTTCTTTTGACTTTTATTAAAGGAATTGTGATTTTATTTTAATTAATATGTCAACAAATTGTGCTATTTGATCTCGAGTCCCTTATTTATTTTGAAGCAAAAACTTCATATTGTATTTTGGGTATTTATTTAAATTTTTTTATAAATTGCTTAATATTTTTTGGCGCTACAAAAATGTTTTTAATATTTTTTATGGTGCTTTTTACCCTTCACGATAACATTGCTGAGAGAATGAGTGTCTCTCAAATTGAGAGCATAAGAATAAACGCTGTAAAAACAAAATAGATTTTATGTTTACGACTACTTTCGACAGGAAGTTTTTAAAAGCAAATTATTATTACTAGAGTACGCCTAGTGGTCGAAATTTGACCGCCAGCTTAAACATATGTCTATTTTAGTTGCATTTATTTAAAGAGCAAAAACTACCCAATTACATATTCGCTTCCCCATGGATAAAGCAATAAACGAAATAAAATTGCATACAAACACGCACATTTATAATAAAATTATACATATATGTATGTATGTGTAGGTACTCTCAAACAGTCTCATTGCTTTGCTTATATTTTTACTTGAACCAATACTTATATAAGTGAATGTACGTGTGTATTTTTAGCATTTATAGTGGTATCAACTTTATGAGCCTTTTAGTCCTTTAATACTGAACCGATTTAAATAATATATAGTCGGGTCACTAAAGCTCAACAATGTTTACCATTTGGTAAAATAATGAACAAATCGGTTGGCAAACAAAGGAGAAAAAGGGATCTAAAAATTTTTCTTTCCCTATTTATATATAAGTGGTATTCACACCGAACTTGTTAATTTGTTACTCGGTAGTTTCTTAATTTGTTAAAGTTACCAACTGTGAACGACCACCTTTTTAAAACTTTGTTAGTCTGGTAACTTTCGTAGTAAAACAGCTGATTTATTGTTCTGACACAATTTATTATTCTAAAAAAAAAAATAAACATGCCACGAGAAAGTGTAAAAAAAAAACAATTTTAAACCATTTCGTTTTTATTCGAATGCGCTTTTTCTTTTGGTTATTCACTATAAGAACAGTTTATGATTTATTAAAATAAAATAAAAAATCATTTAATTAACATACTTAGTCTCAATGTACACGAAAATTGCCAAAACATAAATATTTTTTTTTAGAAATGTATCACAAATTACTTTTTTATTATATTTATTTAGAAACTGCAACAGCTGATTGTGAGTTACCAACTAACAGCTATTTTATCAGGTGTGCCGTGTCGTTAATTTCTTAAATGTTAATCCGGTAGCGCGTTAAATATACAAAAACAAAATGCGTGTGAAAAAGTAACGATTAACGACTAACAATCTAACAAGCTCGGTTTGAAAACCGCTATAGATTTGGGAAAACTTGTCCCCACCCAGTTTTGGTTTCATTATTAACATCCAGACATATCGAATGTGTTCCTCCGAAGTAGCGGCAAAAAAATATATTTTTTATACTTCTTTTATATCAAGAAGAGGGATACAACTGTATTTTTATTTTCATTTTTTTTTCGCGAAAGAGTAGAGAAAATGATGTAAGATTTTTACAGTGGGGTAGATATGACCACTGTACATCGATTTCTTGCAAAAAGTAAAAATTGATACTCTTTAGAGGAGCAAGTGCGATATGTTGCCTACCAATGGGAAATGTTGGGTAAATGCAGCGATCACAACTCTGGCATTAATACTACATACACTTGAAGAAAAGTTGTTATCATCACATTTACTACTTAGTTGTATTTCTCTTTCCTTTTAATAGATATAAATTAAAAGTTTCTTTCTTTCCGAAAAAAATTATCATTTTGAGTAGCGTAAATAATTTTTAAATTTTTTTAACCCCTGATCTTGCATCAGCTACTTGTGGAATTATCATTAGATTATAAAAATTTTAGTAATACCATCGAACTTTTTTTTCTTGGCCTAGCAACACAACATTTCATACATTTTTTGAAGTATTTTACGATTTTATTGACGTCAGTCTGATTTTTTTAGAGCTTGAGCTCATAAAAACTCTTTGTCATTTTTATTTTCTCACTTCAGAATACACAATTTTAATTATTGTTATAAAAATATAAAACAAATTAAAATTTGGTATATTTAACTTTAATGTTAATGAGATGATTGGTTTTAACGATTTATGGTGTTGGCAATAAAATTTTTATGGTTTGACAATAGAAACTCAATGATTTATTTATTAAAGGAATATTTGTATATCGCAATCTTCGAAGTAAAGACAGTAAATTAAAAAAAGCTTTGAAATTCGCTTAAAAAATTGCAATTGACAATGCATTTGCAGTTCTGTGGGTGTTGTCATCTGTATATTTTAATAAAATATTCATTTAGGATACAGTCAGTTACAAGGACAAATGGACTGGCCAATATATAAACGAATGGTTTTCAGTTAATCTTATTTGAAACAAGAAACTTAAGAAATAAGTGTAATGAACGTTTTTAGTCGGGAATGAATTCAAATGCTTCAGACTCCATGGGAAAAATATGTGCATGAAGACAAACTTTAAAATTAATCAGCACACACACAAGCCAAAGAGCTTAACAGGAATCTGTTAACATAATAACATGAATCTGTTAAACATTAAGTGCCGTATTCATAAAAAATAATTTGGATTTGAAATGTATTTTAAGACATACTTTTCATACAAATTTTCTTTAAAAAACATTTCAAACCTAAATTATTTTTTTAAAATTGCGGCCGTAAAAAATTGTGTTTTTGCATTAAAAAAATTAAAAATTATCATTTTATTAAACAAAATGAACCTGAAAAACTTCAACGCCCAATTTTCTGCTATTTATGGGAAAGGGACCAAAGTCCTTTTATACTGTGTAATCTAAATTCTTTTATAAATTCTGAAAAAAACTCACTCTTAAGAATTCTGATTATTGAGCATTCATCTAGACACGTCTACGAGTCCTCACCAACAATTATTTTTCGCCCATCTACCATTCGTGAGAAGGGAACAAAATTTCTTTATGAGTCAATTTTTTTCAAACTTTTTTAAATTGACTTAGTTCGAAGTGTGTAAGTTTTATGAATATATATTAGGAAAAACTTGCCGTATTTAACATGTTTAAGTTTCTCTAGTTCATTTTGTTTCAAAATGTGGTAATTTTTAATTATTTTAATGCAGAATCACATGACAAAGTTATGTTATTATGTTAACATACTTCTGTTAAGCTCTATGGTTTGTGTCAAGGGTGATATATTTTAAAATTTACCTTCACAGGCATAGGGGAAAATTTTTCATTTTTTCTTTGACTTTATTTTTCTCTTTTAATTTTATGATCTGGAAAATCATAAATATGCAATTGCATATTTTTTCTTGTGGAACTTATGGAAGCAGAGACAAAATATTTAACTGTTTCAGACATTTTCATGCATTTTAACATAAATTTTTAGTGCATATTTTTACATATTTTTGCATATTTTAGCCTTTTCAGTATTTTAGTATATTTCAGTTGTCACAGGATATATGCAGCACTTTTTCGAGTTTATAGAACATATTCAACCCCCTTTTTATAACATATTTTGATACTATATTGAGTTTTTTTTATATGTATGCTTACAAAAGCCTTTTACAGCGAAAGCAAAAAATCTTGTCTTATCTTCTTATCAACAGATGGCTTTTATATTTTGTGTATCTATCAGTTGAAACGTGTTGCTACATTCTCGACATCTACAACTTATTTACAGTCTAATTTGCTTAACATAAAGCAGTTTTAAAATATCGTGTTAAGGAAGTGTTATCATTTAAATGTGGCCCTTCAATCATTACTTTTATACAAGTTGAAAGAACATTCTCAACAACGCCTTGTACTTATAATGATTGTCTCATTTTATCCAGTTTTTATTATTTGTTTATTGGATTTCATACGATTTTTCTTCGGCATCGCAATAGAGAGAAACTCCGCTGATATCGAGATCTTCTTAGAAATTAACGTACAACTTTTGTTTTGTTTTTTGTTTTTATTCCATTGTGTTGTTTCTTTGTTTTATTTCTATCTTATTTTAAATGCAAATTTTAGTAAACCATTGAATAAAAAATTTTAATTATTCCCGAACAGGAAACAAATGCTTTTCAAGAGCATATTTTGGAAGTTTTTAGAGCATATTTCAACTTTTTTACTGCTTATTTAATGCACATAAAACACTTTTTTAGAACATATTTTCGGTGTCCCTTTTTATGATTAAGAGACAGCGAAAGTAAATTAGTATACATAATAGCTGGGGTAACGTGCTCTCAACTTCGGCAGATTTATTTCAATTATCAGCTCTATTCAAAATAACATGTTTCCGAAGAAACAATACGAGAGTTACATCTCTTGCTAATCAAGCATTTAATTGTGAGCGAAGTGTTTCTTCCTTTATCTTTAGTTATAAGAACATAAAAAAAACAATCCATTCTCTAATGTAATCTGAGGATTGGAACTCGCGCCTCACATAAGCATTTTTTCATTGTATTTATCACTACATTTGCAGTTCGAATATTAAATAAAATTAATAACCCTAATTAAAAACTACATGACCTACGAAAAGTAATTAAATCTACATCGTCTTTTATTTTTCCACATGACTATTAAATTAAAGATTTCGTTATCATTATGAAAACAATTAAGTAAATTATAAAAATACTCATATGATTAAATTAAGTTTCTTGATAAAATAAAATATTCATTTGTAATTCTTCATGCTTCAAAACACGTATTCCACTTAAAATTGTATGTGTATATGTGCATTCCCTAAAATCATCCTCTTTCACAGATTTAGCCGTGACGTCAATTTGAAATCTTGTGATTTTTTTTAATGGCTCGCTCCTTCATCCAATTTGCTTTTCGTGCTCTTCGGCAAATTAATTCATCGTTTGCTCTAGTTTAATTCATTTCACTTTAGTTTCTGTACAATTCTAGCAGATGGAAATGCTTATTAAAGTAAATTCTTAATGAAATTATCTTAAATTTAATCATTATTTATTTAAGCTTAAACACTCTACAATCTCCAGCGGCTTATCAATAGAAATTATAAAAATACAAAAACGCAAGTTCTACATCAAGAACATACAAAAAGCCTAGAATTAATGATGAACGCAAGTAAAATAAATCACGAGTTATACGAGTATATATATGTAGGATGGTTTTTATAGAGTGATACAACTTTGAGTTGGCATCACTGTTTTATTTGACCACCCATTTAACAGCTGATAGTTGCTTTTTGTTTAGTTTGCTTTGACATCTCATTATGGATCGACTTACACCAGAGCAACGCGTGCAAATTGTGGAAATTTTTAATCAAAATAATGGTTCAAAATTTCATTTTCAAAATTCAAAATTTTATTTTCCGATGAAGCCCATTTTTGGTTGAATGGGTACGTAACTAAACAGAATTGTCGCATTTGGAGTGAGGAGAATCCACAAGCTTTTGTCGAAACACCATTACATCCACAGAAAATTACTGTTTGGTGCGCTTTATGGACTGGCGGATGATGGTCAGAATGTTACTGTCAATGGTGAACGGTATAGGAACATAATTCGAAGTTTTTTCGAACCTCAATTAGCTGGCATTAATCTTGCTGATATGTGATTCCAACAGGACGGAGCCACATGCCACACAGCGGGCGCTACAATTGATTTACTCAAGGAAACTTTTGACGAAAAAATAATTTCCTGAAATGGCCCAATTAATTGGCCCCCAAGATCGTGTGATTTAACCCCATTGGATTATTTTCTTTGGGGTTATGCAAAGTCACTTGTGTACGTCGATAAACCACAAACAATTGAACACCTGGAAATCAACATTCGAAGAGTTATCGGCGAGATACGGCCGCAAATGCTGCGAAAAGTTTGTTAATATTGGTGTTCCAGATTGCGTCAGCCGTGGCGGCCACATGTCCGAAATCATATTTAAACATTAATGTCATAAAATTTTCTATCCAATAAAGACCGTTTCATTGATATCAAAAATATATATTTCTATGTTTTATTATGATTTAAACTTGTATCACTCTATAAAAAAAACACCCTTTATATATATTTTTTTTTAATTTTTCAAATAAGGAAGACAAACTACGTAATGAAAAGAATTTTAAATGGAAACAAACGGAAAGTTTGGTAAAATGAAAGATTACACTGCGAAACAATATCGCAACTTTTGTCTGATGACATGTACGCAGGGCTGCCAAACGTAACGATTTTACGCCATTTTGACGATTTTTTATAGCGAATTTTACAAAATTGGTTGATTATTGAGTTCTTGTTACAACTTTGATATTGTTTAAACTTTTCATTTGTTTTAATGAAAGTTTAATATATCTCCAGTTGTTCTAAGAATAATTTGGGTGAAGTTCCCTGATGATCTGCATTAGCAACAGTGAAATGCGCATAGGAACAAGGTGTACCCCTCAATAATCAATTGCAATTTGTTTTTAACAAAATTGTTAATATTTTACTGAATAACTAAAATATTAATTTTGGGAAAAAGTGCGAATAAAAATTTATAATACTAAAATTTTAGCAATTCCCGTAAAAAGTACCAATTTACAAAATGACATTTGACGATTTTTGTTGGTATCCCTACTTATACTTTGATGATTTTTTGACTACTTTTTGCTCTAAAAATATATTTTTGTTTTGCGGCCAATATCGATGATATTGTTACTGCTAAAGAAATATTTACTTTTGATTTTTAAAATATGTTCTTAATTTGATTAATAACCTAAGCAAATTTTAAGGAATTCAAATTCACAACATGCACTATGAAATGTGTTACCAAAAAAAAAAAGATTTCATTTCGATGACAAAATTATAAAAAAATTTCAATTTAAAAAAATCCGAAATTCTTCCATTATTAAAAGGTTTTCCTAATCTAGTTTCTAAAGAAAAATATCAAAATATGGAGCATGAAATAAGAGAACTAAGATTTTTGGATTTTGAAGACAGCTCATTAAATGTAGATATATTTTTGAAAATAGGAAAGTAAATTAATCTACCAAATAATAAAGCTGTTTTTCCAAATTTATGTGAATTTGTAAATAACTTAATGACTTTGCCAAACTCTTCAGCTGATGTTGAAAGAATATTTAGCAAAGTTAGTGTTAATAAAACCAAGATAAGAAATTCTTTGAAAACGGGAACCCTCGAATGGATTCTTTTTTTAAAAGAGTATTTAAAAAATGTTAGCATTACAAAAAATATAAAAAGAAACATAACTATGATATGTACACTCAAAATATTCTGTACGTATAATTAACTGAAATTGTAATTTAAAATAAATGAAAGTTCACTTAAAAACCGGTATACTCATTTTTCATTAAAATTGAACCAAAAGTTCATTTAATTTTTAATGTTAATTGACTTAAGCCCGTAAAAATAAAAGATTTTTCCTTTGTTTGTGTAGGAGAGGAAATCTCTAACAAATCAAATAAAGCAAGCAAAGAAAAAAAACAGCACTTGAAAACAACGGACAATATTGAATGTAACCGAAAATCCATATTAATATGTCCTTGTTTTTTGAATGAATATTAGAATCAGTTAAAAATAAAATTGCTTACAATTTTAAATGTTTATTCTTTTAAAAATGACTGAACGGATCACTTCTTGAATAACGTACAGTCCGTTACTGTAATAATATTATGAGTGTATGTATAGTATTTTCATTTTATAATTACCCAATTTAAATCAATAACAAACAACAGTCCTTATTTTCGTATTTTATATGTAAATGTGTATAAAATCGAATAATAAAACAGAAACATTGATTCTACTTTATACATGAATAATCGCAAGTTTATGAAAAACAGTATAAAATATAAAACATATCATATAAAAAATTAACGTTTATTTTCGACACAAAATCTCTTCAAATGTTGCTTTGAGTTGAATAAAATGTTTAAAGGTTTTGTTGTTTTTAATAAATATGTTGAATTGTTAATTTTTAAATGAAAGACTGTTATATAAAACCGAAGATTTTTAAGGGACGATTTTTTCACGAATTTTTTTTTTAATACTGTCTATTATGACGATTTTATTTACAAAATATGACGATTTTTCTGAAAATATTACTGGCAGCCCCGCATGTACGTGATATTCACTAATTTGACATCGCTGATTTCAAATGCACTCCGTTTTTTTTTTTTTTTTGTAAAAGCTCTTGTTTACGAGAAATTCGTTCTCTTATTGTGTTGATTTGCTTGTAATTAAGAAAATATTAAGTTTTGTTACTCTAAATTAATATGGTAACGTCAAGAAGTGCTTCTGTCAACGATCTCAATCATTTTTGTTTCATTTGGGAAGAGTATTTATTTAAATAATACCGTTTTAATGTGACAGCGTCCGTGATTGAGGCTTACAACTGGAAATGGAACACAAGCTTTATAGGGTAGACAGGCGACAGCGTTAATTTGCATTAAAAGCTTACTAATGTGAATTAAAATTTTACCCTGACAGACGACAGTTTTTGAATTTCGGAAATCCATAATTTTTTTTATTTTTTTTTTTAATTTACATCGAGATCAAATGAACAGAAGGCAGAAAGTACGATTAGCAGCTATGCTGTTAGTAAAAAATCATTATTCATTTAAAAGCAAGCTGAAATTAGTTTTGCTGAAAATGTAAAAATTCTACAACCACGAATTTGAACGAATTGCTAGAACTTGGAATCGCTGTTGGACACTCTGAAATAAAAGAAAGGAAATTGTAGAAATTTGTAGGTTTAATATTATCTTTACATGGAGGTTCGATAATTCGTGTGAACATATATGGAATTTTATAAGGGACGGCGCCAACACTTTTTGGGATGGTCGATAACAGATTTAAAGAAAAGTTTTGCCTCAAGAGGAAGGCTTTCCAAAAAGTGTGTGAAAAAGTTCAAAATATGAAGAGGTTGAACAGCAATTCCACTCGAAATTCTGCCAAAAAAGAGAACGCAGTAGACTATCACAATTATAAAGGCTGGTTTCATTTGCAAGTTGTGATTTTTTGCTAAAAACAATGAAAATAACTTACCTCTGCTGACATTGAATTCATTTTAATTTTAAAATAAATTTTTAATTTTTAAATTTTTCCAACAACTGACTGATTGTCGACATATTGAAAAAACTAAATTCAGTAGGAATGCAATTTGATTTCGTGCGTTTACGTTAAATAAAATACATATTGCGAAGTTAATAATTCGCAAGTTAATTGGAATTAAGACTGCCAATGCAAATTAACGCTGTCGTCTGTCTACCCTATTATCCTGCAAATTGTGCTTTGAGTTTCTACGTTTGTGGACGAATAAGGAAAGGAACAGCTTTGGGTGCGAAAACGCTATAATCTGGACTGAATTCATGAACCACCACGACGACTGGTATTTTTTTTTTTTTTTTTTTTTTTTTTTTTTTTTTGTGAACATAACAGACATTAACCGAAAAAATCAAGTCAAATGGGAATATCTTTTCATACGGTCGGCACATACACGTGTTATGAGTCTTAAAATATCACTTGAAGCTGAATCTTTGCAGACGGAACGTTTGCACTTTGAGCCGAAAACTGAGAGTAGTGATAGTGACTTTGAATGTGACCTAAAAGCGTCAAAACTATTCAACCAAGTTGATTTAAGCAACCTGGTCAGAGATCTGGGACTGTCAGAACCTGCTTCAGAAATTTTGGATTCTAAGCTAAAAGAAAGATCAAGAGAACAAAATTACCTCAAATAAATTGCTGAAGGAAGTGATTTCGTATTTTGTAAAGATGTACCTGGCTTAATGGCTGCAATAGGACTTAAAGATTAAGTTTCTAGTGAGTGTCGTCGGCTATTCATAACCTCATTAAATTGGATCGTTGCCTATTGCAAATTCTACAAAAGTAAATGATAAATCGTAACGCGTTAGAGACAAAAAAACCGTTAAAAAAATATGAATCCTTCCAAAATCGGTTCAGTATTACAACCGTAAAAGAGATCTGAATAACGTGTTTGCCTATTAATAATATAGATGAGCATTAAGTTACTCTTTCTTCACAACCACCTGGACTATTTGTCCGCCAATCTTGTGGATCTAAGTGAAGAACAGGGCAAGCGATTCCACCAGAACTTCCATACCATGGAGGAACGCTATTGGGGGCTACAGGAACGCATACACGACGGCTGCCTGCCTTCAGCTTTAGCAAGAAAGTCATATAAGAGAATTATAAGAATTAAATAAATTAGAGTTATCTCTAAATTTATAGTGTTTTATTATTAAAAAAAAAGACTCCCGTGTCGTATTTGTTTAATAAAATAATAAATAACAATAAAAACAACAATAAAAATATTCATTTCTGTTTGATTTTATGAACAATAATTTTATTAACGTTTTAAATTGTGTGAAGTAATAAAAAGTGAATTACCGAATTACCGGGGAATCTCTTTATCAAACGTGGCGTATAAAATATATACAAACGTGCTCTATGAACGACTGAGCGTAGTTGCGGAATAGATCATAAGCGATTATCAATGTGGTTTCCGAAAAGGTAAATCTTTAACTGACCGGTACTTTGGACTTAGTCAGTATATCCGAGAAAAGCCAAGAACGAGGACATGATGGTTATTGCCTTTTATTGATTTCAAACAAACATTCGACTCTGTGAAATGAGAAAGGATTATACTTATTTATTTCTCAGAAGTTTTTATACAATATAAACTCTCAAAAGAGTTTGAAACAGTGTTGCCAGTGAAATTTCGTGAAAGATACATTTTAGTTTCCAAAAAGATAAATAAATTTTTTCCCAATAAGAGACATTTTGAAAAAAATTTTAAAATCGATTTTTAACGTTTAAAATTTATTAACATAACATTTTGATTTCATATTTAATGAAAATTGTAAAGAAAATGATTAATTTTTATATTTATTTAAGTCATAAATATTAGTTGCGTAATTTTTAAAAATACAGCAAGCAAACTTTAAATTTAATTATATGTAACTGTCTTTGGATGTTATCAAAACAGATTCATTTTTCTAAAAATTATATATATTATAAAAATAAATATTATATCAAAAAGTTCATATAAATTTCTGCAAAATAAAACAAATGTTCATATTTACTCAGAACAACTTCGCACTGCTAGTAATGATCGATTTAGGTGGATCGTATGTTGAATTTTGAAATTCTTGAAGTTTGGATATCCTCTTTGAATTTCTAAAGAAGTGTCTCGCGATGCTTCTTAACATGTCCTCTACTGTTCCTGGTAATTTCGCACAAGCTTTTGACGCTAGTAGATGTATAAAATAGCAACTACATTTAATGCATACAATGTTCTTTACAGACTTTTTTAAGTGACTAAAAATAAAGTTATGGTCTCCAACCATAATATTTGTTGTTTCAGAGGAAAATCCAATAAAATTTTCAAAAGGCACAGAATTAGTACGTAGCAAGTTTAAAAGTGCCAGACTGCGGTCTTCAGCTTTGCCACTTTCTGTTTCAAAGAGATAAAAAAAATTTGTTTCAAATTTTTCATTGTCTGGATGATAACATATTACACAAAAAGCACATTGCTTCTTAACTGAAATGTTTGTTGTCTCATCCATTATAATGCTAAAGAAATGTCCGGGCGTACTAATAATTCTTATTATATCTTGTTTAAATGCTGGTCTAAATAATCTTTTGACTAATTAGTTGCCTTTGTTCGGCCCAAAATGAATTTTTCGCTCAATTTTGCAAAAATGGAATAAATGAGGCAAATATAGAAAACGGGAGATTATTGCTGGCAAGAAACGTGCAAATTTTAATTTCGGCTCTTTTGATGGCATGATCCTCATGGTTTGCAGTAACTAATTGTTCGATTGGTTTGCAGTTCTTTATTGCATTCCAATTTTGTATATTCTTACACGAATTCAGGTGTTTGTTTAATACTGGCTTATGGTTTGCTAATATTATTTCGCAAACTTTGCAAAATTATACCGCTTTTCCCTTAGAAAGTTTTTTCATTAACCACCCAATAACAGCTATTTATCATTAAAATTTTACGTTGTCCTTTTTGGAGAAAAAAAAATTATAACGAAATGACAATAATTCCATATAGAAACATAATATATACATACATACAATTTGTTTAAAATGTAAAATTTACTCACTCATTTTGTTTATATCTACATAAATATATAATATAATAAAGGGTGTTTTTTTAAGCTAGATAGAACTTTAAATTGTAAAAAGTAACACAAAAAATTAAATTTTGATGAAACATTTTTTTTATTTGTTTCAGTATACTCTGACAAATCATCATGAATAGACTCACGCTTGAACAACGCTACGAAATTATCCAAATTTACTTTGAAAATCAGTCGTCGATTCGCGCAACTTATAGACAACTTCGTCATTTTTATGCCGTACATAATCGTCCATCTGAACAAGCCATTCGTCGAACTGTGGATAGATTTCGTACCACATACTCTCTAGAGGATGCAATAACACCAGCACGTCGAAGGAATGTGCGTACTGAAGAGAATATCGCCGCTGTAAACGAAAGTGTGGAAGAAGATCCAAATTTATCGATTCGTCGTCGGTCGCAGGAATTTGGGCTCTGTCCGTCCACTACGTGGAAAATTTTGCGCAAAGATCTCGGCCTACACACGTATAAGATCCAGCTGGTGCAGGAATTGAAGCCACGAGACCATTATATGCGTCGTTCTTTCGCCGATTGGGCTCTAGAGCAGTTGGCAACTGACCCGTTGTTTTATCGCAAAATTGTGTTCAGCGATGAGGCGCATTTTTGGCTTAACGGGTTTGTTAATAAGCAAAATTGCCGCATATGGAGTGAGACCAATCCACAAGAGACCCTACAGACTCCATTACATCCAGAAAAATGCACCGTTTGGTGCGGTTTTCACGCTGGTGGCATCATCGGACCTTATTTCTTCTAAAATGAGGCCGGAGCTCGCGTTACGGTCAATGGAGATCGTTACCGCACCATGATCAATGATTTTTTGTTTGAAAATATGGATGACATTGATCCGGAGGAGATGTGGTTTCAACAGGATGGCGCTACGTGCCATACGGCGAACGCAACCATTGACTTATTGAAATCAAAATTTGGCGATAAGTTGATTTCGAGAAATGGACCTGTCAATTGGCCTCCAAGGTCGTGCGATTTGACACCTCTCGATTATTTCCTGTGGGGCTACGTGAAGTCACTGGTTTATGCTGATAAACCAGCAACAATTGACGCCTTGGAGGCCAGCATTGTTCGTGTTATTCGTGACATACGGCCAGCAGTGCTCGAAAAAGTGGCCAAAAATTGGACGTCCAGAATGCGCTTCGTCAAGAACAGCCGCGGTGCCCATATGCCCGAAATCATTTTCAAATGTTAATGTCACGTATTGATCTTTCGAATAAAAAAAATTTTGATTACAATTTAATTTTTTGTGTTATTTTTTACAATTTCTAGTTCTATCGGGCTTAAAAAAACACCCTTTATTTGCAGTCAGCTTTTTTAACTTTCTTTTTTTTTTAATTTCGGGATTAAAATTGTTTTATTTTATAAAACTGTTATACAAAAACGTTTTGAAATCATTTACTGTAAAGATCGTTTTCTTCTAAAATTTCATCTAAACACACATACACAAGAATAAGCAGACGACAGAAGAACTTAAAAAACTTTACATCAATTGTATTTTAAAATACATGTTGTTTTTGTATTTAGTTGTAACCGTTTTTTAGTATTCATAACGAAATGATAACTTTAAAAAAAACTTTGTCCGAGACAGAAAGTTTAATATTTTATTTCTGTACATTGTGCGTACAGATTCAAAAGATACGAAAAATTTATCTTTCGTATCCTAATGGCATCTCTGGTTTGAAATACGATCAGCTGTGAAGCATTGTGATGCTCTCTCAACACTAATATTTTATTTAATTCTACACTTTGCAATAAGAAGAAAAGTTGTTCGGGGTGGAACTATATTCCAAAAATCTACTCAAATTTGTGCATATGCTGATGACATTCTCATAGTTGCACACGATTCAAGAAATCTAACGGACACTAAAAGTCTTGGTGTTCAAGTTAATGTTGACAAAACTAAATATGTCATCAAATCAAAAAGAATTACAAACATCCAAAATTGAACGTTTAAATACCTGGGTGTTACTTTTTCCAATGCAGATGCTTCATCGTACGATATAAAGCTTTTCAAATCTAAACTGCCAACGAAAGCTACGAAATTAAGAATATATGCTAGAATTGCGAGAGGCCAGTGTTAACATACGGCTGTCAGGTATGCAGCCTCAAAATAAATCACTGCCGGCAATTGGAATGCTTTGAACGGGAAATCTTTAGAAAAATCTTTGGACACATAAAAAAATGATGATTGAGCGAACATACAAAATAAGATGGAACACGATGAAATTGAAGAGTTTGCTCGTCAGAAGACGATAGTAAGGTATATAAAAGCGCAACGGTTGAGCTGGTTCGGGCATGTTATCCGTATTCCAAAAGAAGCTCCAAATAAAAAACTACTTAAAGCAGATGAGTAGATGAGTTGATGAGTATAAGAACACAAGGAATACTAAAAACAAGTTGGACAGATGGTGTACTAAAAGATCTAAATGTTTTGAGAATTCAGAACTATGAAGCATTGGCAAAAGATTGTGTTGCATGGAGGCGAATCATAGAAGAAGCTTTGGCCCACTGCGGGCTGTGATGCTAAGAAAGACGAAGAAGAATAAAAAGTAAAATTATTATTAAAGCTCTTTTGATGCTTGCAGACGAACTAAAATATGGGAAACAGAAGAGAAATATAACAATCTGATAGTTGCAAGTAGAGAGATATGCGATACTTCTAATCAGTTGGAGTTGACACAATCATTCAGTCCCAAATGATGAATATCCGCATTAAACTTGAAAATCACTCATAGCAATGTTTTATAAAAACTTTTGAGCTAAAATATTTTTGAATTTGCTCTCTTTAATAGAGTTGGTGAAAAACTCTCAAGAAATGCGAATGGTTTGGATGTTAATTCTGGTAAAAATAGGAAATTGTATTTAGGGTTGGACTCGATAACTTTGCCTCTGAAATGAAATATTTAGGTGCTTTTTTCGGGAATAATAATTTGAATTTCTCAAAACATATTCATCATACATACGCTCGAGTGAAATTCTTCCGTGTAATTTTTGTTCATAATTGAAACTCACACGACTCGCGGCCTTAAGGGGCTATTCACATCTATATTATTAATAGGAAAGCACATTTTTTTTAGATCCCTCTTACGGCCGTAATACTGAACAGATTTTGGAAAGATTTATATTTTTTTAAACGGGTTTTTACATAGATGTGCACAATAAGCGTTTAAATTTGCTACTAACACATGCACACTTATTACACATGCATGTATCAGCTTCAACTTGATAAATAAAAAAACAAACTGTGCATGTGTGTTTGTGAAATTTGCTTTCGCATAGAAAATGAGTTTTAAGTTGTTTATTCATAATGTTTTTTGTTTTTGTATTTTATCGTATGTATTTATGTAAATGTTTAATATTAATTTCTAGAATGCGGTCGATTCAGTCGACCGCTGGATAAACTAATATTACATAAATATTAATTTATAAAATTTATTAAAATTAAAACATAAACATAGGGACATATTCACAGTCACACTATTAATTTAAAACTACGAGTAGTTTAGGTACAACTTAAATTTAGCTACCAACTTATAATGCAGCACTTCTATTCATAGTCGATTTCTTGAAAGTTGATAAATAGTCTCGACTTAGTCTTATAAAAAGGTAAAACAGCCCTGCTAGATATGGGGAAAAAATAATATCATATGTAGAAATATCAGTGGATAAAGAATACAGTTTTCTAAAATAAAATTAAATTTTATTTTCGTCTAATAGTTTATTGTTGTTTAAAATGTTCTAGTATTTCCTATGGCCGACGCTATCGACCATATTCTTGCGATATTTAATTAAATATTAAACATTTACATAAAAAAAAATTCTTTCCGAATAAAACCAAACTGTAATGAACATGTACAATGTACATTGTACATACATCCATATTTAATTATCATTTCTTACAATTCCGATCTCAGTTTCTTTTTCATCTTCCCTCATTTGAAGAGAAAAAAAATCTTATTACTCATATACATATGATATTACTCTCTTAAACACTCTCATTGCTTTGGTTGTATTTTTACTTGAACCAATACTTAGTTACATAAGTGAATGGGCGTGTGTATTTTTAGCATTTGTATTAGTGTCAACTTCAGGAGCCTTTTATTCCTTTAACGCTGAACCGATTTAAATGATAAATAGTCGGGTTAGGAAAGCTCTACAATATCTACCATTTGATAAAGAATGAAGTAAATCGGTTGGCAAACAAAGGATAAAAAGTGATCCAAAAATTTGTCTTTGCCTATTTATTTATTCAATAGAATAGATTAAGCAACAGAAGTTTGCATTAGATCTGATTATCAATATTATCGTAATGTAAAAATTTACATCTCTAGTTTTTTTGTTTATTTAAAAAAAAACTGCACAATTATATCAATATTGAATTTGTCGGCATGCTTATCAAATCCATCTGCATCGGGAATAATCCATTTTAAGCCATTTTAAGCCATTTTAAAAAACAAACTTTGCCCTTGTAAGTCTACAACCATTTTATAACTTCATATTTATTTCCTTTTTTTCTTTCCATAATAAAGGCGAAGGCCCTAGCAGACACTCCTTTTTCTCTATATACATTTTCGGTAAATTAAATTTGCATTAAATAAATATTAATAATTATTAATATTAATTAATAATTATTAATATTATTATTAATAAAATTTTCTTCTTTCCATAATATATTTTTTTAAGTGACATTAGTTTCAGCTGAAACAAAATTTTTAGTTGTCGATAAGTTGCAGATAAGTCGAAACTAAACAGACTTTGAATAGAGTTGCGCACAACTATGAATAAGTGAGCCTTAAGTTAAAGCCAAAAGCGACTTGAATTTAGTATAAAACAGTAAACAATATTAAATTAGTTTAAAAAAATATGTGCGTGCTAAAGAAATTAAAATTTAGTAAATTTTTAACTGCTAAAATTATCCTCTCAATTGACACAATGTTCTTACGTGTGAAGGGTAGCGGAGAATGGCGCTTCTTTTTGCTCTAGTTTCAGGTCCCAACCCGCCCTAGACACGTTACATAACATGTGAACATGTTCTTAAACAAATTGATATTTATATTTTTTAAACAGACAGTTTAAATGGTTTCAAAGAGCCGTAACACTTTCGCATGATTGTTAATTTGTTATGATAATTCTACTTTTAAAGTGACTTTCTGTCAATTGGGAGGAACATCCGATGCTTATTAAACTTTACATACATATTGAGTCCTTGTCACATCACAACATTATGGACAGAATCACGACCATTTTAAATAAATATACATACATTTTCAAATACCACTATTTAACTGATTCCTATAAAACTTTGCACATACATTAAGGAGCTCCCAGCAAAATACAACATAATGATACTAAGAGTGGGCAGTGCCATGCCCCTACAAATTAAATATTACTTTTTCAACAACTTCCATTTCTACCTGAACGAAACTTATGAAACTTTGCATACACAATAAAACATTTTGATGAGAAAAGCAGGCAGTATCACGCCCATTTAAAATAAATTCTCCTTTTACTCTAATCATGCTTTAGAAACCTTGCATACGCCTTGAGTTCCTATCACCATTCAATGCCGTGTATGATGAGAAAGTTTTTTCAAACTGCTATTCTTTTAGACTTAATACTTTTTATGACGTCAATGACTCTTTATGCATAAAGAATTATCACAATAGGAAAATTTATTCGCATGCTATCTGCATGTAATAAATCATATAAAATATCAACAATAACATAAATAATTGTTTACCAACGATTAGAGATTGTGAACAGAACAAAAAAAAAGACGAAAGATCCTAATCAACAGTGTTGTCAACTTTTGAATTTGAAAAAGCACTAAAATCGAGAAAAACGAGTATTTTTCGAAAAAAAGCCTTAAATTTAAAAAGAAATTAAAGGCTTCAAGTGTGGCTTCAAATTCAAATCTAAGTTTAATCATTTAATATATTTTTTTTAATTTAAGAAATTGTTCGATAAATTCATATGGCCTTATTCACAAACGCGTAATAAAGTTAATGTGTGCATTAAAACCGGGTTTCCCATCATTGAATCTACAATAACTTTATTAATCGTTTGTGAATAAGGCCGATATTATTTTATTAAGAAAGTAATATTGGAACAAGTTATTCATCAGACTAGCAGAACAGATCAGTACTGATTTCGTGTTCATTGCGCCATATTTATTCGATTTTTTCACTTTTAATTGGTTTTTCATTTGCTCTTTTGGTTTAATAAATAAATAAATTAATTTATAAGGGAAATGCAAAATGACATCTGACAAAGCCGACATCTATCTGGTAGCAATTACTTTAAGACACTTTCGAGGTCCTAAATTGAAAAGAGATGAACATATTGCATTTAGAAAGCGGGGCAGAAACTAAAATCTTGAGATATGGATGAGTTTGTTAAGAATCGAAAAGTGGCTTACAAAATTTTCCGCTTCAAAAATTTTTAAAAGCACTAAAAACTAAAGCTAAAAGCACTAAGTTGATAACGCTTCTAAGCAACCAACTATTTTAGTTAAAACAAACTAAAAACCACTATGTCTGGTATAAACATTCATTGAGCTATAAAATCACAAAACTTAAAGTGAGTCTTAGAGAGATAGAGAAAGAGTGAGTGCGAGAGTGACAAAGAGGAAGGGAGGAAGAATGAGCCAGAAAGATAGCGACTGCAAAACAGTATTTTATTGAATTTTTTAATTAATCACTTTCAAAAGTCAGCTGTTCTATTACAATTTGTTATAGAAAACAATACTAATATAATAAATTAACAATTCATTTAATTTATATTTACATTATGTCAGAGTTGCAATACAAATTGTTAGAGAGTTAAATTGACAAGTTGATATTTGACGTCAAACAAACAATTTATATGATTTTTTTATTATTTTTTTATTTTATTTTTTCAATTCAATATACAAAAATTGTAACGAAAAAAAACTATTTACTACCAGCAGTTTATTGAGACGAGTTTGTGTGTGTTGTATTTGTGTGTGTGTGTGTATGTGTGTGTGTACATAAGTCACACAATTTAATATTAGCTATTTTATTACATTTCTTTATTTATACTGACTGACATACATACATACTTCCATATGCACAAATATATTTTAAAGATCCAGCTTGTTTTATTGTTTAATTAACATAATTTTCTAATAAAATGAAAATAAATATAATTAATTCATCATCATGATTCAAGATCTTGACAGTTCGTGACGTATTACAAAATATAAAGTAAAATGACTGTTAAAGTCAAAGTTTTTTTTATTAGCTGCTAATTTTAGTCTATAAATTTTAATAAATATTAATAAATGTCTGAGACTAAACTTAAAATAGATTGTTGAAAACAAAATATATAATAATAAATGAAGCAAATCATTTGTATTATTGAGGGCTCTATTAATAAATAAATATTATTAAAAAAACGTGAAATTGATTTGTTTAGAACCTGGAACATCATAGATTTCCCCCCACAATGGCGGCAACCTGGACTTAAGCAAAATCGTGTATAAAGTGTGGTGTGTAACTTGCAGTTTTTAAAGCATCAAAAGCTTAAAATACATTAAACGCGTTAGCGCGTTAACGCGTGGCATGTAACTCCAGCTTTAGTGTTCAATTTTTTCTGTCACTTACAACAAACATCAATATGGTAGTCCAAGACGCTTCACCTAAAACCCCAAATATTGCAGTCTGATAAACTCAAGCTTAAACTCAAGCTTAGTTACATGCATATGTATTTATGTATGTATAACATATTTACATACAATTTTAAATTTTTAGAAAAACCTCTTTTTGCTGACCACACAATGCGTGCACATTATTTTTCATAAGTTCTTTACAGAGCATTATACTGTTAATTGTATTTATTTCAAGTTCATTCCTCAACTTTGTTTTAATTAAAAAGTGTTGAAAACTTACGTTCAGCAGTTGCAGAACTATGTGGGAGAGAAAATAAATTAAATACAAAGCTAGCAAGATCTCCAAAGCTTTTCTGATTTAGTCCGTTTTTAATTGAATTAATTTGGTCCCAAAATAAATCAATATTTAAGTGTGTGGAAAGATTCATTTCTGTTAAACGCAACAAGTTCCACTGTGTAATAATGATATCAGGGTCACAATCAACAAGGTTGAAAAATTTTAAAATTTGGGGGCAGTATAGGCAAGTCTTCTTTGGACAACACTTTAGATGGAGTAATTATTTGTAACATTTTAATGTCTTCACGATTAAAGTCAAATCTAGATTTTATTTGATTTAGAAGCTCAATATAAAATTTCAGTATGTGTTGTTTAACTTCTAAAATGTTGTTTTTCAAACTAATATTTTTTTCAATGTACATTTCAGCTTTTGTGCCAATAAAAATATTTGAAACATCAATATGATTACTTTTATTATTGAATTCGATATCAGCATTATATGGATGATGTATCAAATCTTTTTTATTAAAATTACTCAAAATAAGTAACAAATTAGACTTTAAACTGGAATTTAAATATGGTAAACGAGATCTTTCTGACTGGAGTTCTTTGTTGAGATTATTTATTATGGGTAGTACTCATATATATGACAAAACATTTGACTTTATTAGACATATTTTCTGTAAGTTCTGCAGTTCTTACACCATTGACTTCGTAAGAACATAATACAAAATACAGTCTCAAACGCCTCAAGAAAAAAATAGCAACAAAATTTATTTTGTTCTTGTTGCTGTTATGTTCACCGTATTTTTTATGAATTTTTACAAAGAATTCTTTGACATTAGCTTTTCATGCTTAGAAATATGTAAATAGGGTGCCGGCAGATTAAAATTTTTGAGCTGACCAGTGTTCGGAGTTTCCTAAAATGTATAGAGTTGAATTTTCTCAAAAAGACCAAAATAAGGTTTAGCCGACCAACCGACCAAACGAATAATATCCCACCAAATTTGGTCGGAAAAGACCAACAATGAATGGCAACGCTGGTGACAACTAAAAAATTTGGCAACTGTGACATGTGTTTATTAAGATTTTTAAAAATTGAACGCTTACATTATAATTGTTAAAAATGAATACAAAAATTTTTTATACAAATTTCTAAGTTTTATAAAAAAAAATATTCTTTCTAAGAACTGTTGCTATTTTCTTTTTAATAAAATAATTTTTTAAGGGCTGCTGGCGATTAATATTTTATATGTCAAGAATTTGCTTGACTTGAAAACTATATTCGTCAAGAATTATATATATGATGGTCGTTTGGAGCCACATTATAACATGGGCAAGTCCCAGAAACGTCCACCAATCAAAATTTTTTTTTAAATTTATCCAACTTATTTTTTATCTTTCTTTTAAAGGAATATCAGACAAGATATATAATTTTATATTTAAAATAAATGTATTTCGGTGATCATTAATGCCCAAATTATTACCAAATCCAACTCTACCTCAAATCTTCTAATTTTATACCAGAAATTAAACATTTTTAGGTATTCATATATTTACTTTAGTGTAAAGCTCTAAACACTTAGACGACAGCAGACTTCACAACTTCACGGCTTCAAATGCTACTCTGAAGTCAGCTTCATAATTCTTTTGAAGACAGCAACAACATAATAATTTCAAACACAAACAAATTTCAGGGATGCCGCATATATATTTTATAATGAATAAAATTAAAGTTATTGATAAAAAACGTAATAATATCAAGAAAAACTATAAAAACACATAAATTTATTTCTATATTGTATTTTTGTAATGTTCTTTTATGTTTAGTATTAACAAAAAGTTTTTGTTCTTATTTTTTCAATTTATATATATAATGGCAACACTATATTTGTTTATTGCTGCCCGTCAAAATAGAAAATAGCCTAAGTTGGCAGCAGCAGCAAATGCTGTTGTGCAGTCCTGCTGCTGTGCTGCCGTCAAAATAATCGTTTTCATTTAAACACATGGATTTTATTTTTGACATATTGCTGCTTGCTGTCTGCTGTAGTGAATGTGTTTAGAGCTTTAATGGAGATGGCCCGATCGAAAGCCATATTTTTATACATTGAATTCACTTCAATTTTAGTCAAAAAAAGTTGTGTTTATTATTTTGGAAACATTGAAATTAGTTATGAAATTATGTTAGATCCCTCATTGAGGTGAGTCGTAGATTAGACCTGTTAAATATGTTGAAATACAATGGTATTGATGTTGCATTTATCCAGGAATCTCATTTAAGAGAAAATCAGAATTTAAGCTTAGAAGGATATTCTTTTTTTAAAGATAACAGCTCTCAGGGTGTAGGAGTTGTTTTGAGAAACCGTTATGAGTGCTCCAGAATTCATTTACCAGGCATTAAGTTTCCTTATGTATTACTTAGTTGCAACATTGTAATTAATAATTTACCAAAAAAAATTTTGCTCGGATCAATTTATCTTCCTTGCAATTTCGATCAGTCGAAAATTTATAATGGCTTATCCATTCTGGCCAGACTTTATAATAATTATGACGGCATATTGATTGGCGGCGATTTTAACGCGAAAAATATTGTTTGGGGCGATTCTTGCAATAATTCAAATGGTATTGTGTTTTTTAATTGGCTTCAACATTTTTCTTTAGACTTTGTTAGAGTTTGTAATACTTTTCCATCTTTTCCTAATGGCAGTTCTTTTCTTGATCATTTTTTATTAAGCACTAATTTAGTTAATTCGGCGAATCCAAATTATAAAATTCATAGTCTTTCAACATTTTCCGACCACTTCCCTCTCAAATTGGAAATTCATTTTCAAAATTTTGAGTTTATGTTAAAACCTCCTTCAACTTTTACTTCTTATAAAAATACAGACTGGCATAAATTTAGAAATGATATGATTCAGGGACTTTCTTATCACTCTCCTATTGCTTGTAGAAATTTGACTAATTCTGAAATTGATATGTTTATCGATGATTTTACAACAACAACTAACTTTATTACCAGGATGAATTCTGAGGACATTGTATTGAATGGTAAGAAGTTTTTTATATCTGATAACTTAAGGAAACTTTTTAGAATTAAATATACTTGGCAAAAAAATTTGAAGAAATTATATCATAGAACTTGGAACCGTTCCAATCCTGATTATGTTCTATTATCAAAACAAATTCAGTTACTCTCTATAATTATTAAACAGCAAATGGAAATTGAGCAAGCTCAATTGTTCAGTGAGAAACTAAAAAATATTCGTCCTGGTCCAAACGCTCATAAAAATGTATATAAAATTATAGGGTTTAAAAAAAGTAGTTTTATTGATAAATTATCAGTGAACGACGTTATTGTCGACAGTGAGGCTGATAAACGGAATGCTTTAAAAGATCACTTTTCCTCAGTTTATTCTGATTCGGGTCCCAATAGAGATGTCTCTTTTATTGAAAGATCTATTAACGAAGTTATTTCTAGTGTTCCCAATAATTTATATGTTTTTGGTAATGCTTTTTCCGCACTTAATACTCAAAATTGTAACAAATTAGTTCGTCTTGATGAATTATTAGAACATTCTAGGCAAATTAATAACAAGAGATCTTGTGGGTTTGATAACATTTCCAATTTCATCATTCGAAAACTTCCTCCTAAAGCGTTTGAGTATCTTACAATAATTTTTAATCATTGTATTAACAATTCCTATTTTCCCATTGATTGGAAGATATCGAAAATAATACCTATAAAGAAGAAGCCTAATAATAATGATATTAATAACCTGCGGCCGATTTCATTGCTTTCAAATGTAGGGAAGCTATTTGAAAGAATTTTACGTGTCAAAATGGATATTGGTATATTTGAACCTTATATTCTGGACATGCAATTTGGATTTAAGAAGTGTCATTCTACTTCAGATGCATTACTTAAATTCCAAGATGACGTGGTAAACCACCTTCGAATTAAACAGTGCACAGTAGCGGTTTCACTTGATGTTGAAAAAGCTTTCGACCGTGCTTATCATAAGGGAATTATTTATAAAATGATCCTAATCGGATTTGACTCTTCCATTGTCAAAATACTTAATAGTTATTTTAATAATAGAAAATTCTCTGTTCAATTTAATAAATTGTTTTCTGATTATGGTAATGTTCTCTGTGGTGTCCCTCAAGGTTCGATTTTGGCTCCACATCTTTATAACATTTTTATGAATGACTTTCCTCATATTGGCTTAAATTCTGTTGGCTTATTATATGCTGACGACTCTCTTGTTTACTCTCATAATGAATCTCCTCGTCGGGCATTAGAACAAGTTTCTGAGCACTTGGAAATTATTAACCAATTTTATGTCGATTGGGGTGTTAAGTTAAACATCTCAAAGTGTGAGGCAATCTGTTTGCGAAATGCCTCAGGTAAATGTAGGGGGTTTGTTGTTCCAGAGAGTAAGCATTTGAGGCTGTGCATAAATAATATTGTAATTCCTTTTAAGAATGATATGAAATACCTTGGAATAACCTTTAATAAACTCTTGAAATTTAACAAACATGCTCGCTCGGTGTTGTCAATAGCATATAGGATATTAGGTTCTTTTTCCAAAATACTTCGTAATAAACATCTACCTGTAAACACTAAACTTTTGCTTTACAAAACGAGTTTAAGACCGATTATTTTATATGGATTTCCTATATGGTTCAATGTATCTCCAACTGTTATAAAGGAAATAGAAATTTTTGAGAGAAAAATTTTGCGAAACTCTATTGGAAAACATTTTGAATCGTTTTACAAACGGTATTCAAATTGGTTTGTATACAAAGAGTCTAAAGTAACACCTGTAGGTCTTTACGTTTGTGATATCCTCAGGAGATTTATATCAAGATCTTGTTTTCATGAAAACAAACTTATATCAGATATATACGAAAATCAAAAACTTTTTAGTTGGTCAAATATAAACTATTTATCTCCCATTGGCTATTTGAATGAAAGTGCACCATCTTTCGATTTGTCAACCTCTTTGAGACATGAATTTTTCTCAAAAAGTGTACAAGGCACACATAGAGGTTAGTCCGGCTTGTCCGTACATATTTTATTTATTTTTTCTTGTTTTTTATACATTTTTGTTTTTATTCCTTTCCTGTTTTGATTTTGTTTTATTTATTTATTTTTTAATTAGGCTTAAGTTAATATTTAAATTAGTTTTAAGCTTATTCTTAGATACGAGATTCTCTCTCAAACCATGTTAAGCCCCGGGAGCAAGGGCGTAATTCTCTATTAATATTTTATAATAATTACTATATATAGCAAATTACTGTAAGTAGGTTACTGTTTCGTTTTTATGTTTATTAGGATATTACTTTTTAGTCCTAAGCTTTCTTATGTTTGTTATTCATTTTAATTGTATTGTTTTTTTATAAAGGCTCAATAAAATATACCTTACCTTACCTTACCTTAGTTATGAAATTTTAAAATAAAAAATAGAATCGAAAATATGTAACGTGCAGCACTTATGCCGTTTTCTTTTATGAAAAAATTGTAACATTTATTTTACTTTTTAAAAAAAAATTGCTATTCAAAATTTTCTAAAGACAAAAATTTTGCCTCGTAAGTGATGATACAATAATTTCTAATAAACTTACCATTTCAAAAATTCATTATATCGCAAAATTTCAATTAAAAGGGCAAAAAAATTTGCACTCTTTTTAGAAAAGAAAACGTTATTAGCGTGCGTCACAAAGAATTCAAGTCTTTTGATAAAAACCGACGAAATTTTTTGGCTGCAAATAAGTTATTTTATAATTCTCTTATATTCATCTTTCTTTTAGGAACTAGATTTTGTGTGCTTCCGTTTTTTGTAGCGTTCGTCACAAAACTTTCTGATCAATTATTTCCCAGAAAAAATACCTGCTAAAAAAATATTTTTTATGCCATTCGAAAGTACACTTATATCCATGGTGATATAAGCAGGTGGCATTACTACGCCATATGATAATTTGTTGCTCTAGCATTGTTTTTCCAATCTTATGTCAGTTTTGTTTATATTAGAGATGGGCACCGCTCACGTGATTAGCGTGAGTCATCGTAATTAATTTTTTTTTCTACGTAATTACCTAAATTGTTTTAAGTTTATGTTGAAAGGACTTGTTTGGCTCAAGTTCAAATCTAACTTTACTCATTTCTTTATTAATTTTAGACATTTTTTTGATAAACTAAAATTATTTTTATTAAGAAAGTATTATTGGAACAGTCTATTCATCAGAATAGCAGAATGGATCAGTGATAATAATAATATTTTTTTTAATTATTTAACAAAAATTTCGTGATTATTTCGTGAGTGTGAGTTTTCGTGATTGTGCGTAACTCTTTTGCCTACTCACGTGAGCATGCATGAACGGGAGCCAAAAATATAAGGACGTGCATGAGTAAAACTTTTTATCGTGAGCGTAAGTGAGAAATCACTCACGATCCCATCTCTAGTTTATATTTAATTTTTTATTAAAATTTTCAATAATTTTTTATAGGAACTTATACATTTTTGTTTACAATAATTTTTGACAAGGATTTAGACTTTACACAAACAAAAATTCCTTTTTTTGTTGTATTGTTGTATTTGTAGCCCTAATAATGCCACCTGTTTATTTCATCATGCTTATATCCCACTAAACACCATGCATAAGTTGAAGGTACCTCTTTTGACAGACCGAAAAATTTTTATATATTAATGTGAAAACGCGTACGAATGTAGCGTTTGTCACACAGGATTTGCCCATATAATAATTAGAACGATATTATGATCATATATGGAAATAGTATGCGTATATACTATTGTAACATTATGGTTGTGCAACAAAATTATATTTTTATTGAGTCAGACAACGCTATAACGCATATGATTTGATAATTCGATTCGATTATAACCGCCTATAAATCAATAATAAATAATATGATACTTTTAGATTAGTAGCAGCCGAAACATATTTTTCACTTTGCCTGTGTACAGTGAACATTATGAGGTTTTTATATTAAAAGCCGGTATTTTTTTTTACCTCATAACCAACCCCTTTGGAAAACAAAAAAAAAATTGTTTTCTTAGCAAAAATTAATTGCTTTCACGTTTTGCCTCGATCTAATCACAATTGAATTTTAAATTTAAGTGGCTTGTTTTCTTTCTAATTAAACATACTTATATGTAAGTAGATCTTTTCAATAAAGTGTTAGAAAACAAATAAACAAATTTTAGAACACATTTTAGTGATAAAGAGCTGTTCATAAATTACGTAACGCACTGAAGAAGAGTGATTTGAAAAATTTTATTTAGCAGCTGAGAAGTTATATTGTAATTTTTTTTAACCCCGTTTACTTAAGTTAGGTTAGGTAAAGGCGGCAGCCAGAAGCTCTGACACACTTAGACCGTTTTGGCCCAATGTAATACCACGGGGACTTCGCATAAGCAGCGTCGAACCAACCAGAGCTCAACATAAAGCTACTAATACGTTGCAGTTCAACACTGGCGACGTCAGGATGTTTCCTGAACTCAAATGCGCCCATTGTGGCCATTCTCTTTCTTGCCAGTCCAGGACAGTGACACAGAAAATGTTCTACACCATCCTCTTCGTCGATATCTTGGCAGCTGCGGCAAAGTTCATTGTGTTCGACCTTTAACTTTTGTGCATGCCTGCCGGTTATCACGGACACTAGAATTGAGATTTGTTTCCCATTTCTTAAAAGCAGGAAAGCTGTATTTCCGCTATTTAGATGGGTCCATAACTGGCTGGTGATCATGCAATCATTTCTTGTTTCCCATCTTCTATTTGTTTCATCTCAAATGGTTCACCGACACATTCCAAATCTGGTGGAACCTGTAAGGTTGCTCCAATTCTAGCAAGTTCATCAGCCCTAGAATTACCCTAAATGTCTCTATGCCCCGGGGTCCAGATGATCCTAATATCAAACTGCTCTACCATCTCGTTTAGAGATGAACGGCAGTCAAGGACTGTTGTTATTCTTAAAAGCGGAGATTCAAGGGCCATCATAGCTGCTCGACTATCAGTGTATATGTTAATTAAAGTCGTTGAATTAACATTCACCTTCAAGCCGCAACTTCTTTTAAAGCAAGGATCTCTGCCTGGAAGACACTGCAGTGCTCCAGAATGCGCTTTGCGATACGAAGACATTAAGTCCCTGAAAAGACTCCATAACCACCACCTGCTTGTGTTTTGGACCCGTCTGTATAAAAATCAATGCTTTTCCTTCCGCCTGGAGTACCATTTCTCCACAATGCTGAAGGTGATATTCAGGTTTTATGAAGACGTTCATGTAACAACAAAGGGGAAGGTTGGTCAATCCTCCACCCCCCAAGCTGCATCTTCGAGTATTCTGCAGTGGCCGGTACCATTTCCATTCCACAGAGAGGTACATCGAAGACGTTGACTTAACAATTGAACAACTGAATTGAATCAAAAATGGAAATTTCAGTATTTACGTAACAATTTTTGAAAATATTGTGTAAATATTTTTTGGAAAATAAATTTATTTAACTGCAAATATTACATAATTTACAATAAGAAATATAGAGTAGTAAAGCTAATTAACAGGACAGCCAAATATGTATGTATATGATACAGTAGCTCAATTTAATAGCCGGACAGCTATATATGTACATACATATATATTTTTTATGTATATAAAATTTTTTAGTATGCAAACAACTTTAAAAAAAAAGGAAAAATTTTTATTATTTTTATTTTTTTATTTTTTATTTTTTATCAAAAATATTAACGGAAAATTTTTTTGTAAGCAAAAATAATATGCAACTTCTATAAAACGTCAAATTAATAATCGGACATGTAGCAACGACAATATTTTTAAGCGTCATTGGTCGCGTTCATAAGACGTAACTGTTGCGCAACCGTTGAGTGTTTGTCTTAGAAACGCAGAGTTGAATAGTTCCGCTCCCCACAACAGTTGAGTATTTGCTGCCATTTTTTCCATCATACATTTTTTTCGCTACATTTAGTCAACATGTTGTGTTTAGCTCCGCAGCTGATCAATAGAGTTATGCGCTTTTATATTCTAATGCAACGCCGTTTAGTTAGTTGGCGACCGCAAATTAATTTGTTAAATTTTGCGGTACAAATGCGATAAAGTAACGAAAATAAAGAAATAAAATTTAAATACAAATTTCATTAAATATACGCCGAATTATTATGGTGTCTATTTGTATTAATTACATAATTAGTTCAATATAAGTTTTAAAGATTTTTAGAACACAGTACCGGCTCAGCGTTGAAATATAAATACTATCGGCGCAGGCTTATCATTTTATTGTAGTATTTTGCTGTGCATTTTGATGTTGTGAATATTAAATTTGTGGTGCAGATTTTAAAATAAAAACGGAAAATTCCTGCAAATAAAAACTCCATTGCAAATTCTATGTTGTCCATACTTTTTAGTATAAGACAAACTAATTGATTTAGCAAATTTCGCAGCATTTTTATTTCATTTCAAATGTTTACATTCATCATGCCGTTTCTAAGACGTACATAACTGTTGGGCTCAACAGTTGACAGCAGTTTTACAACAGTTGAGCTCAACAGCTACGTCTTAGGAACGCGACCATTATAACGGAACTTTTTCAATTGACTACTGATGATATAGTTGAAAACAGAGCTGTAAATGAAACATTCATTTTTAATTTTAATTCGTTAGCTAAACTTTGAATTATTTTTATTTAATTTTTTGTCTGACGATATAAATATAAAAAATTTTTAAAACCATAAATAAAATGTTGGTTTTTCCTAAAATCAATGAATTTTTAGACTAGGGAACTTTTTTTGTAAGTAGAGAAAAATGGGGAGTTTTTTCGAGACATTTAGGGATTTTGTTCAATTTCTGCTGGCATCACTGATCTAGCAACATCGGGGTCACAGGATTTTGCAGCAAATGTTGGTGATTTCTGTAAACTAATATATTTCCTATTTAAAAATGTAATAATTTTTCACAGTTCAGCTGATAGTTTTAGTATTGTATTCTTTTTACTCTCTCGTTGATGGTTTCTGATGGAAAAGTAAATGAACACAAATAATATTCATGCAAAAGGGATTTCTCTCTCACACCAACATAAACATTATTATTGAAATTATTTATTTTTCCTTTTCGTTATTATTTTTTTTTAGTTATTGAAAATTTTAATGTGAAAACAAATTTATGTAAATATATATTAAAATTTAATTTAAAAGAAATAACTTGCTAATCAGCTGACGCTGAGAGTGTACTTAAATAAATATGCTCCTGCATGTATTATTTTGACAACAAAAACAAATTTTCACATTCTATTGTTATTTTCAATATAACGAAAGTTTGTAAATTATTTTCAAAAAAATATGTTTGAAAGTCGACAATCCTGCCGCTGGCTGACTGCAGACATAAAACAACATCGAAGAAACCAAGAGTCATTATTTCATTTACCGTTAAGAGTAGGAAATATTAAGATTTCGCAATGACACACAATCATACAAAAATGTTTACCTGTGTGCTATTTTTTTTTCATATTTAGTATAATGAAACTAATTAGATAAGCTTAAAAGAGGTTAAGTATTTTTTGACAAAAAAAGAAATGATACAATTTGAACAGACAGTAAAACAACAAAAACAAGAACAACAACAACAACAACTAACATGTTTACCAACCAGCAAAGGGGACTTTTGTGTATTTTTTTTTTCATGCGTATGAGTGTTATCAACATTCTTTATTAAGTACGTACATGTACTTCAGTACGTATGCACATTAGTGATATAACGAATACTCTCATTCGTATTCGCATTCCCGAATATTCGCCTCTTTTTGATATTCGTTTTCCCCAAATTTAGTTGAATAATTAAAAAAAAATGTAATAAAATCTTATTTTAAACTTAAACTAATATTGCCGTATTCATAAAAACTAATTTAGGTTTGAAATCTATTTTAAGGAAAATTTGTATGCTTAAAATTCATTTCAAATACAAATTATTTTAATGAATACGGGCCATAATCTTTTAGAAAACTTAATACACAAAATTTTGTTTTTACACGACCTTTTTTTATACGGTTTTGATTTAACACGGTTTGAAAATAAAAAAAATTAAATTCCTTTTTTATTCTATTTCGAACGATTCAAAATAACACAACGCAAATAAATAAAAACACACAAAGCTCACAAATAGCTAGAAATCAGATGAAAACAAGAAAGAGCACAAAGAGAATATGCAAATACTTGTTTCTCTTTCTTGCTTTTTTTTAAATTTACTGGTCAGAGCAATTGTAAATAGCACAAGTTTAGAGGAATTACCTTACAAGGGAACAGTTGATACTTTTCCAGTTCAATCTCCAAAACCAATCGAAATTGGTGTCGATTATGAAGAAGACAAGAAATTGTTTTTTTTTCGTTAGCGGAATGTAATAACCGATAGCAATGTGATATTTTTATTATTAATAGGCAAACACCTTCTTTTTCAAATCTCTTTTCGCCGATTTTGACAAAACCAGTCATAATTTTGAAGATATTTATTCTCAAATGTGCACAATATATATTTTGTTAAAATCGGTTCAATAGTTTGGGAGCTATAAGCGTTTAAAGTTGCTACTAAATCATGCACACTTATTTAGATTTTTAGAATGTTTTTGGTTTTTGTATTTTACCGTACATATGTATTTATGTAAATGTTTAATATTCATTTCTAGAATGTGGTCGATTGAGTCGACCGCTGGATACACTAGTTTATATCTTAATTTGCTTTATTTATTATTATTCTTGTACAGGGGAGATTTTTATCAATTCAATTTCAAATATGTTATTTTGTAGACGTCAAAATTACGTCAAAAACAAAACTGAGTATTCGTATTCGCGAATACTCAAAAATTCATATTCGTTACATCACTAATGTACCTGTGTGTATGGTAGTTTTGAGATAAGATAAAATGAATATGATAAAATATTTATCAACAACATTTTAAAAGAAAACAAAATTTTTAATTTCCAAATCAACTAAAAGCAAATGTCGGTTGGTTGGAGCAAATAGAATGTCATGAAAGAAAAGAAAATGTTACAAATTATTAGAAAAATATACTTAAGTTTGAAGGTACTACATACAGTTGTGCTCAAAATAATAGCAGTGGGACTATCTTATATTTTAGCTATGCTCAATTTTTTGCTTTGGAAACTCTGATACCACGTGATATTGTACTGGTAGTGAATACGAAGTATAAAAATTGCAACAAAAAACTACTGATCATGATGCAATTCAGTAATTTTAATATTTTCCTTTGAAGCGCATCAAATCAAAAAAAATAGCAGTGTGACAAATTTTGCTTTTTTTAATTACTGAGTTTAAGCCTTTAAATCGTTTAGTAAATTGAAATGTAAATATACAGTGTTCCGAGTGATCCGAGAAGTTTTTTAAGTAGTTCTTTTCCAAAAAAAAAATGCATTATATTGTTACAAAATTTAAATGTAGATTCAAATTTGACGGACATAAAAATACAGCGGTGATTAAGCACAGTATAATCAACCGTGTGTATGCAAATTTGAGCACTCAAATTCAAACTAACGGAAACAGAAC
Source organism: Gymnocheta viridis (assembly GCA_956483585.1). Lineage (NCBI taxonomy): Eukaryota > Metazoa > Arthropoda > Insecta > Diptera > Tachinidae > Gymnocheta > Gymnocheta viridis. Next base: position 13,410,655 of record OY101443.1, read on the forward strand.
ATTCAAGAAAGTTCTAGAAACAGTAACGAGAATCTATTGGATTATTTAACAAATCTGTATGAAAAATCTTCATAGCTGAATAACAACAAAGGCTACACAAGCAAACCTATTGTCATGGTGAGGATTTTTCTACTACGTTCGAGAACCGTAGCAAGTCAAATGCTATATAAGCCGACACTGCCAAGCACAAAGAAGTCAGTCTTGTCTAAGATTTTGCAGTGTTAACGAAACAAATTACTTTGGGGAGCGCTGTAGACTAGTAGATAGCGTACTAGACAGTAATCTGGGGGTCGCAGGTTCGATTCCTGCCTAGACCTTGGATGTTTTTGCAGACAAGCCAAAATGGCTTCGCGGTTTGTGTTTGTTCTTTAAAAAAAATTAAACAATGGTATTAAAGGAAATAAAAAATCATTAATTTAAAAATCAATTTCCGTTGTGATTTTTTTTTTGACTAATTAAAAGAACTCAAACAAGTAAACGTTATCGAAAAGGTCGATACTTAAAAATATTAATATTGGGACAAGGAATGCATTATACCGGGTAATCGCGAAAATCAAAGAAAAACTTATGAGGAAATTAAAGAAACGTTATTGTACTCCCATCAAATTATCGCGAATGTCTCAATACAAACAAAGTAGGCAGACCTTCGCGGGCGCAAACGCAAAACATCTAGAATATATGACCATTTTAGGAGCATATCACCATATATCGAAATTGATCCTCCGGTGTCATAAAACAATATCCAATAGGGGCTGAATTCGTGCGTTATCATTACCACTATTCATAGGCGACTGAGGGTCTTATGAAATCTTATTATTTGGAGAGAATGCAAAAAAAAAACTAGAAAGGCGCTTGGCTAAATGAATCGAGCTTAAAGATAAAAATTTCGCTTTATCGAGAAAGTCACGGAACTATCAAACATCCCTCGTACATATTAAGTGCCTGGATGGTGTATTCACTTAATTGCTTAAATCTGGATGATTTTTTTAAGAAATAACAACTCAGGCAATTAATGACTACCAATCATTTCGATGTGTTACCTTCTTTCGGAAAGAATTGAGTAGAAAGTACAGATGGTGAAAGTTGAATTCTTTTCAGTGTTGCCACCTTATGTATAATTACACATATCATGTGTAATTTTGATGTTCATGTGTAGCCCATGTGTAGTTGCCTGCATTTGTTACTCATGTGTAATCAGCGTTCTCAGGTTTGGGGATTTGTCCCTAAATAGGGGGTTTTTTAGCGGGAAAATCTCCAGAGGACTTTTTGGCTCTTTTTCGCTGGAGATTATTATAAATTTTGTTATTTAGTTTTTCTTTTTTGTATTCAAATTCATTTACATATTGACAAATTATATTTTTCTGCTTGATGATAGCACAATTGAAAAAATTCGCAACAGAATACAGTATGACTTATTAGAAGCTCTTCTTGGAACAAATACACACTTGAAAAATAATTCAGTTTGCTGCGCCGAATTTATTCCATCTCAAATTCTAACACTTTTTTAATACAAGCAACATGTACAACAAAATTGCATTGCCTAATGAATAAAGGAGATTTTAATATTCTGAAGTTTTTGAAATTTTAAATTTTAATGTAAATATTCAAGTCTAATAATTTTACACAAATAGATCTAATTAAGTAAATAAAAATATGCATGTGTTTCCTTTGACATAATATTATTTAATTTTTAAGGATATATGGGATGAGATTATTATAATTATTTCGTCCTTTTGATTAAGTTAAAATTTATAAATTAACAAATATCAAAAAGCTTGATTATATTAAATATTTTGCAAATTTTGTTAAGAAAAAAAGTTTTATATTGTTTAAAGAATTTTTAAAAACAAATGTTAAATATTCCAGAAGAATCTATCTGTTGTAACTGAGAAGTATTGAATTTGATAAGGCTTTCTGTTATTTGTTAATTTATAAGCTTGAAAATTCTTATTACAAATCTGTGGGGATTTTTGGCTATAAGAAATTAACTATTTTGGGGAATGAAAAACTGCAAAGTGGGAATAATGTATAAAATAAAATTTTATCGTTTTTGAGCAATACATTTTTATTGTGATGACGACAAATAAGGATTGGCTGTAATATTTTAATTTATTTATGAGCCTTCTATGCATTTTTTTTTTGCTTAAAATTTATTAAGTTTTTGTTTGTGATTGTCCTTTTTACACAAAACAAAACTGTGATCTTTTTTAAGGAGAATGATATAGAAATGGTTTAAAGAAATCAAAAAAATTCCCTGAAGAAGTTGGAAAATGCCAACGAAACGTCGTAATAATATGTAAAAAATAATTTTTTTTTTATTTAAAGTGATTATTTTTCGAACAAATTGGTTGTTAATAGTTTTTTTTAAATAATATTTTATTAAATGACCTTGAAAGCCCAAATATTGAAAATATATTCATCATAAAAAACATTTTGGAATTACACCAAAAATGTCAAATATTTTATCGAAATAAATCAAAGCACGTTATTTTGCCAAAAAAAAGAAAGAATGTGTAATTCCTAATTTCATGTGTAATTTTGGCATGATGCATATTGAATTCATTATTTTACAACTCCTCATTTTTTTTAATTTTTTGTAAAATATTGGTGTGCCTTTGATGTCAAGTAGGCATTTTAAGCGGCTATTAGACGATCGTACTTGGTATGTGAGCATGCTATGACGAGTGAGAGAGAGAGATCGTTTTGCTATTAAAGGTATCATAGCAAGTATGTCATGCATCAGTATACAAGCAAACACGGAATGATCACTTTCATACAATTCCAACAACTCTTTTAAGAATGCGCGCTCTAACCAAGCCATCGACCGTTGTACTGAGTATGTCAGAATTGCTCGTACACGAGTATGATGATATGTATGATGTCATAAAGAAAAATGAAAATTTATTTATTTTCAGCATACCAAACCGACAAATACACGAATTTTTTGCTACCACACGAGTGTATTATGCTCACCTACCAAGTATGATCATCTAATAGCCGCTTTATTAATTATTTCACTACGCCGACGATTTTGCTACAATAGCTACGAAGTTGGGCGCTGTGATGTACACTACCATACACCTGTTAGTGTCCAGTTATCAGTGCTATGCCCCAAAAAAATGCTAAATGTTATATGACTTTCCTGAAATTGAGCTCGAACCCACGTTCTCGGTCATCACTGCCTTTATAGTCAACGCGTTAACTACTTCAGCCAACAGCACTCACTAGGAAAGATAGAAAAAACAGCAAAAAATGCAGTTTTATTCAACGCATTAAACTCCTAAATCATTGATAAATACAATGAAAATTAAAATCCTTTTCTCAACGTTTCAAAAGTAAACAAAAGAAACTAATTTCAGAAATAATAATGATTTTGAAAATTTATTTAAATATTCATTTCCAATATAAATATATTATAATACTTTGTTTGATTTTGATTATAACGAAGAAGTAGTTTTCAAGAAACCTATTTTTATTGCATTAATTAAATAAAAATAAGAACAAAATACTAGAATTCTGTTTATTAACAAAAAGAGATTAAATTTTAAAAACGCTTTAACATTTTTAAAAATATTTATATTTGTATATTTTTTTTAACAAAAATTAAATAGTTATTGCTTCAAATATTGTATTTAGTTGCAAACATTTGTTTGTTTCAGATTTAAGCTAAACAAATATACGAGTACAAAATACTATTTACAATAGAAATAGAAAAATAATAATAATAAAAAAAATAAAACTTATTATCTAAAAGAAAGCCAGAAAGAAATAAGCATTAACTAATTTACAAGAAATATAAGCTTTAAGAGATTTTGTTTAAAAAAAAAAGAAAAACAAAGAAAAACTAAAAATACACTTAAAAGTATGACTTAGAGGTTTTATAAATTTATACAATATTTGTGGTATCTACAGTTAAAAGATTTGCTGCCATACCTACCTTCTTGGAACGCTGCTTGCTCGTTAAATGTTGATTGGCCAGCATATCGGTGATGTCTTGACAGTCCTCGGGCTGCTCGGGTATGCAGAAATAAGCGGTGCTGCCATCTTCGTCGCCGCTAGCTGAGCAAGTGGAACAATCGGAAGTTTTTCTTTCCAATTGCTGGCGTATGCCATTGACTAAGCACTCGGCTCCGTCGAGGGCGGATATAGTGGAGCCACAGTAGTAGAGGTTGCTGCACGAGGAAGAGGCACTGATATCGGAATTACTGTCGAGCGCATCTTTTTCGGTGCCGGAGGTTTCCAAAGAGGAACGACGTCGCCGCAAACGTTGGGCTCGAAAATACTCGATTTCCTCTAGCGTTATGCCGCAAGTAACATCATCGGAGTAGTCGGAGACTACCACAGAGGGAGTGCGTACAAATCGTACACCTTGCATTTCACCCGGCGGAAAGTCACTGAAACAGGACTGGGAAGACTCTCGTCTAGAGCTGACACCTGAACGGGGATCTTCAGGTATTTCCACCACTCTTTCTTCCAGCAATACCTTAGAGGGTATTTGGTTTTGTTGCAAGTTGCTGGCTAAATTAGGTAACGGGGCATCCAATATGGGCGAATCGGGCAGCAAAGTGGGTTCAGCCAGCGGCAATAATGCGGGTCTCAAAGGCAAATCTGTTACGGTTAATGTCATTCTTCTTTTTTGTTGATGTGGCTGCTGCTGCTGTTCTGTGGTATCCATTGGTTCATCCACCTCCAAACCCAGGGCCGAATCACTGCTAGCTGATCGGGCCACCTTGTCTTTATTTCGACCAGCTGGTATTCTTTGTATGGCTGTATTTGTTGTGCGTATAGAATCATTGTCATCGTCTGAGGAATAAGGACTATGGCCTATATTACAGCCCTCATCGGACAAAGGACTCTGTCTCTCGGCCATCGACTCCTTGGTCTCTGCTGTGCTGTTATTTGTTTGTGGCAAAATCATGTTACTTTTAAAATCAAATCTTTTGGCCAATTCTTTTACTCTAGGAAATGGTGTATTATTTAAATTTTTGCTAGCACTTTTAATTTGCAATTCCGTTTGCTGTTTCTTTTGCAAGTCCAATTTTCTTAACGCCACTAATGAGAGACTTAAATCCACACTTGTCTGTTGCTGTTTTTCTTTCGGTTGCTGTTGCTGTTGCTGTTCCAACAGTTTATTACAGTCCTTCGGTATTTTTAATTTCAAATTATGTTGTTTTTTCAATATTCTTTTATTAAGCGTTTGATTGCTAAATTTCAATTTCACTGTATTTGTTGCGGTTGGTATATTTGTGCTCACGTTTAAATCTTTAAAAAATTCTTTTTTTAACAAAGCTTTGCGTTCGGCTAAACTTTTGAATTTCAGCTGCTCGCTATCCGTTTGGTAATAATCCTTTTTATTTTTGTTAAATTCCAGTAGTTCACATTGAGATGATGTGTGTTCTCTAGCGTTAAATGCGTCTAGATCTACAGCTCTTTGATAACTGTCGTCGAAAGGTATGACTGTTATGTTTTTATGTCTCATACGTCCGTTGAAATTTTGTAATAATAATGGTGGTGGCGCTGGTGGTGGTGGTGGCGATGGTTTAACCGTTACTAAAAGCTCTCCCTTAACCTCTACTCTCGTCAAGTGTTGTCGTCCCCGTTGTTGCTTTAATATTATATCAACAAGTGTTTCTTTCTTCTCCTCGTCAACTAATGATAAATTCTCTCTGTTGTTTGCTTCGTTTAAACTCGTTATTTGAAAATTTTTGCGCTGTTCGTTATCTGCGAAATAGTTGTTATTGCTGTTCTTGTTGTTGTTGTTGTGAAAATCATCATTACGAGCAATTGTTGTCCCACCTTCACTGCAAAAGTACGAGCACTTAGTCAATGTTTTCATGCCAGTATTCGTGCCACCACTTATCGTCGTCGTCGTAGCCGCTGCTGCTGCTGCTGTTTTATCGTTTTGTTTATTACGGCCTAAGCCGGAGATCGTCGATTTGCTTACGTCGTTTATCATTTTACCGATTAGATTACATGTTTTGTTTGACGCCTTTATTGAAATGTTGCTATCTTTTTTATTGTCATTATTATTTATAATTGGTTTCACAATTAAATTTTTGTTATATCGCCTTGAAGACTTTGCGTACGTACTACGCTGGCTGTGATTGCAAGACTTTTCTGCGAAAAATCTTTGATTCTTTAAACAGTTTTTTGGTTTAGTTTTATTTAATTTAGTTCTAGTCTGATCCTTTATAGTCTCATTGTCATCGGGAGTCATCATCGTAATTAAAGTATTTTGAAATTATTTATCTAGAGCTTTTGTAGGCCATCTAGAATAAATATTGGCGGTGGGTAAATATTATTTCGTTATCAGAATTTATAAAGTTTGATGTATGTAAAAATACAAGAAGTACAGTGGCCCAATAAAGTCTACATACAGCTCCAAACAAGTGCACTCTCCTTCCCAAACACAGGATATGAATCCAATCGAAAATTTATAGGACAAATTGGACAGAAGTTGGCGAAAAAATAAAATGTCCAACAAAGAAGACCTAAAGAATGCTTTAATCGACAAAGGGAGTAAAACGGATGCAGATACGAGGGTGGATCAATATCTCCGTGACTTTTTGAACTTCCCTCGTAATTATATGAAATGCAACCCTGTTCCCATCAAGTACCACCTGTTAAAAGACTACTGTCAAGTTTTGAGCAAGTGTCGTCATTTAATTTGCGTTTAAATAAAAATGGGAAAAAGTAAATTTCGAGTGCGCATTAAACATTATTTTTTCGCGATAAAAAAACTATCAATCAAACCAAGGAAAACGCTCGATAAATATTATGGGGAGTCTGCACCATCGATTTCAATGTTAAAAAAGTGGTTTAATGACTTTCGTTGTGGTCACACAACTACAAATGACACTGAACGTTCTTGAAAGCCAATTGAAGTCAGTACAACCTCAAATGTCGAAAAAATCCACGAATTGTGTTGGCCGATCGAAGAGTAAAAGTGCGGGAGATTGTTGATGCGATAGGCACTTCATGTGGCAGTGTGGTTTCGATTTGAAGTGATCAGCTGGGTTTAAGAAAACTGTGTACAAGATGGGTGCCGCGTTTGTCCTCAATTGACCATAAACGTAAACGTGTAACAACTTCAAAGGACTCCGAACTGGTACCTCATCCGCCATATTCTCCGGACTTAGCCTCTAGTGACTACTTCCTATTTTTTTCAAACCTAAAGAAATGGGCCGGTGGTAAGAGATTTAGCTCCAATAATGAAATTATTAACCAAACAAATGCCTATTTTAAGGACCTCGAAAAATCCTATTTTTTGGAAGCGATACAAAAACTGGAGAAACGTTAGACTAAGTGTATTTCACACAGTTTCACACGGACTTATTGATCCGCCTTCGTATAACCGTTTCCTCAATGCCAAAACGCATACGAGTCCTATTCGATGCTAAAGGTGGCCCAACAAAATACAATTTTTAAGTTATTTTCGTAAACGTGAGTAATATCTCACTCACGTTACCGATGTATGTTCACCTTTTTTTGTGATATACTCATATGTACTCATATGTTTTGAAATTGAGTTACGTTTTTTGGTTTAGAACTTTATCTTAGGTAAGAAACATATTAGTTTCTGTTTTATTTTTTTTTTTTAATAAAAATATTTAATCATGAGTAAAAGCTCTTTTAAATAAAAAAATTTTGTTATCCATTTTATATGCAGGCTTTATTGGGGCAGCTGTAAGAAGAAAAAAACACGAGTTAAGGTCAAGGGTTAATTCAATGGTAAGTTTACGGTTGACATAATTATTATGCTCGTTGTGAATGATTTGTGCAAATAAGGCTTTAATTTATATAGACCCCCCGTTGCCAAATGCAAGTAATTGCTGGCAAGCAGAGTGCACATATCGAAACATCGAAAATCCTGAAAAAAGGATCAAATGTCTTGCAAATTGCTTCAATGTTTTTACAGTCAATTGAAAGTTTCTTTGCAAGTTGTATAAATCTGAGTTGCCAAGAACTTTAACTTGCCACATTTGAGAGGAAAAAGTAGTTAGTAATTATTATTATTAATCCTTCTTTTTCAAGATTGATGTTTTAAAATGCCATCAGTTGTCTGCTCTGTGCATATTTGAAGAAATCAATTGCAGTTCTATTTAAAGTGATTATTTTTCGAACAAATTTATTGTTAGAAGTTTTTAATCCAAAGTGATTATTATTTTGGCTAATGTTCGTAACATTTTTAGTCAGAAAGAATTGGACATGAGACAATATTCTAAAGGAACAAAGGAAAATTTTAACATCAATTAATTTCAACTTACACGGCAGTTCTTTTTGAATATACCTATAAGGAGTGTCCCAAAATTAACGCAAGATTTGAATTTGTCGCCATTTGTGCAGTAAAGTGTTGCCCAAAAAAAAGTTAAAGCAATTCGAAAGCTGACAGTTTGGGGCTAGTAAAAATATAGCGTTACACGATAGAATAACGTGACTTTATTGTTGAACAATAGTTCAAAAATAATGCAAACTGGGCGGCCGCAGTTCGTCAACTGTGAAGAGATTAATTGACAAATCCGTTGGAGAAGCCAAAAACCCAGGTTATTCAAAAACAAACCGTTCAAGTGTCAGTATCGAAGCAGTGCACGGGAGTGTCGGTGACAATTCAGGAACCTCAATTGTAAATTTCAAGAAACTCCCTTCAGGGTATACTCACTAAAGATCTGTTGTATCTCCATGCTTATAAAATGCAATTAACTTCATGCATGCAAAACCGTGCAGGCCATTTGCCCGTTGTCTTATTCCATAAATAACCCAATTATAGGCACTTTATGATTCAATAAAAAAAATAACAATGAAGAGACTAAAAACTGCGTTTTCTCTTTTATTCAAATTTGGCGTTAATTTCGGGTCAATCTTTATATCCAGAATTAGTAAAAGGTATAGCCTTTTCATAAAGCACGATGTTCCTGGTGAAAAATTGCTCTTGACTTGCCGAATTTGACCGAAACAGAATTCAAAGGTGTGGTAGAGATCGCTCTATCCTGCAGTATTGGACACGTAATATCTTTGACAGATTATTCTAAATATGATAGAAAGAAAAAAACGTTACGAACATTAGCCAAAAAATAATAATCACTTTGGATTAAAAAACTACTAAGAACCAATTTGTTCGAAAAATAATCACTTTAAATAAAAAATATTTGTAGTTTGAGTTGTTCAAGTGATAGAATAACATTTAATCTTTTTAATACTCTGCTATTGCATATTTCGACAGTTTCTTTAGAGCAGCATTGCAGCACCTCTTAGTCTCCAGTAGAGACATTAATTTTCAACTGTATGAAAAGGCAATTTATTATTTTACATCGCCGGCGGCTCAATGCTAGAAATGCTGACATAAGAGGCCGCTGTGATCTATATCAGCATGTGTGACTTCTAACTCAGGCATTTAAAATTAATTAAGAAATAACTTTGAGCAAGCAACTATTTCTCCTCGCCAATAATATCATTGTATCATACATACATACATACATGTGTACTTATAAAAATATATTTTCGTTCCACTTCAATAATTTTGTCTGTAGAATTTTAAGGTTTTTTTTCTGCGTAATTTAATTTTAATTTTTTTTTATTAGTCATTTAAAGGAATGACGTCAATATGGGCTTAATTTGTAACACACAAATGTATGATCTGTTAGCACAAAGTATGTATTAAAAGATATTGTGCAACATAGCACCACGTAGGCAGGCAGGCAGGCAGTCAGTCAGTCGGGCACCCAGTCATGCTTCTCTAGCAACATGACATTAGTGAACTTTAAATTCCAAAATTAGAAATGCTTTAGTACAATTCGTTTATATTTAATCTTGTGATTTTATTATTATTATTATTTTTTTTTATTTATTTTTTTTTGGTTTTGTTTCATCAAATCTCAGCCGGCGTGACGTACAAAGTAGTTTAATTTTTTTTATTATTATTATTATTATTTATTTTAGTCATGGGTGTATTTTAAATTGCTTTTACGTAAATTTCTCATTTATTGTAGACGTTTCACTGACATCCATATTTGGACTTTTGAACCCGAAATATACTCATATAAAATTAACAAAAAAAAAGAACATTTTATAATGTGTTGCCGTTTTAAAGAAGCCATTCATTGATTAATCAATCATAAAATTTATATACATACATACATACATACATACATACATGCGAGTATATGTATGCCTACATATATTTTTTTACTTTTATTTCTTCATTATTTGCGAACTTAAGATTTCTTTCTGCGTAAATTGCACTTTTGTATTACGTAGGTTTGTTGCCCAAATTATCTGAAACGATAAGAGAATAGTAAAAAAATAAAAAATTAACTTTGGAGCTTTACGATAGCATTATAAACAGATATCATTTTATATACATATATACATATATATATATATATATATATATGTATATATAACTACTACTACAGAGAACAGCATAAGTCTATTTAACCTTGAATAGTACAAAAAAGTAAAAATAATAAAATAAATAAAAATTTCAACATATTTTTTCTAATTATTAAATTTATTAATCGAGATTGCCTCGATATCTTCTTTCAAAGATTTTCAAAAACGTTTGTTTGTTGAGGGTTTTTTAGCTAGTCTATATACATGCATTTCATTGGTGCTAAAGCCAAATCATCAGTAGACCTGAAGCCATATTTTTGAAATGTTTCAAACCTTTTATCTTTTACAAAAACTTTCAAAAACTCAATGAGAATTATAAAACTTAAACTTCAAATACAAAACTGTGTTCAACATTTTGCATGAACATTTGCATATGAAAAAGCTACGAAAAAAATCCTTTTTTGCCAGTATTTATAATGTATGCCTTTCTGTTTAATAACAAATAATGTCACATATTATGGCAGTATAAAAATGTCACAAACATTAAAGGAAGAATGTTTCACATATTTGAGAATTTTACAACGAAAAAGAAGCAGACAGAAATGAACACCACAAAAATACATTTAAAGCGGGAGTTTAAGCAGAAAGAGTAAAGACAGTGGACGGAATATGAAAAAAAAATTACAGAGAAGTCTTCTCAAACTATTGTAGGAGTTATTAGAGTTCGACAAAATCATTCCTTTTGTGGAATCGTTTCGACGGATCTGAAAGATGAAAGGAACTAGGTCGTTCATTTCGATCGTCATTCTATTTTTACTTTGAACAGTTTAGGAACGAGGAACAAGTGAAATTTTCTGTTGCTAATTAAAACGTCAACAAACATTTTTTAATGTTTGTTATCATTTTCTGGGTATACTAAAAAAGTTCTATAAGTCCTTTCGTAAAATGTTTGTAAAAAAATAATAACTGTTATAAAATAAATTGTTAATACGAGGACGGATTGATATTGAAGCTATCTAGCGCTCGATGGCAGCACAAACACAAAAACTTTTTTTTAGAAATTGCGATCTGTCAGACGTCAGCTTTTAAAATTTCACCCAAATTCATCGATTAGTTTATTTGTTGTAGTCGTTTGAATTAAGCAACTTTTGTTTTTCTTGAAAAATGGAAAAAAGTGAATTTCGTGCAGTGATTAAACACTATTATTTGAAAGGGAAAACGGCGAAAGAGACAAAAGAAAAGCTCGGTTAAACATTACGTTGAGCCTGCTCCGTCAGATTACATGGTAAAATATTGGATTGCTGAATTTAAACGCGGCCGAACAAGCACTGCAACAATACCATCAACAGGAAGGCCAAAAGAGGTGGTTACTGAAGAAAATATCAAGAAAATCCTCGATATCGTTAAAAATGATCGCCGTGTCAAGTTGCGTGAGATTGGTGAAATGGTAAACATATCATATGAACGTGTGTTCAACATTTTGCATGAACATTTGCATATGAAAAAGCTATCGGCAAGATGGGTGCCGCGTTTGCTCAGTGTCGAACAAAAACGAGTTTGACAGACCACTTCACAGCGGTGTTTGGGCATGATAAAGCGTAATGCTGTTGATTTTTGGCGTCGATTAATAACTGTTGATGAAACGTGGGTTCACCACTACACAACTGAAACCAAAAATCAATCGAAACAATGGGTGGAAGCTGGTGGAAGTGCTCCGAAGAAGGCGAAGACAGTGAAATCGGCTGGCAAGGTTATGGCCACTGTATTTTGGGTTGCACACGGAATATTGCTCATCGATTATCTTTAAATAGGATCCACAATCACAGGAAAGTATTATCGTGCATTATTGGATCAATTGATAGATGCAAGCAAGAAAAAACGACCACATTTAAAGAAGAAAAAAGTGCTCTTTCTTCAAGACAACCAACGCACCGGTTCACACAGCATTAGATACGATGCTAAAATTACGTGAAATACACTTCGAATTGGTTGATCATCCACCTTATAGTCCAGATTAAGCTCCTAGTGACTTTTTCCTGTTTCCAAACTTGAAAAAAATGGCTCGCAGGAAAAAGATTTATCTCAAACGAAGAAGTGATTACCGAAACTAACGCGTATTTTGAGAGGTTCCCAAAATCGTATTATTCAGATGGTATAAAAAAGCTGGAATATCGTCTTACTAAGTGTATTGAGCTAAAAGGACAAAATTTTTTTTTCCTACTTAGGTAGCTTTAATATCAATCCGCCCTCGTAGATTATCTATTGACAATGTCACCATTACTACTGAAAAATTTAAACCCCAACTATTGATATCTACAATTGACATTTAACACTCGAGTAAGCTTAAAAAAATTTTGTATGGGATTTCGTTCGATATCGAATGCCCTAATTTGCCCCCAGTTTTTATTTTGAACCTCTAGGAATTTTATCAGATCCTTATCAGTAGTGAAACAAAGTGTTTGTGCTGTGCGCTTGATATATACAATAGTTTTTTTTTTGCCACCACGATAAAATCTATTTACATAAGTGCAATGAATTTTATCAAGTTCATTAATTTGTATCTTTTTAATTTACGTCATGACGTAAAATTTTCGTTAAGTACACATCAGTAAAATGAAGGAAGGAAAAAAATCACAAACGCTTAATATTTAATACTCATGTCACTTTGGCGGTACCTCCCATGTAAACAATTAATATCGATTTTAGATTTAAAAAATCTATTGTTTTCTAGGTGGCACGAGGGCAGTTTGATAATTCCGTGAGTTTCCGGATAACATAAGATTTTTTCGGTAAAAAAACGTTTTATTTCTCAACATAGTCTCATTTTAAGCTCGATACATTTAGTGAAGCGTCTTTTTAGTTTTTTTTTTTCTTCATTCCCTCCAAATAATAAGATTTCTCAAGAGCCTTGAAATAGGGGTTTGTTTCAATGATAACACTTTCGTTTGACCTACGAAATAGTCAAAAGGTGCTAAATTCAAAACGTTGGCTGGATGGTGTAGCAGTTTATAGCCTAATTCATTGATTTTTGCAATAGTTACGCGGTTGCGTTTATGGTCCAGTGTGAGTAATCACGATACACATCACGCGGATAGCTTTTTCATATCCAAATACTCAAGCAAAATGTGATGTACTTGATCGGTTGAAATGCCTAAAGTCTCAGCTATCTCACTCACTTTCATTTTCCGACCATTTCAATAGATTTTATCGGCTTTTTCTGTCGTGACGACCTTTTGGGGGCAACTTGTACGTTCAAAATCATTTGTGCTGGTACGACCGCAACGAAACTCAGTAAACCATTTTTTAATCATTTGAAGTGGTGATGTAGAGTCTCCACAGTATTTATCAACTCTTTATTTGGTTTCGGTGATGGTTTTATTACATTAAAAAAAAATTAATCTGCTACTATAATCCAATTTTTGTTCACATTAACAAGGATGTGTACTTTCAATTGCTGTCAACAGCAAACTACTAGACGCAGCTTTCTTAAAATGCGACAGTAGTCTAGTTATAGATAACAGTTAACGGGACTAGTGCTGGATTTAAAACTGCCCTTGTATGACAAACTCGCCACATCTCTTTAAAGCCAACAATTTCTTTAGATTCTTTTTAAACTTCCTAGAAAATGTAATGACGAATAACGACATTTTTCAATTTAATTTTAAACTTCTGAATGAGCGTCAGTTGCTGGAAGCGTCAATTCTTAAGCTAAAGGGTCCGCCATCTAACGTTTTTTTTCAACTAGTGCTTATTTCGTGAATGGTAACACTTAGCTCATGTCTGATTTGACAGATAATTAGTTTTATCCTTCCGCTGAACGAATATGGTTGTGTATTCGCTTCGCTAAGTGGGCCTGCGATCGACTTACAGAAGATGCCGATTTTGCCAAAAAAAAAATCATCTTTTCAGATGAAGCTCATTTTGATCTTGGCGGGTATGTAAACAAGCAAAATTGTCGCATTTGGGGCACAGAAAACCCGCACGCATACATTGAAAAGCCGACGAACCCAAAACGAGTCACTGTTTGGTGCGGATTTTGGTCCAGAGGCATAATTGGGCCATTTTTCTTCGAAAATGAGCAAGGAGTGGCCGTTACAGTCAATGGCGAACGTTATCGGGCCTGTTGAACGATTTTTTTTTTTTTTTTTCAAAAAAATTTAAGAGGAGGATATTGGCAACATTTGGTTTCAACAGGACGGCGCTACGTGCCACACAGCCGAAGCTACAGTCGATGTTTTGCGCCCTGTTTTTGAAGATCGCATTATCAGCCGCAGAGCTGATGTCGTTTGGCCACCTCGGAGCTGCGATTTGACACCGTTGGACTATTATTTGTGGGGTGCCGTCAAAGATAAGTGTTACGCCGAGAAGCCAGAGACAAGTGACGCTTTAAAGGACGATATTCGTGAAGCCATTGGTGAAATACAGCTGCACACAATCGATAATGTGCTTAAAAATTGGACCGATCGTGTAGGCTACTGCATGGCCAGCCGAGGCAGCCATTTGAATGAAATTATTTTTCATTATTAACCGGAAGGAATGTACTTTCAAATAAAAAAAGAAATTTGAGAAAATATTCAGTAGTTTTTTTTATAGCATTTTCAAAAAAAAAATTATCTGGCGGACCCTTTAGAAGAATACTTTTTACAAAATGTACGACTAATTTAAAATAAAAACATAAGAGATAAAAAAAAACAAGATACTCAAAATTGAACTTATATCCCTAAAATGTACATCTGCATGTTGGTGTGTTTGCCTCTTTTCTATGAAAATATTGAGCTGATCCAAGGCAGATCAACAAGGTAGTATTGAGAACTCAGCTGATTTACCTGACTACGAGTAAATGTCAATTGTGTAAAATTAAATTTGTGTTGATAATATACTCCTAACATGGCTGATGCCAAACACGACAGCTTTTTATGATGTTTGAAATTTGTTAGAGGTTCAGCTGTGCTAAGAGTGCCACCCGATTATGTAGAAGTTTTGACAGTTGCTCAGGTATTTTTACAACAACTTTTGTATTGTTGTTAAATCGCTACTCCCTTGTAGATCTGCCGTGGTAGTTATCCTAAATATCTATATTTTAATTTGGGTTCCCCTAAAAAAATCCCTCACAAAGCAGAAGAGAGTTTGAATTAATTGGAGAAATTTTTCCTCGAGAAAAGACTTTTCCTCATGAAACAAATTCCTTGCGAATATTTATATTTGGGCTGAAGGAAAGCTAGTAGCTCCTCATATGTACAGGCGTCCAAGCGTATAAAATTTCCGTAGTGTTCTGGAAATGCAATTTTCATATTTTTTAATAAAATTACATGTGAACTCCTATTTCTTCTCAAAAGTCAGTCATTTGTCCATTTCCTTTTTTTAATTCCTTTTTTTATTGTGTACACATGGTAAAATAATACAGGTTGTGTCGAAGCTACAACAACAATGCTTTTAGGCTCGAAGCTGTCAAAAAGCACAAAAGAAAAATGGCGAAAGGGCATTTTCTGTTCCAGAAAGAATTTCATTTCTTTTCCCTTTCTTATTTGCATTCGAAACAAATGTTAAAGTGTGTTTTTTTAATGGTGTGGGTGTGTGTTAGTAATAAATAATTAAATTTTTACAGACCCGAACCCAAAAAAAGAGTCCGTTAACGCTTTGACACTACCTCTATTATTCTACCATGTGTATACAAATAAATTAACAAAAGTGCAATCGCTTCCACTTCACAATCCATGTTTTCTTTTCGACGTTTAGGATTATTGGGATTTGTTCGTAGTGTGTGGAGAAATGGTACGCGAACAAATCACACGTGTGTGGGCAGCTTTAGTAAAGTCTGCCACCATTTGACTTTGCTAAAGCTCCAAGATATATGCAGCTCGTCTCTGACGCCACGTAATCAATGTTGCCAATTAGTTTAATTTACATTCTTAATTTTAATTTTGTAACAATATCCCGTCCTACATCATGCATTTACGAAAACTATTTGGAATTGGGAGCTTAGCAGCTGTTTTCCCCCAAGAATTCATTATTTTTTAATCAATTCGTTTAAAGTTTAAACCAAAGAACGTGAGTTAATTGAAAAAGACATTTTTTGCATAAACACCATACACACACGTTTAGTTAAATGCTCTGCCAGTAATAAAAAAAATTACCCGCAACAGAGAATTTAATTAATAGTTGCGCACATATGTATGCGCACATATGTATGTAAATACAATGTGGGTTTTATCGCACCTGTTAATTATAAGTTCAAATCAATAATTTAACCCTCGTTTTTTTCGAGCACTATTTTATGGAACATTTTTTTTTAATCATTATGTGACACATGAGCTTTCAAAAACCAAAATATTTATACATACATAAATACGTATATAAATATTTATATGAGCATATAAAAAATGTAATTGCAAAATCATACAGAGTGCCCCAAAATTACCGAAGGGGTTTGAATTCCTTAGAACTTTTTTATTAAAACACAATTGAACAACGTGCCCAAATCGTTGAATTTTATTTCTCAAATTCACGGTCTATTGAACCCTCAGTCAACAGCGAACCGGAACTGGTTGCAAATTTTCGACAACAAGGGGCAGTAAGAAAGCTTCCTGTTGCCGGCAGATGCCGAACGGTACACATGACAATATTGAACGGGAGAGTATTCGGGTGAGTGGAGAACCATCAACCAGGAGGCGTTCGACACAACTTGGTCTCTCACGAGGATCGCTTCTGAGAATTTTGCATACAATAAGGTTCCATGCTAAATTCAGCTTGTCCAAGAACTGAAATCGACAGATTACCAACAACGATTTGATTGGGCAATTTATTTCCGGCAAAAAGGCAGAAGAAAATCATGATTGTTATTCATAATTTAATTATGAGCGACGAAGTCCGATTTCAATTACAAGGATTCGTTAATAGGCACAACTACAGGATATGGGAATTACACCCACTTAAGTGTACCGTTTGTGTCGTGGTGTTTCGTCGGAAAAAATAATTGGCCCATATATATACGTTCATCACTAGTTTTCGATATCGGACAATGTTGGAAAATCTTTTTAAGCCAGCTGTAGAAAACGATCCGCAAGAATGTTTGCAACAGGATGGAGCCACAGCGCACACTGCGAGGGACACAATGGCTCTTTTACGCGACAGCTTTGATGCACGAATTATTTCGCGTACAAACGATTTTAATTGGCCTCCGTGCTCACCGGATTTAAACACTCCAGATTGTTTCTTCTGGGGTTATTTGAAACGAAAAGTCTGTTTTAATATGCCAGCAAATAAAAAACAATACACGCTATGAAATCAACAACATAACAGATGAAGTTTTGCGCAAGTTTACATTTATACGGGGTGTCCGCCGGGAAGGTATACTACTTTGTTTTGCCGCCATTTTGGTAAACATTAGTCTTGACAGTTCATATTTGGCTGTCGTGAAGTGGACACGTGGCAAATTCGATAACGTGGAAAAATATTCGATAAACCAATGTGTTTTAATCGTTAAAACATTTTACCAAAATCAATCATCGATTACTGTGACGTGTAGTGAATGATTTCGAAGAAAGACGGTCTGTAGGTGATAGGCCCAAGCATGGACCACAACGTACTGCAAGATCGGCTGATGGGGAGTGATATCGTGATATGATTGAAAACTTTTTAACGTCACAACTGCATGTTTTTGGGCTTAATTAACATGTGGTATCAACGAGACGGTGCCACATTGCATACAGCCAGGATTACAATGGAGTCACTGCGAGACGTCTTTCCACAACAAGTTATTTCAAGAAATGGTGATATTGATTGGCCTCCACGGTCGCCTGATTTGACTGCTCCGGACTTCTTTTTGTGGGGATATCTGAAAAGCAAGGTTTATGCAAACAAACCAGAAACGCTTGATCAACTCAAACAAAATATTCGTGATGAAATTAATGAAACTCCGCGTGAAATGTGTGAGAATGTAATGAAAAATGTGTTCAAAATTGCTCGCACTTGTGAGGCTAACAGAGGCGGACATTTATCTGATATTGTATTCCATACATAATTGCCGACATTAAATAAAACATTTATCAATATTAGATCCATTCTCTTTCATTTAATCAAAAATTATAAACAAACAAAGTAGTATACCTTGCCGACGGACACCCTGTACATTTTAGAAAGAGCACGAATATGCGAATCAGAAAATGGCCGCCACTTGCAGGGTATAAATTTTCATAATTAAATTCAAAATATTTTCCATTAATATACTGTATTTAAAAAACAAATTTAATAACTATGTCTTAAAAAAAAGTTATAATGAACTCAAACTCCTTCGGAATTTGTGGGGCAGCCTGTATAAACTGTGAAAATGAAATAAAAATAGCCATGAGTGACAGTCATTCGAATAAAAACTAATTATTTTATGTTGCAATTCAACGAGATCATTAATTGATATTAATAAATATGTAATTAACATTTTACAAGCGCTTGATTTGTAAGTTAACAATATTCTCTAATCTTGTTAAAATATTTTTATTCTCTTACTGTGTAAATTAAACTACAAAGTCGTTCTTCATACACCTTATCAAATAGTTTTTAAATATTATTTTTTCTGCTAAAACTCTTATGACTAAACGAAATGGTCGTAATTCATCTTGAATAAAAAGGACAGATTTTATCTTTAGCCGTGGAGAACTCTTAAATGAAATTTTATAAATTACTTCAAGGCATTATGAATGAATGACGTCAAGATAACAAAACTTAAATGTTGAAAGTTGTTTGAACAAAGATTTAAAAAAAAAACTTAAAAGGAATTTCAAAACAAATCATAAAAAATGTACATATGTAAGATATATACTTAAAAGTAGGTTTGGCGCACTTACACAATTGAGTTCTTTTCAGTGATTAAATGCCAAATTAATTAAGGATATTAATTTTTTTGCACCTTTTTCTACTTTTTTGAAAAAGGTTGGAAAAGGACATTTTCGAGGTTGGCGTCTCATTGATCAGAATTAAATATTATTTTAACTGAATCATTAAACATAATGGCGCATATTCAGAAATTACCACTAAGTTTTATCTTGTTTAAGTACCTATTTAAGTTATTCACAGTTGGTTACTTTCAGCACAAAAAGTGTGCACTTAGTAATGGGTGAAGCTGTAACTAACTGATAACTAACTAAAATATTGAAACAGCTAATTGATTTCTATTGCGTCCAAAAAACATCCATACAAATGGAAAAATTCACTAGAGATGTGTTTTTGGTCAACAAAGTTCAATTGAATAACTTTACTTTTACATTCCCTTATTTTAATTGATTTCTATACAAACTATGAACAAAAAATTACTTTTTTAGGATTTGTATGAATCGTTTAAATAATAAAAATTGTTTTTTAATAGCTTTATAAGCTTTTTAAGTAATTACAGTAAGTATCGTTCAAAATGTTATCAAATTATTATCTCTACATGCCAATATGCAGAGTTGTATTTCTTACATCAGCTGAAAGCAGTTGCACCAGTTATGAATTGTGAATAAGATCTATAGTTATCTGTGAACTATTTTTTAGTTTATGTTTTATTAGTTTCGACTTGGGTTATAATATCTGAATATGCGCCAATATATCTAATGTCTTTACAAAATTTCATTACGTTATCTCTTCGTTTTTTTTTTGTTCTCAGTTAAGCTTAGTACTCTGTTCGAATTTGCGAAAAATGTTGAGCAACATTGATTATTTCGTTTGAAAATTTTGACAACTCATCAGTGGCGACAATACCACGATTTATAACAAATTTATCGGTTTTATGGCCTTGAAATGAGCAACTTGTGAAAACAAAAAAATGTGTTTATTTAAAAAAAATACAAAACAAAAAAACAACAAAATAATTTTAGGAACTTGTACTGCAAGGTATCAATTAATGCAAATCGCAGCTGCTGCGGAGGAGCTCATTGAAGACACACGTTCTGCAAAAAGCACTCACCTTCATTTTATATTATATTTACATTATTTTCCATTATTTTAATTATTTCTGGGCAGCAAACTTAAGGTTAAAACCACAATTATCTGATCAGCTGTTGTTTGCGATTCCGCACGAAATAAGTGGTGCTTACATTATTTCACAGTTGAAAATTTTGTTGCCAGAAACATTTTGTGGTTGAAAAAATAATGCAGCCAGAAATATTTCGTATGTTTTCACAAGATGAACAGAGTAAAACTTCGGCCATATTATTTTGCAATTATTTCGCATGAATTTTTTTTATATGGACTTTTGACAGCAGTTCGCACGAAATGATGAATAAAGTGCCATGCTTTATGGCAATTTTTAATTTCTGTATATATGGGAAGGATACGAACACTTGAGATTTAAATGACCAAACTTGAAGTGTGGTTATGTTTTATCAATTAAAACATGTATGCCAAATTTCACCACTTTGTGGTGATAACTCCTTCTATTTTTGGCCACTCGTTATATGAAATCACGACCGTGACGCCAAAACATTACGATAACACGCACACACTTAAAATTTTAACGGGTTTATTTGATTGCCTTGCAGTATAAAATGCTACTTAAAAAAAAATGCATATGCGGCACACAGAATAAAATATTTAATTTTCAATCAAAGAATTTTCAACTTATAACTCTACATTTTTGAAAGTTCTCTAGCAAGTAAATTTTTTGTTCAAAACATACATATGCCGGAAGCAGTGGTGAATAGTCATTCTTGTGAACATTCTTTGTCGCTTTTCAACATTCCGAGTTTTTGGCTTATACTCCAAATCAATAATAAGCTGACTTTTTTCTGGTTTTATCTCAACTTCTTTCGTTTTTTTTTATCTACACAAGAATTTCATTTTCCGTTTATTAATTCATTATGGGTTTTATTTATGATGAAAATGTTTTTTTTTTCATTTTACAAATTTGATTTCATTCAAAATACACAACAGCAAACTGTTGTACGAGTATTTTTAAAATAAACAATTTGACGTCATTTGATTTGGGGAAAATGCACGCACATCACCGCTGACTACACAATTAGCCTGTCAAATGTTTATCACAAACAAATTATATTTAAAAATAAATATTTATTTTTATAAAAATAAATAAAAAAAAAACTCACTGAAATGAGGCACAAAAAAGAACTTTATCAGTTGTATTTTTAATTTTTTTGTTTTTCTTTTTATTGTTAAACTTATGTTAATTAATGAAATAGCAATTAAAGAAAAATTAACAACAACATTGCCACGGTCATTATTTAATAAAAATTTTAATTGTTTAAACTTTGTGTTGCCTGCTCTCGCGTGACATACATAGTTTTGGTATTACGACAGTACGAATGACAGAATATTGACATCAATATAAATATGTATTTATTTTGACAGTAATTTATGAAAACAGGAAGGAATAACAACAGCAAAGTTATGGATCGCCAACAGTAATTAGTGCCGCTGTACAAGGTAAGTGACTTTTAAAAATTTAATTTAATTTAATAATTACAAAAAAAAACTTACAAGCACACACATTTCTATTTTAATATTTTACGATTTCCATAAAAAAAAAGAGTTTTGTATAAAGATACTTGTGCGAATACGATTGTAGTACTCTTAGATTTTTTAATTATACCTATTTTTGAATGAATCAATTACAAAATAAATTATTCGCTTTCAGTAAAATAAATTTAGCAGAGCATTTAATTGTTCACAGATCTTTAACGATTTCTTGTGAATATCCCGAATATCATTGAAAAGGAAAACAGCTGTTTAAAGTTTTCCTATTTGACTTCTGCAAATAAATATGTAAGAAATTTATTAAAACACAATTCATCATTATAAAACAATAATTTTTCGTGTTTGACTTCCTTAATTTATGCTTATAATTTTGAATGTCGATAAAATAAATTTACCGGAACATATAATTATTGTTCACAGATCTTTAACAAATTGTTGTGAATGCCCCTAATATCATTGAAAACGAAAACAGCTGTTTAAAGGTTTCCTATTTGACTTCTACATATGCTACTTAAATAGTATGTATTTGAGTACCTTTTATTATGTATTAGAATACTATTCGTCATTATAAAACGTTAATTTTTCTTGTTTTAATTTCATAATTTATGCGTATAATTTAAATAAATGAATTACAACAACATATTCGGCGTAAATAAATCAAATTAATTATAGAAAAATAAAATCTCGTGTTTGAAATGCTCTCAAGAAAAAAAATCTGATATTGAAGCTATCAAGTCATTATATCAATTCCTTTGACGTCAATGGAATAATTAATAGAGAACGTTATTATACATACATATTATAAATACAGTGTTAAGAAAGCAACAACAACAAGAGCAAAACTGATTGTTAAAATATGTATTTGTAAAGTTACCTTTTGTTAAAATAGTTTTTTTTTGTTAGACCACAAAATTAAACAATCGCTTGTTAATTGTCGGTTGTAATTAATTATTGCAGTATCTTAGTGTTTTTTTTTTATTTTTTTATTACAAATGCCGTAACATCGTAACGTTATGGCCTACTTATTTATTTTTTTAATTAGTTTTAAAATTTGCATACTTTGAAATGAGAGACTTTTTTTTAAATGTTTTTGTTTTCTAAATATTATTTAATTACATTTAATTTTCATGGAGCTTTTAATGCCAGATTTTTACAATTACGAGTACATACATATTTATTGTTTTATATGTACATAGATACATATTGCAATTTGTAAACTTTGTTTTTTTTTTTTTGTTAAATTTTAAAATGTTTTTCTTATTGTTTTATATGCACATATTGCAATTTGTAAACTAGATTTTTTTTTATTAAATTTTTTACAAACATATTTTGTTAAATTATTTTTTTACACAATTTTGTTTTATTTAAAAAACAAAACTCTTGCACTTATGTAAAATAGTTTAACTTTATTTCTTCTATTTTATTAAATATTGAGAATTTCATAACTTCCCAGTCTTTTTAATTCAAATAAATTAGATTTATTTTTAAATGTAGTTGTTGTTGCTTACAATTAAACACAACACCAACAACAAAAGTACACACATACATATGTACATATATAAATATGGCAACTCTTTAATCATGCTGTGCTCCTTCTTCTTTTCATTTGTTGACATTTGTCACCACTTCAGTAGAAGTCCTTTATAAGGCAACTCTAACACTGGGTATTATACACTCAAACAAATTAACCGCTATTTACCAACTTGTTGATTGGCTTAACAAATACTTAATACGAGCTTCGAACGCTCAACAAACAAGCAGCACTTTAAATCAACTTAACACGCACACACGCATTCATTTCTATTTTTATTGAATTTTTTTTTTGTTTTGATTAATTTAATTTTTATGTTTGTTAACTAGAGCTTAACAAATTAGTAGTATGTAAGTATAAAATTTGTTGTTGTTTTTTAATGTGCAAAAAAGCGCCATTCCGTCTATATGAATGAAGTGTATTCTATTACAAGTAAACACATACACATGTACATATGTACATATTCACTGTTAGATTGAGTTTGCGCGCACCCATTCATTTTTTTTAAAACAAATTAAGTGTTATTTTATTTATATTACTATTTGTATGTATGTACGTATGTATGTACAGTGTACAGCGTATTATGAGAATTAGCGACCTAGTGACACAATTCAACATGTGTTTTTTGCTGTATTCTTTTAATTTTGCATGAATATGCATGTAGTATGTATGTATGTATGTACATATTTGTTTGTGTGGTTTTTATTTGTTATATTTTAAGCTTAATAAACAAGTTTGCTTAAAAACGAATAATTCTTATTCTGATTTAAATTTTATTTTATACACTTCACCACAGCTGAAACAGGTGCACTGATATAAGTTTGTCAGGCCGTTTGTAATTTCGGCAAAATTCATTCCGGACTTTATAAAGTATGTATGTATGTATGCATTTATGTACATACATATGTATGTATGTGAATATGTGGAGAGAAACACCCTTCTATCCTTAGTTTAAGTCGGTATTAAGCCAACCTGATCTTTAAATAAACAGGTTTCTTGCTTTTAGTTTGCATTCCGAAAGGTCTGCAAGTTTGGGCAGAGTCGAGTTGCCTTGATATGTACTGGGCATTGAGAGAGAAGGTGCTTAATATACATATTCTTTCTCCTCTTTACTTTGACAACTTCTGCACTATAATGCGCCTATTTGACAGCAGAGGCGCTCACAACATAAGAGTTGGAAAACAATTAAGAATCATTCATTTTTGAATTTTAATTCGTTACGAATTAGCTAAATTTTGAATTAAGGCCTTAAGCCTTTCCAGTAAATCATGAGAATTTCAAATCTAAGAATGTTTTGCCTTTGAACTTTGTATACTGCCTTTTACATAAAAAATTAATTGAATAACAAAACGACAGTGATGCTTACTGCATATTTACTTACAAAATCAATTAAAATTTCAATGAATTCAATGAATTAATTCAATTCGAATGAATTGCAGTTCACTTTGACAAATGCATTTGAATTGGAAATGAATTGCAAATCATTTGACTCGAATTTCATTGAATTCCCTTTTTTTTTGTGTGAAAAGCTTCACGAGTACAAGCAGCTCCGTACCAAATACCGCTCTTCCTTCCCCTATCTGTCTTTGTCGGGCAAACTCAAAAGTAGAGCAGCAAAAGTTGAAGTGTGTGAAACGGCACTAAGCGCGGGAAAATTCATTGAATGATGTAGTGATCATAATATCATCACCAATAAAAAGTGAATCACTTTTGAAGGAAATTGAGTAAAAGCCCAGCGGGAAAACTGGTCAATGATTACACATGTAATGGAAGGTGTAATGTATTATTTTCCGAAGCAAAACAATGCAATCCTTTGGAAACGAGAAGGTAATTTGATCACACACAAAAATTACACAATGCTTACCACGTATATTACCACTTCTTACGAAGAAGGAATGTATTGTTTTTGCTTGTTCATTGCGAATTCATTACTTTCCTAGGACATGTTCTGTGTTGACAATAATGAATTCTGGAATGAAAAATTATACATTCTGTACATTACTTTTTCGTTTACTATTCATTACCTTTTGCCGCTGCGAGGGGACTTAAGATGGATTCATTTATCAAATGTTGTTCGGCGTCTCTCTTTTTTAGAGAGAGAGAAAAAGTTAAAGAGTTAAGCAAAAACATAACCTAATTGTTTCATCTCTGGTTTACGCTGTGTTGGTGGATAAATAAACAGTGGTGTAAATAAATAGCAGCACATCAGATTACAGATGCGTTATTGTTCAACTGGAGTAATGAATGCTTTGGGCCCACGTTTGACAAAATTAATAGCTCCATTAGAATTATTGCTAATGCAATGACATCACGACAATTAAGCTTTTTATAAATAGTAATATAAAGGGTTCACGAAATTCGTAATGACTGAATATTGCAATCATTCAGGTTTTTTTTCGTTTTTGTCATTATTATTGCATTTAATTTATTAAAATAATTCGAGAATGGAATTTTTTCAACATAAAATTGTTTTTGTATTTTCGATTTTTATTCGCACTTTTTTCCAAAATTAATATTTTACATATACATATATTAAAACATTAAGAATTTTGTTAAAAACAAATTGCAATTGATTATTGAGGGTTATAGCTTGTTCCTTTGCGCATTTCACTGTTGCTAATGCAGATCATCAGGGAACTTTACCCAAATATTTCTTAGAACAACTGGAGATATATTAAACTTTCATTAAAGCAAATGAAAAGTTTAAACAATATCAAAGTTGTAACAAGAACTCAATAATCAACCAATTGTTTTTGTTTTCTTACTTTACCATTACTACCTAGGCTGACTTTTTTTCAACTCTAATTGTAGTTGTAAGAAGTTTGTAGAAAATGTAAAAACAACAACAGCTATAGAGTGATGTCAAACAAAATTTTGTGACCGGGTGCTGTCAAGTTAATAATTGGTGCTTGTTTTGTTGATTTTAACATACATACATACCTACAATAAAAAAATTTGCTTTCAGTATGAGTGTTAATAAGTATGATCACAAGTTGTATGAAATTTAAAAAAAAAGTAATTATTAAAATTGCAATATATCCAGTGAAAGAAACTAAGACTCAAGCCAACACATTTCATTAAAAAGTCATTGTGTAAAACTAGTGCTAGTCTAAGAGGACTTCAACAACAAGGCAAGTTAGTGTTAAAACACTTTTTGCAGCGGTTGTTGCTCATGGCTTTTTATTTAATATCTTATTATCATAAATATTTTTATCCTTCTAATTTTATGTGTATATTTCTTTTACTTTAGAGATCTTCAAGGTCTCATTGTACGAGTGAGTACATATTATACTATGCTTGATAATATTCTTGTATTGTGTTGGATTTAATGTAAACTTTTACATGTTGCTGTATTCAACATTCGTTTTTTTTTGCAAAATTTTTGTTGCAAACCAGTTTTATGAATGTGTTTTCTGAAATCTATAAAATCTAATTCTCTAGGCCAAGAGTTAACAACACAGAGTCGAAAAAAAACTTGTTTTTATTGCAAAAAAATCTAACTAACTAACTAAGCATTTATGTTTTGGCCAAATTCATTGGAAACAAAAACAAACTAAAACTATTTAATGACAAAATTTTTATTAAAAACTACTAATTGAATTGAAAAATAGTTTTAAAAAATTTTATACCTTTTAAAACTTTGTTAAACTTTGAAACTCGGTCAACATTAATTTTTAATAAACGTTTTTTTTTGGTTGGTTTGCTTTTGATATTTCTCTCGATATTTGAATACTTTCTTTTTCTTCTTCTTTATGTATGATTTTAATCTTGAAATTCCATAACACCGAAATTTCGCGATTTTCGGCGTGAACAAATACAATTAACACGAGTTGGTATTTCTTTTGTTTTTATTTCTTTTGAAACAACACATTTGTTTTGCTTTCTTATTATTATTAATTTGTATTGTGTTAATGTTTCATCGCTCAGCACACGATCACTACTGTTCTCAAAGTAAAATATTTAAAAGTGTTTTAAGCTACACTAATCCGATCTCATTTACTACACCGTGAAAAAGTTTGTAAACTAATGTAAAACGGAATAAACGGAAACACAATAAATATAAAAAACTACTGTTGTTTTTTCAACAATAAACTTCATTTGCACGGCATTTAGGGCCATAAAAACTTGGCTGTAAAATAAAGTTAATCTGTTTGAAAACATGGCAGTGACAGCGCAAACATCTTTTAAGGCGCCAATTTAACTACTTTAAGCACACAAAGTTAACTATGAATGAAAGTATTCATTTTTGCTCCTAAAACTATGCCCATAAATTGGTGATTCTTGTTATTCAAATAATTTCAAAAACTATGGCAACTCCTACAGTCCCGGTTCAGACTATGAAAGTTTTCTTTCTGAAATTTTCTCTAATTCTCTTTTGAACTTTCATTAATGTCTATACATTAAAATTCTTTGTAATGAAATTCAAAATTTTTGCATGCTTATCCTCACATCCTTTTTTTTTTGTACACAAATTTTTGCTCTCGCCACCATGAAGAAAAGGAAAGTAAAAGAAAATCAAAAATAAAGCTGCAGTAATTTTCAGTTTTACAGTTACGAATAACAAAACACAAGAGAATTTCAAAGTATATGAAAGAGTGTACCCCTTCCCAATCATCTCTCCCCGTACACCTACAAACTAAAACTTTCAGAAAGAAAAATTTCATAGTGTGAACCGTGACATAGTGTAAATTAGAGGTAAGATTGTTGTAATTTCAGCAATTCGATAGAGGTGAATAACGGGTTTTCCAATAAGGTAGGAGAATTTGAATGAATTTCCGGGAGATCCGTTTAATCTTTCATTTTATAATTGAGCATTCGATTCTATAAGACGTGGCGTAATATGGGAGGCATTATCAGCTAAGGGCGTACTATCGAAATTAATGCTATGTACACCGATTCCTCACCACAAGTTCATCACAATTTGATGATAAGAGCTCTTTTCCACGATCAAACTTTACTTTGACAGTCTTTTCAATTTTCTTTTAAACTTTGTTTCGCTTCACCACATGCAAAGTTTACAAGTACCAAATACAAGAATGTGTAAACGACGAACGAAGAAGAAAGCAACTTTGCGAGTACAGCAAAGTGTGTACTCAGCCCCTTTCTTCTTTCCCTTATCACCATCAAACACAAGACTTTGCAAAGTAAACTTTAACCGTGGAAAAGAGCTCTAAGCGAATCGTTCAGCACAAACGCAGGGGTGGGGCAGAGATGTGCTCTTTCTGCATTGCTTTTTGTGTGATACTTTTTCCGCGAAGAAAATGGGTATTGTGTGGGGCTTTCCCAAGCATTTTGCAGACTTTGTCTGACTCATTTCGCATCAGTGATTTTTTTTATTGAATTGTAAAGATATGTTCCGATTGACAATGGAATAAAATATCCGTCAAATAGCCCCCACGGCTCTGATGACCGGACATTACTCTTTTCACGAAAATTTCCATGAATTTTTCACAGAGATGTGGCTGTATCTCACCGATGACGCCGCGTTCGATTTCGGATTTAAGCTCAGGAATAGTTTCTAGTTTATTTATGTACATAAGCCGGAGATTTCACAAAACACCAAAGAGAAAAATCGCACGGCGTTAAATCGCATGAACTTGGTGGCCAGTTGACATCAGAATTTTTTTTTAGATAATTTGTTTTGGAAATTGTTTTTGCAATAAACCGATTGTTCTTGGCAGGTACAGCTGCTTTTGCTGAACCACATGTCGTCCAGAATCATGCCATCCAGTTGAGGCCACAAGAACTTCGTTATCATGTTCCCGTAACGAATGCCGTTCACAGTCACTGCAATTTCGGCCTCGTCTTCCGCCTGACCAAATCCGCACCATACAGTTGTTCGTTGATTCTCATGGATTGCGTGAGAATTTTCTGAGCCCCTAATACGACAATTTTGTGAATTCATGAAGCCATTCAGATGAAAATGCGCTTCATCGGAGATGACTTTTGAAGAAAAATTGGCATCGACTTCACTTTGCTCCATTACACATTGACCCTTTGGCCAGCGCTTTCTATGATCTGCTAGCTTGAGCCCCTAGGTAACCAGAATTTTGTACTGATCAAGGTGGAGGGAGGGAGGTATTTTGTCAAAATTCGCTGCGTAGTTCTTCGTGAAATTTTAAATTGTTGAGAACGATGCCGAATTGATGTTTTCGAGTTTTCGACGACATTCTCGTTTGCAGCAGCAGAGGCCGACCGGTACAATGACGCACAGGAGTCTTACTGTCCGATAACAACACAGTTCTTTCATATTTTTTTTACCACTCTAGGAATGGTTGCCACATTAGATGCACTTTCTCGACTCAAAATTCTTCGAAATTTGCGAGCGATCACAGCATAACTTTCCAACATTTTTGTAAAAAAATTTCACAATTTCCACGCGTTATTAAATGCGTTCGAGCACTTTTACAGTAAAATGCAGTAAATGAGTAATTACTGAGTAAACTGAAAATTTTACTCTCAAAAAAAGCTGTTGCCCAAAAAACAACGCGAACGGAAAAATTTTAAAAATTAGTAAGATTAAGGAAGCAGCTGCTTGTAAATCAATATACATACATATGTAGTGTTGAAATATATTTACACTTTTGACTACTCAACTCTTTTTCTTGTTGGTACTCGATGCAATATTTTAATTATAACACGAATATTTTAAGAAAATATAAACAAATTATTTTCTGTAATCTATTTGATTTTCCTAATTTGCGTGTGATTAAATTTGTTCAAAAGTATTTGATTATTTGTTTTTGCTATTGAGTACCTTAAAAGCAAGTGCAGTACTAAGTAACCATATACATACATATGTACATAGCATTTTCGCAACTCTAAAGAAATAACAAAATAACAACGGAAATTGCTGTAAATGGTTTCTACAACATTACTTTCCTTTTTAAAGGCATATACATCTATGTATATGTATTTAACGAAGGAATAATTTGGATATAATTGTTCACTTATTATTTTTTATTATTTTGTTTGAGTTTTTCTTTTATTAAATAATTTTTTCACAAATTGTATACTTGATAGTTCCCTGATGATCTGCATTAGCAACAGTGAAATGCGCATAGGAAATAGCTATATCCCTCAATAATCAATTTTAATTTGTTTTTAATAAAAGTGTTAATATATTACTACATGTAGCTTAAATATTAATTATGCGATTAAAAATTTAAAATACTAAAACTTTAGCAATGTCCATAAAAAGCACCAATTGTATACTTTTTGTTTTCTTAGTTTTGTTTGTTTACCTTTTGAATCATATGTTTTTCTGTTTTACTAAATTTTACTACAAGAAATTTCTGCAGTAAAAATTTGTAAATTCTCAGTCATGAACTGTCACTTTACGCTCTCAACTTTGTGTTCTCATTTACTGTAACTTGAGTAAACGAACGCAATTTAGTAAAATGCAGTAAAGTTTAGTAAACATTTGTAAAAACTTTTGGGTACTCGAACACACTTATTCTTTCTTAAAGCGCTCCATTTTTAATAATCGGAATAAACACATGTCACAGCTGCCAAATTTCAGAATTGCCAATTGCAAAAAAAAGTTAACAGTAAATTTAAAAGGTGCATTCTTACTGAGACAAAATTTACATATCGAAAGAGGATGTCGGTGAGCAATTACTTTTGTCGTTTACATCAAATCCGTTGGACACTACGTGAAGTGCAATTCTTTCAGTGTCTGTATTAATATTCTACTCTTAATATTTGTTAAGCCAATCATAAATCCATAAGTATATTAGAAGCATACAATTCTTTAACGTCCATTGACTTATAAATCCCAATACACACAACTCACCTCAACTTTCTTGGTGAAGCTCCAACTACATACATATGTATGTATGTACGTAGATAGAAAGTCAAGCAAATTTGCACATATGATTACATATGAAAGTGCTACTCAGTATGTAAATTTAATTTATGTATGATTCTTTTACAATCATATATTCCAATGAATGCAAGTGTCTGTTGTAAATAAAAATTTTCACACGACTTTTAGCCAAGCAAAAGCAACTATGACGAACAGAACACCAGGCATTCCATACATCATTTGTTTGTTGATTTCCACAGATTGTCCACGAGCTCAATGAATGATGAGAATAAATATGTGTACAGATGCATATGTAACATTGTGTGTTTGTATGCAATGTCTTTAAATTTGCATCTGGTGCTTAAGTCGTCAAAAATATGTGATTCACAATAAGATTTCTTTTTTGCGTAACAAGAAATAAATTTACATTTATGAAAATTTACTAAAACTTGTAACCACAACTGTTTTTCCTCGAGTTAATTAAATTATTCGATTTTAATTCTATAACGGATACACTTGTTTTCCCCACATCAAATTTCTTTTAATGTTTAATTCAAATAAATAATTATTATTGGCTGGCAATACGCAGCGCTAATTTATAAATTGTTCAATTCACAATCTAATCAATGAGTTGAGTTCTTGTAGGTGTTGTATAAATGTTGTTTTAAATTTCTATATAAACATTTGTTTAGAAACATTTTTATTTTGAAATTCCCAACACCGTGCTTACATACATATGTATATACAACTTACAATTATGGTTTTTACGCGGGAAAATCGTTTGTTTTCGCTTACATATTACTTTCCCGAGAATTCTATGCGCGTACTCCAGGAATTAAAAATCTGTTTATGTAAATTACATAATTTGTATTTATTTAAATTTACATAAAAACACCGTCTTCCAATTACTACATTCACATAAAGCCTGTTGATTATTTCGTTTGAAAATTTTGACAACCAGCCAGTGGTGACAGTACCACGACTTAGGAAAAATTTATCGGTTTTATTGCCTTAATTTTCTTATATAAACAAAAACCATATGTTTGTATTTGAAGTGCTTATTAAAAAAAGTGAAAGCAAATGGGCAACAAAACAATATTAGAAGCTTGTGCAACAACATATTTATCAATTAATTGCGAACTGCAGTTGCTAAGGAGGAGCTCTTTGAAGACACGCGTTCTGCAAGAAGCCTTTACCTTCACGAAAGAAATGATAATTATTTGTGCGCAATAAATTTAAAATTATAACAACAATCCCGAGTAAAATCTGATCAGCTTTTGCTTATATGTACATATGTACATACATATGGAATTCCGTACGAAATATTACTAGATTATTCAACAATATCTTATTTTTAAGGTAGAGCTTAGAGTTCGTATTAAGTTTGAGGATAAAGAACACGTCCGCACTTTAAAGCGTTATCACAGATGTACATATGTGACAGCGCATAGAGAAAGGGACCTAAGGGTAAAAAAAATCAATTTTCACTTTTTTTTTGATGTGGACAACATCTGAGCATCGAATGAGACCGATCCCATGCCCCAAAAGTGTTCCCTCCCAGAGATATGCGCGTTTTATGAAATTGATGGTACAGCAAAGATACACGTACATATTTAAATCTTTAAAATGGCTCTCCTGAACAAAACAGGTTTTTACCCTTAAGTCCCTTTCTATTTTGCGCGTCACATATGTAGTTGACATGTGGTTTTAACATACATAAGTTTTTTTGTCTAAACTTTAGATTCTAAAGTTATAACTAGATATTTTGTATACATACTAGTATAGCAGCAACACTTTACGAAAATAGCAATTGTGGAAATCGGTATCGTTATTAAAATTATTTAAAGTTTTGGAATGTTGTGCTATTTGATTTCTGTATGATCACAACTAGCCAAACACCTCTAGTTATTTCTCTGATCGAAAAGTTTTAAAACTTAAATGCAATAAAATGCAGTAAATGAGTAGTAATTCCTGAGTAAACTGAAAAATTTACTCTCAAAAAAAGCTGTTGCCAAAAAATGTACGCGAAGAGAAAAATTACAAAAATTAGTAAGATTAAGAAAACTGGTGATTGCAATTAAATGTAGTGTTGAAATACATTTGCACTTTTGTTTACTCAAGACTTTCTTCTTGGTACTCGATGTAAGTCTTAGTTTGTGGGTAAAGGTAAACATGCAAAAATCTTGAATTTCATTACAAAAATAAAATCAATATGTAGACACTAATGAAAGTTTAAGAGAATTAGAAAAAATTTCAGAAAGAAATCTTTTGTATTGTGAACCCAGACATATATGTAAGTATACTGGCTAAAAATGGATAAAATATATCGATATATCAAAATATATCTACATATATCACAGATATCTCAAAAACGCATATATCGATACCTCGATTCTTCTTTACGAGTAACGTTTTCGATATTCTTAAGAGCTCTATAAATTTTAGCCATATTTCAACTATATACGATACGGGCATCACTGCACGGATCATGTTTTTTAACTTTGTCTTCAGTGTACATTGGATTAATTTTTAATGTTTCAAGGTTATTTTATAGGTTCAGTAAAAAATAAAAATTTTACCTTTTTGAGGCTAAATTTAAAATAAAAAGAGGATAAAAAATATATACGAAGCTAAAACGTAAATTTCGATGCTAAAAGACAAGCAAAAAATATATATCGAGCCTCGAAAAGGCTAAACTGGCACCACTGGTAGAAACATACTAGAATTACGTGAAAATCTATTGTCTGTGTGTCGCACACGTTCATAACCTCTCTCAACAATTCTCAAATTTACTAAGTCAGCCTCAAGATATATTAAAAACAGGTAGTCTTATGTGATCAGGTGATTATATTAGTTTATCTTCCAGAGCTGTCAAAATTTGTTTACTTTTAATACAAAATTGTTAAAATAATTTTCATTTTGTGTAACTTAATTGTGCTTCCTAAAAAAATATAAATAATTTTCAAAATAAAAAAAGAAAAACACTAAAAATAAAGGAATTGTTTGACATAGATACCTAGACGGTTTTTCTAAAAACAAAAATACGTGCGGTTTTTGTAATGTTGTACTATCGAGTACACCTGTTTCTAATATATTTTGATCAGCCTGATCTAATGCGCTACTACTCACCATCTCGAAACGCCCTAAGTTAAATTTTGATAAAAGTCGATGCACATATTATTAGAAAAAATCGAATATTTATTGAAACAAAATAATAACTATCTACATATACATATTTGTTTTTAAACTCATTCAGGTATAAAAGTAAATACTTACAATTATTAAAAACATGTAGGAAGCTTAAAACGATAGCAAAACTTAAAATATTCTTTTAGTATATCAATAAAAATTTTAATGTTTTAAGCATTATATAAAATTATACTTGCTAGCGTTAAAAATATAAAATCAATAGCTCAGTCTTGACTTGTTTAATAGTAAACTTTTAGGGCCTTATTCATTATAAATTATCAAATGTTTATTAAAGCTTTATGAAACAGTTTTACATACAAACTTTGTTTCATAAACCTATTATACACTTTTGATAAGTATTATAAATAAGGGGGTTAATATTTTCATTGATTTAAAGCATAAATAAGGAACTTTTTAATATTATAAAAATAAATTAGAAAAATAGAGTTACGATTGATCATCATCAGTCATCAGTAAAAAATACTTTCGTTTGCAACGTCTGTCTCATCTTCTGGCCACAAAACCCATTGTATGTAATACATCGAATTTTTATAGGATTCATTTGAATTTATTAACAACTAAAAATGCTCCAATTCAGCGCATTTTTTATTAAATGCGGTAGCCCAGTTAAAACGAGCTAAATCTACCGCGAAGCGCGCAAAATTTGCAACGCTGCCTGTAATAATATAATCATGACTGATGCGAAGAAAAACAGATTTTTCATAATAAGATTCAATGCGGAGAAACTAAAGCAATTTTTTTTAATGTAGTTTTGATATGGGAGAAATTTTTGATCCGCCAGGCTTCTTCAGTATCATGCAAAGCAACTTCACAGTGGAACACATAAATCAAAGGTTGCTCCTGATGACCATATCCGATAAGTACTGGTTTGACTAATACAAGTATATAATTGATGACATTTAAAATTATGTCATTTACGTATATTTTTGTAGCTTTAATATATATGACGGTTCGATAATTTTTTTATCTTTGATTTTCTTTAATTTTTTGTTTTGAAATTTTTGCAGAAATAAATATTTAATTTTGAATTAAAAATGCATGTTTCAAGACATTTACAATTCATTAAAGCTTTAATTTTTTGTATCGCTTGTTACGAGTTGTAACAATAAAAAATTAATTTTCAAGTTATAAAAAAATTAATCTTCTTTATTGGAACAGTCATCATCAATTTGTTGTTATCCGTTTGAGTTTGCTTTCGTCCGATCTAACTGTTTGAATTATGTACATATTTCTTTTTCTGTTGCTGAAATGCTGCTCCAAGCGGTTTGCCGGAAAAATCGCTAATAGTTCGTACATCTGCATATTGAAAGAACAAAAGATTTATTCGTAGACAATGTCGCCAAATAGTCATCAAAATAGTAGACAAAAGCGATGATATGTGTATTAAATTTTTAAATTTCGAATATTTTAACAACATAATTATGTAAATACGTCTCAAAATATCGCTGTTTTTAAAAAAATATGTATGTATCGATACTGTTCAAAAAAGTCAATACTATGTACATACATATATTGATACATTTTGTCCATTTCCCATCACTAATCCTAGCCCTTGTATACAATCAATATTTAAAGTTTGAACGCCTCCGTATTAATCAAACAATGTGAAAATAAGAAGTTATTTGTTATGGGTTATATGATAGTTTATATGCCTCTATTCGCTGCAGCTTATGCCAGGTCGTCAGTTAACCTTGATCCATATTCTTGATACGTTTAATCAGTCGAATATTTCAAATAATATTATCAAAATTTTGACTCTAAAAAAAACAAATTATAAAGTCTACATTTTACATTGTTTATTAACTATTTATGTATGCATGTTTGCATATGTACATAAATACTTATACATATATATATACATAAATACTTATGCATATGTATATAAATACTTATGCATATGTATATAAATACTTATGTATATGTATATAAATACTTATATACACATATCCATTTGTATATTTTATTTACCTTTCATTGAATATGAATAATTCTTTGGAATTTGCCAATCTCTTTTTACCACTTGCATGCACTCTTATTGTTTGCAAAAGACTCACAATTTTTTTTCACTGCAACGCCACTAACAAAAACAACAGGGGCTTTGTTGAATGCATTCGGGATAACAAGATCTTTATCATGCATACTTTTTTTACTATACGAACTTTAAGTATAATTCGTCTACTTAAACTTATTTCTTATACTCTTTTAATTACGGATGTACTTATGTATATTAATTTATTTTTAAAATATTTCACTTAAAAGTTTTAAATTAAGTCACACCTCGTACGATTGACATTGAGAAAGCAACTAAAAAACTTTAAAACATTGGTGCAGTATGATTAAGAGAAGATAATGTGAAGAGAAAAGTGATGCCAGAACTGTATTAAGAGAGTTAATGAGCTGCATAAAATGCAAACCATGGTACAGGCAATGCGTATTTAACCAGGTGTCAGTATAACAGCAGCTGACAATTCAAAATATATACAAAATACTTTTAATATTTTTCCTGTATCTATTTTCTTTGTTTTATGGGATAGGATTTTAGGAACAAGTCTAGTTTAGCGACACAGAACAAAAAATAAAAAAAATATATAGGGGTGTAGAAAATTGTGAAACGAGAAGAAAATGTTAAATAAAAAATTGGGGGAAACGTATAGTTCCCGAGCTATGGGCCTTCGAAGTTTCCATATATACATATACATATGTATGTCATTTTTCACTGCATTTATAAACGTACATATATGACCACTATTGGTATCATTTTAAAGCTTTTGAAGAGTTCTTTTAGAATATACAAAATTTATGCGAAAATGATTCAGTTAGCGAAGCCAGTGTTCGTTATACATGGAGGAGAAAATCCTTAAGCCCGGCTGTCACTAAACTAAACTTAAGCCGGTTTTTGACATACGCAATGAAACTACAGAAACAAAAATGCCTGTTGTTCTTGTATTGTTGTAATTGTTTTCCTAATGCTGTCACCTAGTTAAATACACCTTGGGTACAAGAATATAATTATACCATGATGCAAACAGAAAAATAATGCATTTGGGGCAATTCACACTAGATTAATTATGCTGGCATAACATGGCAGCTTGTTGGCATTTTCGGTGAAAAGAGCGGTTTTTGGTTGGCATAATTTTTTAAGCAGCTTCAACCCCGCATTAGCATTAGAAAACTAATACATACACAATTAAAAAAAAACACACATGTCAAATGAATACAAAAACAACTAATACACACAAAGCTGTGTATACGTATACAATTTTACGCCAGATGAATTAATCTAGTGTGTTTTGGAAAGATCAAAAGTTAAGTTGACTAAAAATCAGTGCTCGGTTCTTTTGATATTAGTTTAGAGAATTATATTACGTGTGGATTTCAATATTAGTATTATTGCAATATTATATCAGATATTATAATATTGTTTTCATAATATATGTATATTTAGAAAAAAATATAATGATATCTATTGTCAAAAAACGTACACATACATACATAGTATATTAATATGTTCACTGCACGGCTGCTTGTTTATTATGATATTTACAAAAGTACGTCTTCCCCTAGGTAGATATTAATATTAGTATACATGTCTTTTCTTCTGATTCTGCCGACGTTCTCTCTCATATTATATCAGGGTTAATATGATTCGCAGACGCTATGTTATATGCATTGCATATGCATTAGCTTCTGCGATAAATGTGTGTTAGTAAATTTGAGAGAACTTATTAATGAGTGTCCCACTGTCAACAGATTTTTTTCTTTGTATTCTTTTCTACCCACAAAATACTTGTTGACTTACATTGATGTAATTGTTACATAATCGTTGGAACCTGATTCATTGTATTGTGGATCAATAACTTTTTATAGGATTATTTAATCGATTATTCGTGCTTAACATGTGGTCTACACTAGCCATCGATTTGTTTCTTCTTTGGTACAGAAAGAACGTACTATGTTCGTGTTTAGTCTGTTGATATAATTTAAACTTATATGTTGATTAAATTGTTTATTTTTTATTATATATGTGTATATTTTTAAAATAAAGCACAACACTATCTCAATAATCCGGATACTCCAGTATTACTTTTTTTAATCCGAACAGCATAGTATTTTTCGTTTATTCATTCATGAGATGCTCTCTCTATAATAACGGAACTTTTCACCGTAATACGCGTCTACGTTTGGAATTTTTTAAATTTTAATTTAGGTAGTTTGATTGTATTTGGCGACACAGTAACCAGTTGTGGGCTGATGGGAAAGAAGAATGGAGTGAGGAAGATTTAACTTTTGCTTTCTTTAAACCTCAGAAACATATACAATTCGCAAATTAATCAATTTCATAGATCCAGGTCAGCGGCAAGATAGTGCAGGTGATTCAGATGCCATTAAAACAGGAATCGAGTCATTTGCCTCCCTCTACAAAAAGGCAAAAAATGACGACATAAAATTCATCGTGTGGATCGCGTGAAAGTGGTTTTTGGTGTGTAAAGTTTTAACTAGTTGTCAAATAGAAAATTAAGTTTTTGTATGGTATCTGACGCATTAAAAATATAAATTTGTATAACAACACATTATGACAAATTTTTTAATCAACTCTTTTGTTTGTATTTTAAATCCAAATCAATATACCTAATTGAATATAATTAGTACTTTAAATGAATCTAATTTTTCTCGAGCTATAGGTCAATTTTTTTTATAAAAAACGTTTATAAAATTTTAGTAGTTAACCGATATTTCGCCACATCCTTGTGTGGCTACTTTAAAAATACTAATAAAATTTTATAAATGTTTTTTATAAAAAATTAGATTCATTTAAAAAAAAGGTGGAAAAAATTAAAAGAATAATTAGTACTTTTATTTAAAATTTGTTGGTTGGGTTATTCTTTTTGCAGCTCTGTATGTTTAGTACGTTTAATTGCAACCTTTTTCTTCCAATGTTTGGCAGCAATACGTTTGTATTAAACTCTTTCTCTCTTTTATACTGTCAAATTACTTACATAATCTTATTTTGTATGGGTTTTCTAATAGAATTTGATAGTTCAACTTGTTATATATATTATTTCTTAATATAGCTAGTTAACCTTGCTGAATTTATTTTTTTTTGGCAGCTTACTTATACAACAAAAACATCTCACACACACGCGAACTTTGCGGAAGAAGAACAAAAAATATTTTTCTCATCAATTTTTTAAGAAAAAATATTTTTTTGCGCGTGTTAATCAAGATTTCAAGAAAATTTATATATATATATATAATAAAAAAGTCATGCCTAAACCGAGAGGAGGACAACGTCAACAATACAATAGCGGTGGTAGCAGTGGATCACGCTTTCAATCCTTAAACGATTATCAAAATGGTGGGATTGTAGTTTTTTCTGTGTTAATATTTATTGGTCTTGCGAAATATTTATTGTTTGCTTATTTAAGATGAAGTGCAACTAAAATTTTTATTGAGCTTAATTTTATACATTTTTTTAAAGACCATGACGACAGAGACAATGGTGGCCGTAAAAAAGAACGCAATACCACCAGAAGAGTTAGCTTTAAGCCTTCCACCTTACTCAATAAGTGCATCGCCAAATCACGCCTTGCTGAAATGGCCGTACGCAGTAGATTGGAGGATGATGAAGATATGGATGGCTTAGTAACAAATACAGGAGTAAGTTAGCAAGCACAAACTACAAAAATGGGTATTACTACTTTTTTCCCTCTAGTATGAAGATCGTGGCAATTCCCGCAGAAAGGGATCTCCAATTCCAAAAGGCAAATTTGGTCAGTCTCGTAAATTAGCACCTAGTCAATTTGGGTGGTATCAAGTGACGGTAAGTGCAAAATTTAGTTTTTAAATTAAACTCTTAAATTGGGCTAAAATTTAATGAGTTTCGGAAATATATGTGATTTTCACCAATATTTATCAAATTTGTTAAACAATTAGTCGCTGCTATAAATAGTATAAAAATTCAAGTATGTGAATTACGAGATTATATTAAAACAAACCATTAATATGCAGACAAATTACATATTAACTAGTAGTTAGTAATTGATCAAAATCAACAATTCAAAAAGTTTCCGGAAAGAAGTCGTAAGGGAAATCCAACACACAACGACCAGCCCGTATACTGCATTATATACAGTACATACTTGCATAAACATTTGATATTTTCTGGCGAATCTTAGTATAATAGTAGTATAAAATCTGCCGCTGTGAATGTTTATAGTTGAAAAACACATCAGCGCACAAATTTACTGCATTTACAGTTCCCCCGTATTACAACCATAAATGAAAATGGAAACTTTAGATTAATCTTAAAAGAAACGATAAAATCTCATAATTTTGTAAACAATATGTCGCACGCCAAATTGGAAGCAGTCACCCAAAATTGGAGTTGACAATCATATTTAAAATGCTTTATAATGTCAACCAAGGATTGAGCCATAACTTTTGACGTCGTCGCTATTTCTTGCATAGCTGCAGCTAGTTCTTTTGATGCATCGGCTTGTATTTTCGAGGCTTCTGCTTGAATTTTTGTAGCTTCTGCATTTTTTACGGATACTTCCAGTTGATTGTGCATAATGTCCACTGTGCTTCGTTGAATGTCTGTTTGTTACTTTAACAGTTTTTGTTTGTCGGTGTTGCTTTCAGTGTGTTTTCTTTTTCTTGTATGTTCAAAAGGTCCTGTTGCTTTGTTTCTTTTTTTGTGTTGATGATGATATACATATTTGTTTTGGTGTTTGATACGTGTGTGGTACTGTTTTTGGTGGTGAGTTATCAAGTGTAATAATATTCGAAATATTTGGAGCATAAATAAAAAAATTATTTATATTTAAAAAATTTTTCCAACATCTAAAATATTTGTGCATATGTAATTACCATTTTTTGGTGTTATTATCAATGTTTTTTTTATAATTTTCTAATAAAAACAAAAGAAAAAAAACCAAAACAAGTTTTTACCGCACGACTAGTTATTTTTCGATTGTGCCCTTTTGACATTAATAACATTTGTAAATGTGTTATAAAAATCACAAAATGTATGTATACCTAAACGTTAATTCTTACGTTTTCACTCAATTCTAGCCGACCCATTATAAAAATGCTAAACGAATTTTTAAAATTTTTTTAAAAAAAAATTTTGAGTAACTTGTTTTCTGTGAACAGGTCATTAAATAATTAAAATTGTTTAATATATACATATTTTTAACACGTGCTGATATAATTTGGAAAAAAAATAAATTTTGAAATTCGCTTTTCTTTATCCTACAAATTCTTTTCCCAAGCATAGAAAACCAGGCATTGCTTTAACTTAGTCTATATATATTATTAGGCAGATATGTTTATTTTTCTGAATGATATATCTTTCGTAATACTGTATAAAAATTATATAATACTATTTATTGAAAACTAACAAATGTTTGAAATTGAGTTTTTTCATTAAAATAAGACGTGTTTTACAAAATCAAATTTTACTTTGCAAAATTTAATTCATTCCCCTCTGCCTGTTTCTTTGCAAAGTAAACTTTGACTGTGGAAAGTCCGTATAATTAAAACGTAATCTGAGTACTCGTTTCCTTTCCCTTGTCTCTCTGTCCTATAAGGTAGCAATCGTCAAAAAGACATGACTCGTCTAAACATACACTTAATTTTTCATTAATTCTTTCACCAACTTTCATGCTTTTTGGGTAAATCATTAGATATGAAAGATGGAACAAGCTTACTAGAAACCTTCGATGATATCTATTATCTACGAAGTATTGTTCAAAATATTTGTATGTTATCTAAAGGCATACATACGATAAACAGGTTTTTATAAAAAGAATGCATTCGAGTTATTCAACAAACTGTTTTTTCTTTGTCTCGAATTATTCGTCAAAGCGAATATATTTTTATTTCTTTATTTATGTTTTAAATTTTCTGCGATCACTTTTAATAGTCAGGCAATAAGCAACACTGTGTTATCATTTCATGATGGATGTCACTAATAAGGCAGTTGAAGCCAATTTGTTGTTTCACTGATTATCAAATTATTGAATATTTTTTGTATATGGTGTTTGACAACCAAAGAACACGGCCAATTTGATTAGCCGATCTATTGCATAGATTAGTTGATATAAATCATATATATTAATGCATATTTCGGGGATTCACATATCATAATATGTTGTAAAATCATATGTTGTAAGTTGGAAAAGTAAAAAATATGACTTTCTGAACAAACCCTCCTAATTGAGTGTACTATTTGAAACAAATAATTTGAAGCAAAATAAATCGAAATAAGTTACCCTATTATAAAAGTAATATAAAATTTTATTTGAAAAATTCAACATTATGTGAAAATAGTTAAACGGTTTCTATCTGATTTCAAAAATTGCTTGCAAATTTTTGAACCATTTACATTTTTTAAGTTTTTTTCTAAATTTGTAATTATATTTTAATTTAGTTATTTGTGTGCTTTTTTTGGCGATACAAGTGATTTGTTAAACATTTTTCGTTTTTTTTTATAAAGCACAAAATTTATGCTTTGTTTTGCTAAATTTTGTTTACTTTTTGAACATGATTTTTTCTATTCCATTCTTTTATTTATACTTTTTACTATTTTCCCCATTTCCAAACAATTCCACTTTAGCATTTCCAAGTTTTTATCTTTTTTATAGTTTTAGCAATTTTTGTTTAATTTCAGGACTACTTGCTGATTTCTTTGCGAGTTTTCATAATTTTCGTGGATAATGCGATAGAAATGATTTATATGAAGTTTTCTTTTTTAATTTTTAATCAATATTTCACCTTGATATATTTCCGATGTTAGCAAATTTTTACGAATTTTTGTAATTTTCGCAATTTTTTCCGAGTGCTTGTTTAAAAATTGCAATTTTTCGCTAACTTTTAACATTTTGCGAATTGATTTGTTGCAATTAATTTATCTTCGTACAGTATTAGTAATTTTTAATCAATATTTGGCCCTTGATATATTTCCGATGTTGGCAAGTTTTCGTGAATTTTTTTTTCGAGTTTTTGGTATTCCTTACAATTTTAGCAGTTTTTTTTTATCACTAACTCAGTTAAAGTTCTGAGTGTTGTACAATTTTATTTATTTATTTATTATTCGAATCTGTGCCGCGAAGTTCATTTTTTTTAGAATAATAAGTAAGATTGACAATGTAACAAACCATTTAAAATAATACCAACAATCCCCTGTAGAAGTTTGAAAAAAAAAACGAAACGTTTTAGCTCGTTTTAATTTTTGCATTTGAAATCAAATAGTTGACCACAAATATTTTGTAGTTAAACCGTATTGATATAGTTGAAATTTAGTCAGTTGCTTAATTTTTTCACACCTGAAATTAGTGGTATCAATTCGATTATCGGAAATAAAGCCACAATTTCGTTTTAGAAATTTTCCAATTTATTTTCGTTTCAAACGCAACCAGATTACATGAACTTAATCAAATGTTTTTTTTTTGCGAGAAAGTGC
Organism: Gymnocheta viridis; assembly: GCA_956483585.1. NCBI lineage: Eukaryota > Metazoa > Arthropoda > Insecta > Diptera > Tachinidae > Gymnocheta > Gymnocheta viridis. The sequence goes on from OY101443.1 coordinate 13,454,461, forward strand.
TATCAAACCAATCTGTATTCGATTATTTGAACAGGCTGATAGCAGTCTACTATTCGGTAATTAAATGATTTTTATTAAATAAAATTCTTGTCGGTGTTTGGTTATATCTACATACATAAATATTTTCATAAGTCGGTTGAACGAGTAGAGTGGGAAACATTAATAAAATTATTTTGTTCGCCGTTTCTAAGCAACGGGTTTTGGAGAGAATTCGCTTTGTTTATACATTTCCATTATTTAGATACGAGTAGCAAAAGTAGATGACAATCTAAAAAGAGGTGTTAATTTTCTTTGTAAAAAATGATTTAAAAATAAAAATGTTGAATAAAAATTGGTAAAAGTTTACTAATGAGCTGAGATCAGCAAGAAAATACGGCATGGAGACTAGCTTAACCTCAAACAAATAAATTGCCTTTTCAGCAGTTATCATAATTTTAATATAGTTTTTAATAACACAATTAATATTTTACTGAATATGTAAAATATAAATTTTGGGAAAAAGTGCGATTAGAAAATTAAAAAAGAGATAATACATACATATAAATTTGAATAAAATTTATATTTTTTATTCATATTAATATGTATTGATACTATTTATTACAATGCTCTGTTTAATTTTTTATGTACACATTAATTCAATGTTTATAGAGCGTATTTTAACAATTTGGTAATTTAATTTGCTTTTTATTAACTAAATAACGTTAATAAAAAGTAAATTAAATTTCCAAATAATAAAAATGCGCTCTATAAACAATACATTAATATGTGCATAAGAAATTGAATAGTGTTTTGATAAAACAATAATTATTTATTATCTATTATTTTACCTGTAGTAATATAATTTTGTGCGTTTTTATCTTGAAAGTCAACAACAAGTTATTTTTTCACCAATAATACAGCATCTTAAAAGAAAGAGTTTGTTTTTATAAATTATATACATATGTAATTTGAAGTTTGCCTGATAAAGTGACCTTCTTTTTTTAAACTGAAATCTTGCGATTTTATTTATATTTGTTTAAAAATAATAAAATGTTATAAAGATAAAGAACGTTTAAATAAAATGTGTCTAACTAATCTTTTAATCAACTTATATTTCTTTCCATAATTTTTGTATTTTGCTTACTTCAATAGCGAGTTGATTTTTTATAGATAAAATTTTAATTGTTTTAGTAAAAATTTGTTCTTTGAAATATCTATCTACATAACACATTTGCACATTAACAACTCAACTAACAAGGTGGATTTCTTTTTTGCTCTGATCAGTTTGTAGAAATCAAAATAATATATTTTAAAACAAGTGTTTTGTAATACAACGAAATTCTTAGGAAAAATAAGTATTCGAACAAAAGATATAAGAAAAAATAATTGCAATAAAACTAAGAAACTTAAAAATGAAAACAGCTAGAAAATAATAAAAAAATAATTAAGATTAATATCTTAAAGTTTTAATTTAAATCTTGATAAATTCACTGTTGGGACGAATTAATTGAGAAATTAAGAAGATTGTTGTATAAATGAAAAAAAGTTTTGAAAGAGAGATCGACTACTTGAAAAAAAAAAATTCTTGATGTGTATCGCAAAATATAAAAAAGTTATAAATTATCTTACGCTTTCCTTTCAAAGTGCCTCGTAAATGACAAAAACAAACAATAAATGATAAGCATTTTGTTTATTCATCATTCATACAGACAGTTTGTAAAACGATTTAATCAGTTACAATACAAAACATCTTTAAAATCTTCTGAATGTGCGAAAATAAGAAATTAATTAAAAGAAATGTCTTGATTTTTGCAGATCGTCTAATAAACTTTGAAACAAAAAAACTGTTTTCAGTTTGATATTAAAATTCCAAATTAGAACAAACTTTCGTATATTTTTTATTAAAAAAAAGCTTTAATGTGCGAATAAAGAATGGAGTTAGTTTTCGTACTGAATTAAATTTAATATAAGAACAAATCACTCATCGATAACAAAGTGCAACAAGAAAAACCAGCTTCAATAATTAAGTAAACGGAACTGTCAAAGGGTTTTGAAAAGTTAGCTCGATTTTTTTTTCAATCTTCACTTATTTATAGTGCAAAAAATGGTAAAAAATGCCCCAACTGCAATCAACCCTTTGGCAGTTTTGTTTTTTTCTTTTCTTCTATATTATTCGACCTTTTTTATTATATAAATTAACAAAACTTATTTTATTCAAGCTCCGATATTTCGCCACCTCTTTGTCTGAATTTCTCAGGGATATCCCTGAGCTTGAAGAAATTAGATTAATATAAATGATTTATTTAATTTTTGCAAACTTTTTCGAATATGTATGCGAAAAATTTTAATTTTTTTTAAATAACTGTGATTTTTCGAGAGTTTTCAATTTCTTTAGTAGTTCGATTTTTTCTGAGTACTTTTGATCTTATACGAATTGTCGATTTCTTTGGAAAATCTTAATTTTTTTCCAATTATTTTTGATCTTATACGAGTTTACGCTTTATTTATTGAAAACTAAATTATATTTTTTTTAATTCTTGTGAACTTTTTCGAATATATATGTATGTGTAAAATTTAGAATTTTTTTTAAAAGTTTTCAATTTCTTTAGTATTGCGATTTTCTCTAAGTATTTTTGATCTTATAAAACTTGTCGAATTCTTTGGAAAATTCAAAATTTTTTTATTATTGAAATTTCTTTATTGGTATTACCTGTTTCGGGCGGACTTGATGCACTAAATCATTTTTAATTTAATTTTTTTTATATTAGATAGTTATCAGGCTTGAGCACGTGAATTCAAATTATATTTATTAAAATTGGTATAGAGGAAAAGTTAATTGATTCTGACAACACTAGAGCAGAATGGAACAAAGGCTGTCTTCCTAAACGTCTGTATGCAACGTCAAAGGAGTGTTTAAATCAACTTTACAACACTGTAAATCAGGGTTGGCTACCCAGTGGGTTTTATTGGGTATTTTATTTGAAAAAACTCACCCAGTTGGGGGTTTTTAAATAAAATAAGCAAATTTGCTAAGACGACAATTTTTACTTTTTATTAACAAGAAAAACATTAAAAATAAATACACACTTTGAAGTTTGACAACAGAACGGAATAATATTTTGTAATTGAATTAGTTTAGCAGTTTAAATCGACTGTACAAAATGACATCAAAAATTATCAACTGTGCTAAATGTGTAAGTGTACGGAAAATTTTTTACATTCGATACGGAAATGGTTTATACGATTCTTCGATCGACGAATTTTTGAAAATGAGCATTGCTTGCTGTAATTTAAATAAATTATTGATTTTTTTCTGTCTATACAATTTTAAATAAGTGAGGTATATTTTGATCCACCGAAATCGTTTCATTTTAAAACAAATTTTAAATATTTATATTCACCCTTATTCCACTTGGCAACAACCACGTCACTTCAATACAACACCAAAAAAAATTGGGGCTTGTCTACTCGCTCTCGAGAATAATTTTTACTACTGACAGTCTCTGTTCTCTAAGGTCTAGAAAATAACATGAGCCTTTCAATATTAGTCAGTTGTTTTCGACAACGGGTAGAACAAGCCCCATTTTTTGGTATTGTGTTGACGTGAAGTCGATTTTGACAACTGGAAGAAGGGGATTATTTTTGACTAAAAATACAAACTTATGCAAAAGTTTATCTCAATGAAAAAATATAATAAATGTATAGACTACGTATACTTAGGTTAATTTAAACCCAATAAAACCCAACAAAAGCCGATAAAGCCCAATGAAACCCTACAAAAAACCCACTGAGTGGGTTTTTTTTATTAAAAAACCCGGGTTTTTGCCAACACTGCTGCAAATCAAATGTATTGTAGTTTTAAACTTTACAATTTTGTTGACGTTTAGGAAGACTTCTTTGGTTTGCATCATTAAAATAACAATGGAAGCAAGAGAAATTATGTTTGAAAGTTGCTTAGATTTACATACGTATGTGTTGAAAACTGCTCCAGAAGTCTCATAATAAATCCATCTTTTTGTTTTAATGCACTAGTTGCGTTTATTTGCAATTTAGCTGCGAAACAGATGACTAGAAATGCCATAGTTTGTCAAAGTTTGGGAATACATAATGTTGTTGAACTGCAAAGCATCCTGCGTTTAGGAAGGCCGCCAAACCGCTGTAACAACCAACGTCAGATTTTATCTGTTTGATTGTTTGAAGGTGTTTGTTAGTTGCTAGGAATATTTCGCCGTCTTATTTAATGATGAAGAATGCCACTTTTTCACTAACATGGTGTTTCTTTGTTATTAAATAATTCGGTTACAAATTTTATGATATTCTTTTTAGTTGATTTACGAAATTTGAAGTTTCCAAACACTTAAGGAGTTAAACAGGTTTTTAGTTTATTGCAAAACACTTGATGGTTATCTTGATTTTTAACTAACATAAACTAAAATGCTTTTAAACTTTCCATTCCATCCCACATATTATAGCTCTCTAATTGGGAGTTCAACTTAAACCTCATGTTAAACTAATAGTGGAATTATTATTATGAATATAGTGGCTTTTACATGCAAACCTTAAAAAGCTTTTAAACCTGCCTGCTGAAATCATCCGAAAAGCAACTTACAAAGAACTCACTACAACATGGCTCAGTTCGGCCCCTGGGATTATGCCATACTCGTCGTTGTTCTTATAATATCAGCTGGTATTGGTGTCTACTATCGTTTAACTGGTGGCAAACAAAAGACTACCAAGGAATATCTATTGGCTGATCGTGGTATGAGTACAATGCCGGTAGCTTTTAGTTTAACAGCCAGTTTTATGTCAGCCGTTACTATGTTGGGAGTATCAGCGGAAAATTATCAATATGGCACTCAATTTGTGCTCATCAATATCTCGTACATTTTGGCCACACCCTTTGCTTGTTACTTGATATTGCCTGTCTTCTATCGTCTAAAAACTGCTAGTGTTTATGAGTATTTGGAACAAAGATTTGGCTACGCTACACGATTATATGCTTCATTAGCTTTCACTGTGCAAACTGCTTTGTACATGGGCATAGTGTTGTACGCTCCAGCCTTGGCTTTAGAAGCTGTTACTGGTTTGAATATAATATTCTCCATATTGGTAGTGGGTGTGGTGTGTACTTTCTATTCCACTTTGGGAGGCATGAAGGCAGTTTTGGTGACAGACATATTTCAATCGGTGCTTATGTTTGCCTCATTGTTTGCAGTTATCATATGTGCTGTCATTAAGGCCGGTGGCTTCAGTGATATTTGGGAGACGGCTCGTGAAGGCGGTCGTTTGGAATTTTTCAATTTCAGCCTAGATCCTACATATAGACACACTTTCTTTACCCAAGTAATCGGTGGTTTGGCGGTTTATTTATCTTTGTATGGCGTTAACCAGGTGCAGGTGCAAAGATTGATGTCTGTCAAATCGTTGAAGGATTCGGCAAATTCTTTGTGGTGGAGTTTGCCCGTACTAATGTTATTGAGTTTTACTACTTGTTTTTCGGGTTTATGTATTTATTATTACTACCAGGGATGTGATCCATTGCTAGAAGGTCGAATTACTTCCAGAGATCAATTGATGCCTTTGTTTGTGGTGGATACGATGGGTCATATACCCGGCTTATCGGGACTTTTTGTTTCCGGCATATTTTCTGGCAGCTTATCAACAATATCATCAGCGATATCCTCACTATCGGCGGTAACCATGGAAGATTATATAAAACCCTGGGTGGCATATCGTCAAAAGAGAGCAATGAATGATGCCAATTCTACATTTTATTCCAAAGTGCTTAATTTGATTTATGGCGCAGTCTGTTTGGGCGTAGCCTTTTTGGCTGGCTCTATTGGTGGTCTTTTGCAAGCAGCTCTTTCCATATTTGGCATAGTGGGCGGACCTCTTTTGGGTCTATTTACCTTGGGCATGTATATTCCAAAAGCCAACCAAAAAGGAGTAATGACAAGTTTGACCATCGGCTTAGCAATTTCCTTTTGGATTGGCTTTGGGCAACCTAAACCTGCCATACCGTTGCTTCCTTTGGATACCAACAATTGCCCCAGTACTGCCACTGTTACTTTAGCAACAGATATTTTTACCAGTACCTCACGTGCCATCAAAGCGACAGCAGAAGAACCTCATTATTTCTATTTATATCGTATTTCCTACATGTGGTATGCTGTCATTGGTTTTCTCATTACCTTTATTTTGGGCATAGTTTTGTCCTGGATCTATGAAAAACTTGGGTGGGACTCAAATGATGCCCTCTACACAGATTCCTCGCATACCATAATTAAATGTGATTTGTTTGTGCCGCCAATTGCCAAACGTATACGAAAGAAACAAATGCCTCTGGTAGTGGTCACTGGCACAAGTTCTGAGATTGATAATAGTAATTCCAGAACCCCCAGCTTTGTGGAAGAAGAAAATGCTGGCCCGGGATTAACCAAATCATATAGTAATTCAACAGAGCTGGATGAAATCTCTGCTCACGATGAAAAGCACGTTGATAAAAAGGAATCTGAAGAAGAGACAGATACAACAACTGCAACTAACCGGGGAAACATGATGGATATAATACCTGAGGAACAAGATCATAGTGGCAGAACATTAAATGACAACAAAAAAGTAGAATGAATGTACAGAAACAAAGTGTGACGCAGCGTTTATTTATTAAATTAATAAAATTATGAAAAGAAAACAAATGAAGTAAACAAAAATTTTTATTTAATATAATTTATTATTATAATTTAAGATTAGCTTGAACATTCTAAAATAATTTAGTTCATTTACAACCTTGGAACATTTTATCTTTAGTTATTTTACCATATTATTGAACCATTTTTTTACTTTTCCCTTTTCAAAAGCATGAATTTTTTTTAGGATTCTTAATTATTATCTCCCAATAATTTTCCTTGTATATAACTTCCGATATACTGTGCTCTACACTGCTTTCCTTACTCTCCCGAAACACCTCTACGCCACTAATCTTAGACAATTGATGTTCTAATTTGACGGTGATCTTTTCATTTTGTATATAAAACTCTTTGGGTCCATTGTCCACTAACTTGGCCCAATCGATATTTCGAGACCATAAATCCATTATAACGGAGCTATTAATGGCACGCGTTAATACAAATCTTTGCCAGGTCAAAATCAACAAAGTTAAAATGAGAATATTATTTGAAAACATCTCTTAATTTTTTGTTAGCGCGACGATTTTACTTCCTTTAACAAAATCGTTAAATTTAATACTGTCATCAAATTTTTCTTGATCATAAGAATTTGTCACTTATTTTATGATGTCTATGATAAACGAAAGTTTATTATTGAGACATTTTTATTAAAGGTAATGTCTCCAAAAACATACATACCTTACATTTGTCGTTTTTGAAAAATACATGAGCATGTAACATTCCCTGTTGAAGTGTGAAACGCTTTAGTCGAATATTCTCAATGTAATAAAAGACTACTTTCATTTGGTTTAATGGAATTCATCATTTCCTCCTCTTTTGTTTCCAGAATCGTATTTTCGTCTTTTAATTTTTTTAATAAGCAATAACATATGTAAATGTGTAAGTATTTATGTATGTATGTGTATACTATTCTCCAACTTCCAAAATTATAATATTTATTTTCATAATGCAATTTATGATCGGTGTAAACAGCTATAAAATGATGTAAGTTTTATTTTGTAAATAGAAATTGTTCAACAAACAAATCGCATTAAGGCTATTCACATGTCAAGAATAATCGTAGGCAATCAAAAATATGTACGTACATACGAGGAGGTGACACAAAAGTTATTACTCTATCCATGGTAGAATAATACAGGTAGTGTTGAAGCGTTAACGGACTTTTTTTGGGTTCAAGTCTGTCAAAATTTGATTATGTATTACTAACACACACCCACACTGCTAAAAGAGCACACTTTATCACTTGTTTCAAATGCAGATAAGAAAACGAAAAGAAACGAAATTCTTTCTGGAACAGAAAATGCAACCATTTTGCTTTTTTCTTTTGTACTTTTTGACAGCCTCGAACCTAAAAGCAGTGTTGTTGCAGCTTCGACCCCACCTGCATTATTCCACCATGACTCTATCGGAAAATGTTATAGTTTTTGCAATGACGGCAAATGTAAATGCTTCTTCGATATTTGACCACTCGACCTATATCGGTTTCTCGACTTAATGAAACAACTTTAGGACATCAAATATATACATAGTACACTGTGAATCCCACTACTTATGTCTGCTTTTTTGTTATTTATTTAATTTTTTTTATTCTATTGATATTCTTGTTTTCTTTGTTGCGTGACAATACTTTAAACAAAATTATAAATATACAATGAAACTTATTTATAACGACAAGTGAAAATAGTTATTCACTTTTTTTTAATCTTGCAAAAAAGCCAACGTTGAGTAAAATCAGCATCGTAGTGGTGAACGCTTCATTTAAGTAGAAGACAGTCAGTCGATTGATCGACCATGTTTTACTCAAACCATTCATCATACATTTAAATGTTTGCTCACATTTAATCATGCAACAAAACTGAATAAATTGAATAAAATCAGTATCATTTAAAAATTCATCTTAAAAATGGATTAATGTGGTGTTCATAGAATCCAAGCAATCGAATTCGAGAGGTTTCCATACATATTTTCTACTCAAGTCGATTGCTTGGATTCTATGAACAGCACATATGTAAATGTTTTTTTCTAACTTTTTCAACAGCTTGTCTTTATAATTAGTATAAAATCTAAACCCCTTTTTCTATACCTGATATGATACATGAAAATTAATTCATATGTACTCGTTTCTACATGATATTCTATATTATAAATAGGCAAAAACGTTTTTTTATATCCCTTTTACGGCCGTAATACTGAACTGATTTTGAAAAGATTTATATTTTTTTTTAATGGGAATTTTACATAGATGTGCACAATCTTAATTTTATTTAAATCGGTTCTATATTTAGAGACCTATAAGCGTTTAACGTTGCTACTAACACATGCATGTATCAGCTTCAAGCTGTAAAATAAACAAAGTGGGCATGTGTGTTTGTACAATTATTTGCTTTTGCATAGAAATGTACTTTGTAATAAGAGATATCTATGTAAGGAAGAGAGTTTTAAGTTGTTTATTTAGAATGTTTTTGTATTTTATCATACATATTTATGTAAATGCATAATATTTAATTACACTAGTAATACTTTCATACGCGCTCATTTCTGCCTTTTGTATTTTATTCTTCATCAAAATATTCATCATTGAACCAAACGAGCAAGCAACCGAACTCATTGGTTTGATGCGACAAATGATTAAATTCACAGAGCCAACAATTCGGTTGTTTGAAGACAATGTTGATTACTTATGAAAATTTTTGCAATCACATGTTGTCGTTCTCTGTTTGGCACAATCCTTATGATCTCCTTACTATTAATTCATAAGTATAACAAAATTAAAATACTAGTCTTTAAATTATTATACATATAAAGTTCAGAATTTTAATTTTCGCGTGTTCTTTTAAACAATTTCAATATCAATTCCCATATTTGATAGATTTTCACATTAAAACATCAACATTATCTTCTATATACATACATAGTTCTTCCAACACTTGCACTTGATAACGTGAATACCGCGATTACTTTTTGTTAAAGTAAAAGTTCAGTATAAAAATAATTTTCTGAACAATGTTTTTAAGATCTCTTCGCGCTTACTCTTTGAAAAGTTGTTTTGAACACCATTTGAGAGCCCTTATTTAGAGTATAGTTGGAACTCTTTTATGTGTGTGTGTCTCTCTATCTCTTTAATAATTATTAAAAGTAATCAGACTTAATCCAGTAAAATCTAGTAAAAATTTTTACAAGTAAATATCAAGTGTAAGAATATAATATATGTATGATGCTGTATTTATGTATTTGCTACGTATATGTATATGTATCTGTCTTGACCATATTATCAGTTTTCAAAAGTATTTAAACAATAAGTTCCGGTTTCCAAAAAAATCGATAGCTTTATTTAAATATAAGCCCTCGATATGCTGCTGTATTAAAAAAATAGTTTTTCAATTGTAGTTTCCCTACATGAAAGGCCAATAGTGAAACTTTACTGACTTACTATTGACACAATCATCTGTACTGGTGACTTATAATAGCCCAAACAATGCTATAGATATTTGACATGAGCGTGTCATTGAAAATCTACTACTGACATTGGTACTATTGATTAGGTAGTTCTTTTGGGACATATGTAGACATTGGAATCAGTGATTCGCTATTACATTTTAGTAATTCTGGTCCACACTTTTGGTACTTTTCTGGAGTAGATGTCGATAATTAAAATGCATATTTTATTAACTTTTGAAGTTTTATTAAGAAAAAATTAAAAGACTAAAGGCCGAGGCACATACGTTATATGTACTTTGCTTTTTTCAACTGATATTAAAGTAACGACGGAAGAGGTTGACACAATGAGTACTTTGCTGACGAACATTAAATCAGCTTCATTTGATTTAAGAATACATTTTCCATGGAATTCGAGGATATTCTGATGTTTGCGCCAAACTACTCAACGTACATACGTTAAAAGTTGCCAAACTTTAGCTAATAAGAAAATCTCTATATTAACTTATTTGTTAGTTGAAAAAAGCGACGTATAACGTACGACGGATTCAATGTGCCTCGGCCTTAAAAGGCAATAACTCATAAAAAATTTATAACAAGCATAGTTTTGCTACAGAGCTTAAATTTTTGTGGCTAAATGTTGTCTGAGAGTAGCCGGCGCCCTTTTTTTAACTAACCCTACGACGCTCTTATTTTTTAATACTTTTAACAAACACAAAAACGTTAAATGGGATTTTTATATACTTTCGCCAAATAAAAATATACATAAGTATTTAAAAAATAATCGATTCATAAAAACCATTGCGGCGCTGACACATTATCAGGCCACCACCAATTTTTTTCTCATCAAAGGCAAATATAATAATGTAGACGCTTCCCTAACAATGTCTCCAAACAGTCACTATTATAGTAGCTAAAAGTGGTGACTTAGAGACACTTGTGCCCTGGCTTCCTTCAGGGTTAATACAAATTTTATAACGTAGAGTCAAGGAAAAAACTCTACATGCAATACAAAATTTTGACAATATTTTGGGTTTCAATAAATAGGTTTATAATTAAAATAAATAAATTCATCTATAAAATATTCATATATATTTCTATTACATAAATAGGCTCTCCTTCGCTTAGAGTGCTGCAATATTTGAAAAGTTTGTGCTCATTTCAATAAAAACTTATTTGTTTGGTCCATTTTGGTCGTCAGTTACTATATATCGTCATATGATTTCAAAAAAGCCCTAAGTTACAAAAATTTCAAAATCGACTTATTGATTGATTACGATGCAGCATATCAAAATACATGACCTTGGAAAATTTTACATATCAAAATTTTACGAATATCTTAATAAGAAATAAACTTAAACTAAAAAAAACTTTTAACTTTTAACTTTTCATATTAGAGACTGTTTTGAATGTCCTCCGAAAAGTTTTCAATGTAACTTAGGGCTTTTATGAATTCATATGACGATATGTATGTACATATCGTCATATAATTTGAAGAAAGCCCTAAGTTACAAAAAATTCAAAAACGACTTCTTGGTAGATTTCGATCCACCGTATCAAAATGCATGTCCCTGGAATATTTTATTTATTAAAATTGTACTAATTCGTCAATAAGAAATAAGCTTAAACTAAAAAAAATGTTTAAAAATGTTACTTAACTTTTCATATTAGAGAGTTTTATGCTTGTCCTCTAAAATTTTTTCAATGCATTTTGGGATTTTATGAATTCATATGACGATATGTACTTTCTTGAATATACTGTGTAAATTTGGCCCATGCAAGAATTAGATAAATTTTAGGTTTTTGCATTTACTTATGCCCATATTTCCGCGAAAACTTTAAAAAAAACACGCTACATACATATATCTTGTCTATTGCATTAAGAGTGAGTGATGACTGATGTGGCAAATTAAGTTAAATTGCATCTCAATTAAGAACCCAGGCTTAAAAAATATTAGCAAAATTATTGGGGTTGTTGCCTCCTTCGGAAGCCCATTCATTTTAGAGGAACCAATGTGTCAGCAGATCTCATCGGATTTCGTTCTATTGTAGTTGTTGTTATTGTTATTATATCTCACGCACGATAACGTGGAGGATTAAGTTTTGATTACGATGCGTAAGAAAAATGGTACGAAAACGAATTATTGGCACACTAAAATTGCTTTAGCATCGCAATAGATATATTACATGCTATAGTATTATATTGCTACATACGAGTATTTGTTTTCATTTACAATCTGATGGGGGGAAAAGTTGATTTAAGAAGCTAAAACATAATCTCATTGTTTCATCTCTGGTCGACCCCGCGGTAATATGTAGCTATTTAAAAATTAACAGCCTGGCCCACGATGTCGAACGATATCGTTCGTTTGTAAAATTACATTTAAAACAAAAACAATTTCTAAAATTTTCTTTTTGTTTTAAATGTAATTTCAGAAAAGAACATCGTGGGCCAGGCATTAAGTATGTATAAAAATGTTGCCACGTTTGAAAAATTTAAATTTATTGTTCTTACAGTCAGTCTCAGTCATTGAAGACTAAAAATACAATAAGAAAAAAATTTATTAAATTGATTATACACCAACGTGCGTATTAATGTAAAATATGATGAGCGGTGCCATGGCAATAAAAATATGCCTATTATATTTTTTAATCATATTTTGAATTGTTTTCACAAAAACTATAAATATTAATCAACTATTTAAATTCCCATATCAGTAACGAAGCAAACCAATTACATTTTAAACATGTACCTAATTGAAATAAATTATTTCTACACAAATAGTTTTGTTTTTGTTGCTGTTAAAGTTTTATTGTTTCGTCGTATGTAATACACATGCATCACTTTGCTAAGATGTTATCAGTAAAATTTTTTATTACTCGATATGTACATACATATGTATATCATAATTTTATTATATTATCTCTAAATTTTCGCCGATTGTATATAGTAAAAACATTAAAGTAGAAGCAATAAAAATTTAAGCATAAAAAGAAATCTTTTGAAGAATTGATTTATCTTTCGTTGAATCTTTATTATTTTTACATTCACTTTATTCTTTTTTCATTTCATAAAAATTATGCTCCTTAGCCCACTGCCAAAAAGCCAATAATTTTGTTAGTTCAGTGTATGTTAATATATGTTGGTTTCCCTCTAACTCTAAGACTGTGCTACTTAACTCATCTGCTCCAACATAATGAACAATTTCTCGCAGGGTTGAGGGCTCGCGAATTTCAGCAGGCCGAACCATGTTCTCGATATGTGTTGAAGGACTTGTAAACTCTAACTCAGTTAATTTTTTATCAGACAAATCATTGTTATTGTTGTCTTGTTGCGTAGTTTGCAGCACATACGCCTTACATTTATAAATGCTGGCGTAGATTTCGAGTAAAATTATCAATTTTAAGATGGAATACATTTTATTTAATATTTTTCTTTTGAATTGATAATTATTTAAATGATCTTTAGTATACAACAGCTTTGTGTCAACTAAAAAAACAAATGATCACTTGGGATCCCAAGTAATGGTTTTGTTTTTCTTTATATAAAATTTTATGTACATAGATGTTGTTGTTGGTGTTGTTGTTGTTTATTTTATTGTCATTAAATTTCTTTTTAGTTCTTAAAAAAAAAGAACAAATTAAATTGTATTCTCTTAAAATTTAGAAAAGCATAAAGAAAACTTAGAACAATAGTTGTACTGAATGGCACCTACAAACATACTTGTACTTGTGTTCATTTAAGAGTTTATTAAAGCTTGAAATATGTATAGTTTAGAATACAAAGTTTATTTGATAAAAGAATAGAAGAAAAAGTTAAGAAATTTTTTGCAAAACTTACAATTTTAGAAACAATTCTTGTGTAAAAATTTATTAGAAATTATTATTAATATTATTAATATTTATTTAATGCAAATTTAGTTTACAGAGAATGTATTTAGACAAAAGGACTGGCTGCTAGGGCCTTCGCCTTTATTAGAAATTATAATTTAAATTTTAATAATGTGATCATCAACACAAAATTTTCTAAAAAAAAAATTTAAGATGTTTTGTGTGATTGAGTTTTATTAGTAATTCGCACAGAAAAAAGTTTGGACAATAAAACAAGTCTATTTAATGTGATTATTTTTCGAACTAAATTGGTTGTTAGTAGTTGTAATCCAAAGTGATTACTAATTTGTCTAAAGTTCGTAACATTTTTGTAGTCAAAAAGAATTGGACATGATGAGACAATATTCCAAATATATTCCAAGAATATTTTTTTCAATTTCTGTTTAATGCATAAATTCTGATTGAAAACTAAAATTTAATAATCTGCTATCTAGTTTCCCCACAGACTTACTGCACAATAAATTTAAACCCCATCAATGATCTGACGCAGTCATTTAATGAAAAATGCAGAATGTCTAATTTTTAAACAATAAGAAATTTTTCTAGGCATTCACTGAGAATCTTTTGTTAAAAGAAATTTTGCTAGTTATTGTTTTACCAAATTTCATAACATTTTTAAAGTTTATAAGAGATTTACGTTACAAATGTTCCTCAAGACCGGGGATGTCAACAAAAAGTACCTACTTTCCCTACATTTATAAACAAAAATCCCCTACAATTATACTTTCCTTTTTGAAAGCGGTATTTTATAGTATGCAATGTATTTCATAAGAAAAATTAAATATTATTGTGTACGTTTAAAAATTAATTAATTAAAAAACAAACAAAAAAATTCTCTTTTTCTATATGTAGTGCAGATTAAAACTAAAATATGTACTTCAATATATACATAAAAGCGTATGTTACGCCTTAAATCTATTACTTGTACACATTTTTTTAAATGCATTTTTGTTCAGTCTATGTTTTTTTGTTGTTGCATGCATCAACATTATATGGCTAATGTTTGTTTCTCTCTTTAGTTCGAACAGTAGTAATTATAGAAAAATTCGTCTAGCATATGGGCTATTATTTGATTCTTAAAATTTCTTGTTTTATTTATTTTGGACTAAAATTTAATCACATTCAAAAATTTTAACAAATTTGTTTTATCTTTAGAAATATTGTATTCTAATGTTCGCCATTCCTGTGTTAGCTCACTGTTGTCTATTTTAAACTTTGCGCATAAAATATAAATCGTCGGCAACCACTGATGTTGCCACATTGGCACAATTCTGAAGTAAAAAGTATGTAGCCAGAAAAAAATATGTAACCGTTTTCGTGCTATCAATTTAATTTTACTGTCTAACACAAAAACTTTAAACATGAAACGGTTGCATTTTAATAAGAACGCGAAATCTGTCCATTATTCCCTACACTAACATGTTTTCATGAAAAAAAACCTGGGGCAAATTACTGCATTCGATATTCGAGCGAAACTTCCATAAAAATTCAAAAAATTTTGTTTGGTATTTTACTCGACATCGAAATAATTTGCCCCCTATTTGTAGAGATTTTCCCCTACTATTGGCAACACTAGAGTAAGCCTAGTGGTCGAAATTCGACTGCTAGTTTAAATGTGTACCCATTTAAAGGGAGAAAAACACTACCTAACTTATATCCTTCTGCATGGAAAAATAAATAAACAAAATAAAATTGCAAACAAACACGAACATTTATAATAAAATTATACATATTTGTATATGTAGGTACTCTCAAACACTCTCATTGCTTTGCTTATTTTTTTACTTGAACCAATACTTACATAAGTGAATGCATGTACGTGTGTATTTTTTAGCATTTGTAGTGGTATCAAATTTACAAGCCTTTTATTACTTTAATACTGAACCGATTAAACAATATAAAGTAGGGTCACTAAAGCTCAACAATATTTACCATTTGGTAAAAGAATGAAGAAAATCGGTTGGCAAACAAAGAAGATTTTGCCTTTGCCTATTTATATGCATATAGATATTTTCCATAATCAATTACTAGATTTAATTGTTGTACGCTCAAATAAAATCTCATAAAATTGTAGCTTATTTAGCTTATAAGATTTGTTAATAAAAATTTATTCTTAAAAAAAATTAAAAAAATTATGAATATGAATAAAACAAAAAGTCAAAATATAATTTTTCCATAAAAGTAAACTTTAATAAACTAATTATCCCTTTATTAGATATTTTAAAGATGTTAAAGTTTTATATTTAGAACTGAAACCCAAAAATTGTGACGAATAATGTATTAGTATGATATAGTCACGGTTCACACTATGAAATTTTTCTTTCTGAAAGTTTTAGTTTGTTGGTGTACGGGGAGAGAAGATTGGGAAGGGATTCACTCTTTCATGTGCTTTGAAATTCTCTTGGGTTTTGTTATACGTAACTGTCAAACTGTAAATGGCTGCAGCTTAATTTTTTATTTTCTTTTACTTTTCTTTTCTTTCATGATGGCGAGAGCAAATATTTGTGTACATAAAAAAAGAATGTGAGGATAAGCATGCAAAAATTTTTAATTTCATTACAAAGAATTTCAATGTGTAGACATTTAATGAAAGTTCAAAAGAGAATTAGAGAAAATTCCAGAAAGAAAACTTTTATAGTCTGAACAGGGACATAAGTATTATTTTTTTTACTGATCGATATCGAAGTTTTCATAATTGAAATTATTTGTTTTTAACTTTTTTATTATCTTAAAAATATAAAGTGAAAATAATTATTAAAAAAAATTATATACATATATGTATATGTATATATATATTTTTTTTAATATATATATATATATATATATATATATATATATATATATTTTTTTTTTAATGTTGAATAACAATTTCAAGACACTCTTAACTTAAAACTACAATATTTTACTGTAACTATAAAAACGATATATACATATGTATAAAAGTAAATGGTTGTTAATTTTAATTCGTTGTTGTCGCTATTGTATGATTGAGCATTGTTGTATAAGTATTTTTACGAAAAGTTCCAGAGCCGGCATCTTCACTTGGCTGTGCAGTAATCGTAGATGATGTGCTCTAAAAAAAATAGTTAAAGTATAAAGTTAGTTTAAAATTTCAAAACCTTATAAAGAGCAAAAATTATTATGGTCAAAACTAGAGTTGATTTGTGATGTTGTTTAACAATACTTAATTAAATTAAAAATTTAAAATTTTTCAATAGAAGAAAAATACTTTTGGATTTTACGAGTACATTGAAGATATATAAAAAAAATAAATTTGAAATCCTCCATTTTGCTACCAAAAATGTAGATTTTACACGATTTTTTCACAGCCGGTAGATATGTATAAATATCTCTAAAATTTTCACAAAAAGTGAAGAAGTAAAAAATCCGAGTTAATTGTTGAAGAAGTGCGATATGAATAACACAGGAAAATTTATGTACTAAAGTCTTTTTTGGTAAGTCAGTCAATTCGGTCAAAAGTTATTCAATTCACCGTAGAAACTTTGTTGAACGTTCAATTCTCCACATAATATTTATTCTTTTTACTCCTGCAAGGATCTGATTTCGATTTCGTACCAATTTTCTTTGGCATCGCAATAGAGAGTAAGTCCCAGATAAGTTTCAGCTGGCCAATTCTCTATTATTGTCTGTATAATCATACCAAAAACTCTACTTTACAAAAATCAGAAGGAAGAAAGAAACATGATTTTCCCAGTGTTATTGCAAATTTTTTTTATATTTTTGTTAAGAAGGTAAGAACGGTAAGATAAATTTCAAAAACTTTAAATTATTTAAAAATTGATCTTTCAAACTGCATCATTCGTTTTTATCATTTTCATACAAACTTTGAAAATTATAAAGCGTTGTTTACAGAGTTTATGGAAAAATTATAATGTAGGATACCTAAATGGGGAAATTTATAGTTTTTTTTGCACACAAAAATCAAACTAAGATATTTTTCTTTTAAGTAAAATAATTGTGGTTTTTGACAAACCTATTAAGAAAACTCAAAAACGGCCGGCCAACCCGATTTTTGGCGAAAACTCGACTTATGCGACCTTAAAACCTTTTCGAAAATTTGAAAAAATGCAAAACTACTATCCCTATACGATTTTAAATTATGCTGGTGCACCCATGAAAATAAAAAAAAAAGAATTTTTGGGACAACCTAATATATGTACATGTGTGATGAACCTCGTTGAAAATCATTGACAAAATCTTACAATATAGTTTTGAGTGGCAGGCGGCTTAAACGGCGCGAACTAATTGAGACCATGAGAATAACATGTTTCAGTGATTTCAATTTGTTTGATATGAAAGAGCAATCTGCTGAGGAACGGGTGCCGCGTTTTCTAACAATTGACAACAAATGCAATCGTGTGACTTTGATTAAGTAGTTGGCTTAGAGCTTTTCCGTTGCGGTCAATGATACATAAATATGCACCCTTATTCCAGTTGTCGACATCGACGTCCCGTCAACACAATACAAAAAAATTGGAGCTTGTCTATTTGCTCTCGAGAACAATTTTGTGCAGTCTATTTCTGTTCTCTAAAGTCTAGAAAATAACATGAGCCTGTCAATAGTAGTCAGTTGTTTTCGACAACGGGTAAACAAGCCCCAATTTTTTGGTATTGCGTTGACGTGACGTCGATGTCGCCAACTGGAATAAGGGTGATGTTTTTACGAATCTACCTCCATTATTTGCTGTAAGACTTATTTCATTCATATAATGATAAGTTTTAAATCTTTATCGAAAGGAACAATTGGAACCTATTGAACACACCAGAGATCAAAGAATTTATTAGATTTAACTTTTAATTAGCACATGTGGCAGAAGAAAAAGTTAAAATAATTTCAGCGGCTGTAATAATGTCAATTGGTTCACTAAAAATTCCTATAATCAACGTACTGGTTGCTCATTTCTCTAAAGTAGATCAGAAGATTAGCCGATCTACTTATTAGAAATGTATCAATTAAAGATGGGGTATTATGGGATACATTCCAATGAATCGACAGCGAATTAATATTATATATAAACAAAAAATATAATGCTAAATAAATGAACACTTACTTTTTCATTCCCTTTACATATTTAATTCTTTTACGAAACAAATATTTTGATATAAATTTGTCTGACTTTTTAAAAGCCGACACGTATAATGGGATGTTAAAAATATCAATTATTTAATTAAATAAGTAAATGTATGACAAATTTCGTTATCGTAACAAATTCTTTGTTAATTAGTTTTAGTTTTGCTGAGATAATTTTCTATGGTTCTTACAAATTCATAACATTTATGTTTGTTTATAAAATTTTAAGTACATTTAATTTTCTTTTAGATAAATTTATCTATTTTATATATTTACTCATTTATTTATTTATTTTCGAAAACCTACTCCATTATTTGTCTCTGAGGGACTCCACGACTTTTTCTTATCCAAATCCTTAGAACCACAGCAACCCATTTTTATTGTAAATCAATTTAAAATGCTTATTAATTTATTGAATTAATTTTTTTGTGAGCTCCTTTAAACACTTTTCACTTTTTAAAGCTCTTTGAAACAACTGAAATACGTTTTTGTTTTAAAGAAAACTCTATTCATATAAATTATTTCATACATACAACTTATATAACATTACTGTTGAAAACAAGAGTTGCGCCTTCCTTTTTCATGTGTTAAATAAAAAGAGTAAATTATTTATATACAAACATTTGCACATACTACATATATTCATATATAGATACGCACAGTGGTATTAAGAAATGAAAAAAATGGGAGAGGGAATAAATATAGAAATACATATATGAAATCGTTTAAAAAGGTCCTGAAATAGGAATAAAACGAGAAAAAAATATATGACGTACATTAACGTACTGCAAACCAACGATATATTTATATACGAGTATGTACATATTTAGGTTAAAAATATTTTATAATGTTAAGATTTAGAAGTTCTATATTTGTTACCAATTTTTTTTTATTTCATACCACTGTGATACACTAAAATGTATACAATTTGCAAAAAATTATAACAAAAATAATTGTGTACAAAATGTATAGTCATATTTTTTATCAAGAGTAGCACCATTTTTTTTTTCTTATAAGACTACAAAAAATGAATAATAATAATAATAAAAGAATAACAATAAATATAAGTCACACATTTATTTGTTTTTATATGAACAGAGCAAAAAAGAAAAAACTCACAAAATGGTTAAATATAAAAAATAAATAATAATAAACAAATAAATTGTTTAACTGCATGTTTTGAGCAAAAAACAATATGATTTTCTATGATGTTTGAAATGCTGCCAAAATAACAATTTTTCAATGTTTTATAGCAAAACTGCGTTCCCACTTTAAGCGATTTGTTCCAAAACCGGAGAATTTTTTCGCGATTGGAGGTGAAAATTTCCAGTTTAATTTTCTTATCAAGATTTTGGTTATTTATGAAAAAAAAACTACTGGAATGATTCAAAAGCTGTCGTATGCGAAAAAGACAGTCATAGTGATTTTGTACGGTTACGGGAGATGCCCGCAATTAAAAGGGGAATCGTCTCTACAAAAATAACAAAAGCACGGGACTGTGGAATTCGTTTGTGTATGCCAACATTCCGATAACGGTATCTGTCCGTTAGTAGACAATTCACTATATATAGAATATTTTCGAAAATACTTAATTCAATTCAGCTTAAATTAAATTAGGTTTTCTTTCCCATGTTTTGACACTCATATAATAGAACACAGTGATGTTGAACAGTGCTAATTTTTCTTTACTGAAATTTAATTTTTCACAATAGGATTTTGTCTCGCCCTTAAAGTGTTCTTATTAATTTTAATTTATCCGATAAATTACTCTAATGATGCTGATGCTGATTAGTAAATTTTCAGTTTTAGAAAATAAAATATTATTTATCGCATCAACCTTCATTGATCCACGGTATATGGTAAAATTATTAGTTCAAATACATTTGATGCATAATGTTTCCATGCTATTTTAATATATCATAATTATAATAATAATCATAATGCATCTGTATTAAAAAATAATAAAAAATAGACTGGAAGTGTGTCTTATGTTATTTATTTATTTATAAAATTAGAGCTATCTAGCACAAGATATGCCCATAATCTTATAAATGAGAGTGCTAGTGGTCGAGCAGATAATAAAATACATAGATTACAAAATTAACATTATAATATAATAATAAAATATAGTAATTTGTTAGTAGATTTTCAATAAATTTAAATCCAAATATAGGATTTTATCAGGGGTATAAAAAAATAAAATAATTAAAAAAATACAATTATGATATTCATAAGATGTGCTGAGAGTCATATTGTCAAAATGTACTAAAAATATTATAGATTTGCTTGTTTTTGTTTCCAAATATTCTTCTTTGAACAATATTTTAAAAATAGTACGTTATTACAATTATTCAAATATTAAAAGATTGAAAAAAAAAGAATACTTTGCGTACGTTTTTTTAGAATTCCTTTTACTGAACCGATGTGCACAAACTTAATTTTCTTAAATCGGTTCGATATTTAGGGAGCTATAAGCCTTTGAAGTTGCTACTAACACACGGACACTTATTACACATGCATGTATCAGCTTTAACCTGAAAAATAAACAAAGTGTTCATGTGTATTTGTCCAATTTGCTTTTGCAAAGAAATGAGACAAAACAATTTACGTTTTAATTTCTTTATTTAGAATGTTTTATGTACTTTATCGTAAGTATTTATGTAAACTAGAGTACGCTTAGTGGTCGAAATTCGACCGCCAGTTTAAACGTATACCTATTTTAGTTGCATTCGATTAAAGGGAAAAACTACCTAATTACTTTAAACGAAATAAAATTGCATACAAACACGCTGGTGTTTATAAAAAATCTTATTACTCATATACTTACATTTGCTTTGCTTTTGTTTTTACTTTTACCAATACTTACATAGTGAATGCGTGTACGTGTGTATTTTTAGCATTTGTAGTGGTGTCAACTTTACGAATCTTTTATTCCTTCAATACCGAACCGATTTAAATAATATAAAGTCGGGTCACTAAAGCTCAATAATGTTTACCATTTGGTAAAAGAATGACGAAAATCGGTTGGCAAATGAAGGAGAAAAAAGGATCTAAAAATTTATCTGCCTATTTATATATTGATGTATAATATTAATTTCTAGAATGCAGTCGATTGAGTCAACCGCTGGATACATTAGTAAACATAAATGTATATTTAAAAAGAAAAAAAGTTACATAAATACATTAGTACTTTATGCAAAAAATTTACACAACTCCCATTTAAACATAAATGCGTTGCTTATTCTTTGTATAAAATTGTATAGCGCATTCCAAAGACTGACGGCATAGATCAAAAATTGTCGTATTGTTTATATTTTGTTGAACTATTTTCTTTCCACGGCTGGACCTGAAAAAAATAATTCTATTGTAAAGATAAGACGATTGTTGCGATGCAATGATTTTGTGCCATAAAATAAGTCAAATTAGTTTAAGCAGATTTAAAAGTTCTATTTGGTAGGAATTATATGAAATGTGGTCACCGGAACTTTTCTGGAAAACAAATCTTGCTATGTAATTATGTACAACGTTTAATAATAACTCGCATCCATACAAAAGCGCTGGAATAAGAAAAGTTTTTGCCAGTAACATTCGAATGACATCTTTAACGGCATACCGTACACTTTTCCCACGACGACTTTGATATGGTTGGACAGGGGGCAAATTACGGCATTCGATATCGAACGAAATCGCATACAAAATTTTTGAATTTGTGTGGAAATGTAACTCCTCATCGTTTATTTCATTTCAAAATTGTGAGTGATTCTAGCAGATCTTTAGGTTAGATCTTGAAAGAAATAAACATTTCGACTTTGATAGATTAATGCACAAACCATTGGCCCTAGCCCAAGTGTTAACCCTGTTAACTCTCTCAGTCACGGTTTCATATGAATGTCTTATTCAATAAAAACGTAGATTTTTGGTTTAATTTGGATAATTTATTAGGAAAAAAGCTATGGCCAGTTTTTGATTTCGTATTTAAGTGTTATTTATCTTTAAGTTCTATTTAAATACGAAATTCAGTTATTCAGTACAAACCATAATGAAACTTAAATAATATTTAAATGACCAACCTCGTGCATTTAAACTCTATTTAACTTATGCGCATTAACATATGTATGTACATATGTTTTTGCAAGCTTGTTGTTTCGCACAACAAAGTAAACAAAAAATTTCCGGCCATTGAAAAATCAACATCTTTTGGCGTGCAATTTGGACTTCTTTTATTAATATTCTTTTATATCTTTTTTTAAGTTGTTTTAAACTTTTAAAAAATTGCAGCAACCTATCATTGTTGTTTTTTTCAGCCTGAAAAAGAATTTACATTAGACATTTTTATTTCCTTTTGCTCAACAGATGTTTAAAAAATATATAGATAATTTCATCATGCTGCCATATTTCTATCGTAATTAAATACAAACAATAATTTAATACTGAAAAACTGAAACTCTATTTAAATGCAACTTAAATTTAACTAAATGCGTATTTAAATATAAAGTCAAAAACTGGCCATAAGAAATACAGTCGGGCCTCGATTATCCGTGGTGGTCGGGACTAAAAGCATTATGGATAATCGATTTTCACGGTTAATCGAATAACAATTTTGATTATACAGTTTTTTTATATTTTTATTATTTAACAAGTGAACATTGGTGTACATACATATTCATTTATGTACATTTTTAAATTAAATCAGAATGTATACATTAAATTGTCTACTGAAAACACAAGGCAAAAAAAAAGGACATTAAGCAAAACAAGAATACAATTTTTTTAAAAAAAGTCGTGTAATGTTGTTTGTCTAGTATTTTTCAACTTATAATTTTCTTTTATAAGTTTTTCTTGGATGCGATCAACTTGAATTTTATCCTGCTCTGTAATTCCGGAACAACCAGGACTATCCAGGGTATTCAGCAATGTGCTAGATGTCTCTATCGGTTCTGTTAAAGTGGTTTCTGAAACAATTACATCGTCTTCATCAGTGTTTGCCAATTTATTGTCTCCCTCAGGTTCATCTGAGTTAGTGTTTGCTATGCTTATAATTTCTTCACACTTTCATCACATTTGAGCCATGTCTCTATATCTTCTGTGACAAAGTCATCCGTAATATTTGCGCCACATTCTCGAGCGTATTCAATATTTCCGTACCTATAAAAAAACTCACATTATTTTTTGAATGCTCGTTAATTATTTTAACTTTATCTTCAATATTTAACACGTTTCTTTGTCTTTTTAACTCTGGTAACGATGCTATACTAAATATATTTAGATCTAACCACCCGCACCTCTCAAATTTGAAAATTAAACTAATCACTTGTAAATCCTTGTTTGCATACGATGAAACAAGAGAATTCCCCGTTTTCATGTATGTATGAATTTGAAGATAATAAAAAAATTCTGCCATCACGGATAATAGAGATAATAACGATTAATCGAAGCACACAATTTGAAAATGTTGCAAACAAAAAACAATGGACTGATCTTTGGCCATCACGGTTAATCGGGGTTAACGGTTAACCGGATCACGGATAATCAAGGCCCGACTGTAATTAATAAAAAAGTTTTATTGATAAAAAAATCTCGTTAAAAAATCAGCCATGCACCACGATCGATGTCTTATGAATATATGTATTTAACAAACCGTTGAGCATCGGGCAAAATTGAGTTGCTTAGTAAATTGTTTGTAGTCAGCTCAACACAACGATTAAATTGTTTTGAGTAGGTAGTTTAATTACTAACCACCAAGCCTGAAAGAGTTAAGGTCTTGATTTGCACTGCTTACACACAAAAAGAAAAACGATTTTTCCATTAAAAATTTTCCTTAAACTTCATTTGAAACTAAATAATTTTCCTTCCTTTTTAAGACAGTAGTAATAAATCTTTCATATCGTCATATAAATTCTTAAAAACCGTAACTGACATTGAAAAAATTTTACAGGACAAGCAAAAAATTCCTATTATTATTAACAACACATTTTTTAACAATTTTTCAGTTTAATTTATTTCTTATTAATGAATTAGTAAAATTTGAATGTGCAAAATTTTCGAAGAACTTGTATTTTGAATTGGTGCATCGTAATCAATCAAGAAGTCGATTTTGAATTTTTTTTGAAATCATGACGATATACAGGACTTGTGTTTCAGTTCTTAGTTAAACTTAGTTTAACATACGTTTAAGTTAAACAAGACACGAATTTAATTTTGTTTAATCGAAATGCTAGTGTTTTATTAAAGGCTAACTGATACTGTGTTCTGCCTGAACTTTGTGGAAAAAATCTTCGGGAAGATTAAATTTTTTACGAAAATTTTTCAGAGGTTATAAGCAAAATGTGGCACCGCTTGACGTATGTACATATGTATGTATGTATGTTTATATTGGAATTGTCTAATTTCGCCAACAATTACAACAACCGCAACAACCCGATATGTGTATGATATTTAATAATAAACCATGTAATTGAAATCGCAATAGCAAATTATTTACGCTCCACCCTAATATCTTTCAATTAAGTTTATTTTTTGCTATTAAAATATATGTTTATATTAATCATCGTTAGAAAACAATTTAAATAGCACTTCATCTATTTTCTACTTCAATAAATCACATTTTTTCAGTGGTTTTGTTTTATATTTTGGCGTTTTTGTTTTCTTTATAAAATTTTGAGCGTTTTTTATTACAAAAAAAAATATATACTATACATACATATACATATTTATGATTGTAGTTGTATAAGTATTCTGTTTACAAGCTTTTCATGGTCACTTTTATTTATTTTTTTTATATAAATACATTTTTATCAATACATTACAAATTTACAAACGACAATACATTTGATTGAATTTTTTTTTCGAACTTATTGCACTCAAGGCAAAAAGAAACAAATGGGCTCAGGAATAAATTAATAATTTGAATAAACAAGTATTCTATAGGTATAGGAAGAAGTTGCATAAATTGTATTTAAAATTTTCAGCTACAAAGGCACATTATCACTGTATGTACAATAACGGGCATGAAGTCAATATTTACAAACATTTCGCCAAGGTCCATCCATCTAGTAATGTGGCATTATAGATATAGACATTTCTTTCCACAAATGATTAACCAAACAATGGAATGTTTTTGTTTTTCGGTATTTAATAATATTTATCGTTTTGGTGGCACAACCTTAATTTGAGTTTTGAAGTTTAAATTGAAGCTGGGAAATTTCGATTAGATTTTTTTATGCATTTTTGTTATTTTTTTTATTTAGCGAAAAAACTATAAAAAAGTCAGCAACTCGGTGCATTACTTTTGTGTATCTTTTCTGATACATCGCAGAAACGATTATTTTCAAAAATATTCAAATTTAAATCAATTTTTGATAACTTAGTACTTTCAAGGGAGCTGCGCGAAATTTCAGATAGTTTAGGTTGATTTTCTAAGCTGGACGAAGAAGTTTTTTCCTAAAAAATATATAATAAAACTACTTAATTTTATGTTGTATTGAGTGAACAATGTATGTAAATACTTGTGTAGTAGGCTCCCACGTTTCAAAACTTGTATTATTAACACCGCCACAAGACGTTTCGTTAGTCGGTATACTGTCGGTTTTTTCAGAAGTTTTTAAGCAACAGCAGCACAATCGGAAAAACATTTTTAATATACGATATGTGTATTAGTTATTGTATTTGCTAAACTTAAGCCTTTACTATTTGGTTTTCAAATGACGAGTAAGTATTTGAAAATGATTTGTTAATCTTATCAATAGCAAACGATAACATATTACTTACTGAGATAAAAACAATGTTGTTATTATTCATTAAAGAAATTAAAATAAATGTGTTTTTTTTTATATGTAAAAAGCATTATATTACAGTAATAACATGCAGGCAGTTCTTTGCATAAATGTTTCTAAGCAATTGTGGTTAATTTTGTGAGCTTTTTCTGTTTCTTATAGATACAATCAGGCCAACGTTATTCTAAGGATGATGTTATACGCGCTATTCTTAGCGCCATATCACCGGATATTTTTATACCCCACTATTGGCGTACTGAAAAAAATTGTGTAGTTTTTTTCGTAGACGATTATGCCATTGCTCAGCGTTTACAGCATATTGAACGCAGTGTTCAGATGCACGATGGCTATCGCCTATTAATAAGAGTGCGCGCCAGCTGTCCCATTGTTTCAGTAGATGCGGAGTTTAAAGAAAAAATGAAATTAGTTATGGCCAAAAGATATAATCCACAAACAAAGGCGTTGGACTTAACGAAATTCCATGCTGATTCCGATTTTCGTAATATGTTTGTGGGCCTCTTTCGTACTCCAGTTATGTCGGCCGCTTTGGATATAATTCAAGCAAATATACCCGATATACAGGCTTTGAATTTGAATGAAAATTATATTGCATCCATGGAAAGTTTTAAGAACATTGATAAAAGATTGCCACATTTGAAGATATTATATTTGGCTAACAATAATGTAAGTTTTGTTTATTATTATAGATTTTTAAATTTATCAATTATATTATTTCTAGTTACCCTCCCTGGCCCATTTACTTGCCTTACGCAATGTACCCATTGTGGAGTTAGTGCTGAAAAACAATCCCTTACGACAGCGCTATAAAGATCATGCTCTCTATGTGAGGTATCAAAATCTTTTTAAAACTTAATTTCTATTTCTATTTACTTTCTTAAATAATATGTACTACTTTTCCCAAATTTGGTTAAGGGAACTATTTTGCCAGCTGCATATGACATCATCAGTTTTCTTTTGTTTGCAGTTTGGAACGCATACCAAGACTGTGGATATGAGAAAATCATAAGAAATGAACTGGTGAAAGATTCTTAAAATTTTGGTTAAATATTTATAACAAATCGTTAAGTTTCATTTGGTGAGATGGCTTTCTCAAGAAACTTATAAGAGGTTGTGATAAGAACATTACTAAGTTTTTTTTATTAATGTCGTAAAGTGACATTCGGTGGGGCATAAGCGCTGCCAGGTGGAAAAGCAGCTTTAGAAGTTATTTATATTAACCCTTGAGCTACTTTTTACTACTTTATTCAACTACAGCCGAATTTGGTTAAGCGAAAATTAAAATAATTTTTTTTTTCATTTATGTGAGATTTTCAATATACTGAACTTCGGTTAAGTAAATGTCGTCTCGGTTAAGCGAAGTGAGCAATTTTTGAATTGTTGTATGTTTTTAAACGAAACATCACATTAAAAACAAAAGAGATGTGTGCTGATTTCGAATTCAGATTGTGTTTGATACATTTTATAATGTTTTTTTTATATTTCTATATATTTCTATATTTTTTTATATTTCTATAAAAAAAACATTCGACTAAAAACTGATTAATTGAAGCTTTTTTATTGTTGTCGTCGCTCCTCTGATTTACACCACACCTATTTACCTGTTATAACCAAAGTTATAATTAAGAACATTTAATTTCAATTAAGTAGCGCGCGCTTATCCGAATTCGACTGTAATTGCTTTTAAAATTAAAATTCACAATAAACCAAAAAAAAACAGTTGTCAGACATTACTGTTCTCTTTCGTAATTGTTCAGATGCTGCGGAGTTAAAGAAAGTTTTGTTTTTGTTTTAAATGTAATTGTACGAAAGAACGAATATGTGTGACATCCTGGGACTGGCAGAGAGTTTATTTGTATTTAAATAATTAAAAATATACAGTTAGGAGTTTTGCAATAAAATCGATAAATTTTTGGAAAATTTTGCTATTATGTATTGTTATTTGAGTTATTTTTTGGTACCAGATTTGAATTGAAATTTGAAAAATTAACTTTATTATTATTATTATATACATAATAAAGTAATTTTTATTCAGAAAATAAAAAAAGAAATTTGTAACTTACAATTACAAAAAAAAACAATAAATATGAACTTTCCTACATATTTCAAAAATTCTATTTAAAAAGCAAATACATTTGCGAAAAATTATATTTTCAAAATGAGAATGATTATAAGATCTCTTATTACATCTACAGTTAAAGGGGCTTATAGAAAAAAATATATGAAAAACAGAAAAAAACATGAAAAATAAATTTAAAAAAATGCAAGCAAAAAAATGAAATAAAAAATTAAAAAATAAAAAATAAAAATAAATAAAAAATACAAACAAGAAAACATAAGAAATGGCCCTAAACTTTGAAGTTTAAATATTTTAAATCTTCCTAGACTTTAAGGAAATTTACAACCATTTGTGGCAGAAAATTTTATTGCTATAAAAAACATAAAGGTTTAACCTTTTATAACAGAATATTTTATGTCTCAAACTATGATCCTAACTAAGCCTTATTGTTAAAAAAATTTTTAAAGCTTTGGACTACTTTAAGGCAACGTCATCGTCATCATCATCATCGCTGAAAGGGTATGTTGTACTGGATTTCTGATTTTTTAATAGAATCCTGAACACTTGTGAATATGCCCTATTCATTAACTTGAGACATTTGCCAACTTTATTAAAGATAACGAAAACTTGTTTTTAAAGCGTTTAAGGCTTAAATACAAAATATATATATAACTTACTAAAAGTTAAGCTTTTTGTAAAAAAAACCTTAAAGACTAATATGGTGTTAAACGCGAAGACTGTCCATAGGTCAGAATTTGAAATAAAACACCAAAATTTTAAGGTTTACTGTGCGGAAATTGTAAAAAGCTAACTATATAACTAAGATAAAAAGATAAACTACTCAATTATATAACTATTTAAGAAAAATAACTCCATGATAAAATGATAGAAAATAAAAATAACTGCTACAAAAAGGTTTTCAAAACTAAACGTAAAAAAATATAAAAATTACTTTTTGTAATAAGAGTTTAGTGCTGTTTTCATAGAAAAAAAATAAAAGAAAAAAAAAATGTAAATAAAACAAAAAAAAACTTTGAAAATAACAAAACGCTGAAAGAAACAAAAAACACTTAAAATATAAACAACAAAAAGCGAAATGATTTTCTTTGAAGGAGTTGGTTGACCCTTCAAAAATTTTTAACTAATTTTGTTAGAAGCTGCAACTTGAAAGTATCGCTTTCATTAAATGATAACTGTAACGAACATTAGTATGACTAAATTTTTAGAGCTGAAACTATTGTAAATAAGGGTGCATTCCTAAATGCAGTCAGCAAACTGTTGTGCCGCACTTGCTTCAATGTACGGTGACACTCTAATGTTTACATAACGAAACTTTTGAAAACAAATAATTGTTGAGCACGCTGCATTTACGAATGTATTCTAATTCTTTGTTTTAATTGCCAAAATGGTTGACTGCGTAAAACCTAAGTTTGGAATGTTGAGAAAATATTAAATATTTTTTTTAAATTCCAATTAATCTGTTAATTCAAATGAACTATGTTGTCTTCTAGAAGAGCATATCGGAAATTTGAATCATTTGAATAAATACAATTGTGTAGAAAAAGTATTGAAAAAAATCACTGCTGGTTCAATCGATTTGGCAAGAGAAGCAATAAATCATATAATTAAAAAGTACATTAAAACTGTTGTTATGTGTTGCAAAAAATTTTCGCTTTTTGTTGTTATAAGCCTTTTTAGCTTTAATTTTCTTTACTTATATTTTAAGCTGAATGCTAAAATAGCTTCAAATAAATTTATCTGCTTTTTCAATAGTAAAATTAAACTGATATAATAATCGAAATGAATGAATCCGAAAAATAAATTTTAATACAAAAATTTGCCGAAGCCCACTTGATGTGGGGCTTGTTTTGAAATATGAAATAGATTAAAAATGCAAAATTTTCTTAAAAATAGTTAATTTATAATATGTAAGAAAATCAAACATTGTAACCTAAAAACAGCGCAGAAATCATTCAATCATTTTATGAACAAAGAAGTGAGATTTTTTATATATACATATATATATATATATATATATTTCAGTAAACATTTTCATGATTTAGGTAGGGCTCTATCCTCAAATGAGCTCTTATTACTTTCGTTGCGCTGTTTGTCCGTCTGCTACAGTCATGTATTATTTATTTTCAAATAGTTTTGTAAGAAGTATCACATCATATATGCAAAACAAATTTTGAATCTATGAACGATATTGTTAATTAACAAATAATAATTCTTGAACAGTTACTCTGCAATTCGATTCGAAAGGAACCCTTTTCGAATTTGTTTGTTATTAACGTTGTAATTCTCAAGCATTTCCCCTCAAATCGAATCACAGAATAAATCGCAGGCTTAGAATTAAAATGTTGTGATTGAATAAAGACTTACACCATCTCTAAGAGAGAGACTTGAAAAAAAACTAAAAACCTGTTGTAAATTCGGAATAATACATATATTCAATTTAAAAAACTTCATTTATGTATGTAAATACAATATAATAATATAAAAAATATTTTTATATATATTCTATAACTTCATGTATAATGTTTTTACCATACTTAATTTCACCTCTAATACGATATCAAAAAAATTTTATATCATATTTAATTCACAGTGAAGTACGGCGCAAATTTCCCAAGGTTTTAAAGTTGGTAAATATTGAAACGATACTTTTAACTTTTCAAATCAACAAATAATTCCATTTCAAACTTTAAAAAATCTCTTACAAACAGGATGGCGAAAATTTGGAACCCCAAATTTTGTTTGATGTTAACGATACTTCCACCTTGCCCAAGTCTCAGGCTTCTTTTCTCTGTGATGCATCGGGTGCTGATATAATACGACAATTTTTGGAACAATATTTTATGATATTTGATAGTGAAAATCGTCAACCATTATTGGATGCTTATCACGAGCAGGCGATGATGTCAATATCAGTACCACCGGCCAGTCAAGCGGGAAGGTTGGTTAAGGTAAAATTTCATGAAATTTTTATATTTTTCCGATTTTATGTTCTTTAGGTTGCACTCATTTTGGAAATTCAATCGTAACTTCCGTCGTATTGTCAACAATGAAGACGTATCCAGGTTACGTCATTTGAAAGTGGGGCGCTTGTCGGTGGTTTCGACATTGGCTGAGTGGCCCAAGACCCAACATGACCCTCAGTCATTTTCAGTTGATTTGTCTTTATTTACGGTAACTTTAGTAATTTAAAATACATTTGTTTTTATTTACATTCATCTTTTAATTAAAGCCTAAATTGATAGCATTTACTGTGGCCGGTCTTTTTAAAGAATTTGAATCATCTAACTCCTCTAGCGGTGAAATACGCTACTTTCAACGACAATTTGTTATAGTACCCGCTGGCGGGGGCTTTTGTATACGCAATGAAATGATTTTAGTAACAAGTGCCACTACAATTCAGGCCCGCACATTCCTCAAACCACAAGCCACGGTATCCGCTCCCGCTGCATCTAGCACTGCTGCAGCAATGACGGGTAGCTTACAAAATCGCTTACAAGTGAATCAACCAACAGTAAGTTTAACTTTTTAATTTTATTGAAAATTATTTTAAGAAATGTATAATTTTTTTAGACGTCTGCTGCAGCTTTAATGCCACCACCTGCTGCTGTTAGCCCGCACCAACCGGACGAATCCATGAAAATGCAAATGGTTCAGGCGATGTGTGTTCAAAGTAACATGAATATGGAATGGAGCAGAAAGTAGGTTTTAATTTTTACACCCATTTATCTCGATTTTCCTTCAAATATATATTATACCTTACAGATGTTTGGAAGAAACAAATTGGGACTATAATCATGCTGCCTTTGTGTTTGAAAAATTACACAAGGAATGTAAAATTCCCCCCGAAGCTTTTATTAAATAATTCTCCCCTCTATACTTTTTTCTTTGTAACTGTTTAAATTATAGAAAAATGAAAGATAAATTACAATACAAAATATATTCTTTATGTAAAAAAATAGTAAAGAATTTTGGTCTGTCGGAATTCATGAAATGGCAATTATATTGTATTTAATCATCAAAAGAAAATTATTATAATCATAAATTTTATTTAGTTTCATAAGTTAAAAACTGAAATATAGTATACTTTTGCAATTTTTTAAGTTCTTCACATTTATTGTTATAATCTGAAAAAAAAACAATATAATTTATCTCGACATTGTGTTTATTTTTATTAAATACTAGCGGAACCGTCTAAAAACGTTGAGGGAGTGGGGAGTGAAATATTTAGGATGTATTTTTTATGGAAAATGGAAAAGGTATATGTGTATATTGGCAACAAGCTGGAACCAACTAACGATACACGAAATTTATTAAAATTGGTTTCGTAGATTGGCGTGTACGAAATACAAATGCGATATCTCGAAAATCCTAAAAATTGAAAGTTGCACGCAAATTTTTAGCACGATGACATCAATTTTAAATTTGAATGAATAAACTTCAATCAGCTGTTTTCTTGACTGTAATTTGTAACTCTAATGGAATGAAAATTTGGAAGCAAATTATCGTCAAATTTTATAAGTGTGTATCGGTAAAAAGAGTGAGAATTTAAAATTTGAAAGAAAATTTGATTGTGGGACTGTCAAGTTAACAGCATTTCATGTTTAATGTAGTCCTCAAGTTAGGCGGAAATCCTTAAACTTTTGATTACGTCTTCATATAGTCGGTGCAGCACGTAAGTATCTCTGCATTTATTAAAAGAACGAAAAATCTAAAGGTTATAAAATTATACCAGTCGACGGCGAATCGCCCGCATTCTAGTAATTAAATATTAATGTCATTCACAAACGATTAATAAAGTTATTGTAGGTTTAATGTTGGATTTTTATATGGGAAACCCGTTTTTAATGTACACATTAACGTTATTAACCGTTTGTGAATAAGGCCATAAGCATTTAAATAAATACATATGTATACGATAAAGTACAAAAACATTATAAATAAACAACTTAGAACTTTCTTACTTATATCTCTCTAATTACAAAATACATATAGAAAAACTGTCTCATTTCTACACAAAGCAAATCGGACACACACTATGTATGTACATATGTGTAATAAGTATGTATCTATCGATATTAATTCTAATATAATATGAGAGAGACCGTCGGCAGAATCAGAAGAAAAAAAGCATGTATACTAATAAAGGGTGTCCCAACAAGAGCGCAATTTCTAAATAAAACATACATATTTAAAAAAAAATCGTGAAACTTTATTATATCGTAAAGTAGACAGAATGAGGTTATGTATGGAACAATATATCGTGCAGATGGCCGCCGCGGCTTTGGTGGCATGCACGCGATCTTTTAATGAAATTTTCAATGACCGTTTTGCATAAATGCTGCGGTATTTCATTAATGCAGCGTCCAATTTCCTCTTTTAAGGCTTGAGTCGTCGTCGGCTTATTCGCGAAACCATCGACTTCAAAAAACCCCAAAGAAAAAAATCTAATGGTGTTAAATCGCACGATCTAGGCGGCCAATTTTGATCTCCAAAACGCGAAATAACACGACCGGGAAATGACTGATGCAGCAATTGAATTGTTTCTCTGGCTGTATGATATGTGGCGCCGTCTTGTTGGAACCACATGCCCTCCACATTCATTTCTTCAATTCTAGGCAAGAAAAAACTGGTTATCATTTCACGATACCGAACACCATTGACTGTTTGCGCTTGACCTGCCTCATTTTCATAAAAAAAAGGTCCAATGATTCCTCCAGCCCAAAAACCACACCACACAGTGACACGTTGAGAATGCATTTGCTTCTCGTGAATCACTCGAGGATTTTCCTCACCCCAAATGCGACAATTCTGCCTATTGACGAAGCCATCAAGATGGAAATGGGCCTCGCCACTGAAGATGATTTTATCGGCAAAATCAGCATTTTCATGTTGTCTCTCCAATACCCAATTAACGAACTCTCTTCGCTGTCCATGGTCAGCTGGCTTCAGTTCCTGAGTCAATTGAACTTTGTATGCATGAAGATGCAAATCTTTCGTCAAAATTCGCTGCAAAGTGGATTTGAAGACACCAATTTGCTGAGCGCGGTGTCGAATTGAGGTGAATGGAGTTTGAGCGACATCATCACGTACAGCTGCGACATTTTCGGTCGATCGACCTGGTCGATGGCGCGTTGTTGTCTTTACATCACTAACAGACCCAGTTTCGGCAAATTTATCCATTAATCTCTTTACAGTTGACTCTTTTGGAGCATTATTGTGACCCCAAATTGATCGCAATTTGCGAACTGTAGCCGCAAAACTTTCACCATTTTGGTAAAACAATTTCACAATGAGAATGCGTTGTTCATTCGTGTAGCGCTCCATTTTTACTAACCTCGTACCTTCTACTAGCAAACAATAACAATTGTTCAAATGTCAAACAATGACATTTCGAATGTCGCCAGATTTAAAAATTGCGTTCTTGTTGGGACACCCTTTATTAATATCTACCTAGGGGAAGACGTACTTTTGTAAATATAATATTTCATAATTAACAGGCATTATATATTTTAATAGTACTATGTGTTTTACAACCATTTTGTCATTTCTTTTTATATTTACATTGTACATTTATGTATGTATATGTGAATGTTTAAAAATCACTTTTGGCGTATATTTTAATACACAATGTTCTTTTCAATACACAAAACTATTTTCTTCTCTCTATACACCTATGTATGTACATACATATGTTTTCTAAATATATATTATGAAAACAATATAATAATATCTGATATAATATTGCAAAAATAGAACCCAAAATACTAAACCGATTTAAATAAAATTAAAACTGTGCACATCTATCTAAAATCCCCATTATCCGCAATCGGTTCAGTATTACGTCTGTACAAGGAATCTCAAAGAACGCGTTTGCCTATTAATAATATAGATCAGTGCTATTCAACCTTTTTGGCTCGTGTACCACTAAATTCACGACAAACTTTTCGCGTACCACCAAAAAAAATATAATGTACTGAAAAAATAATTAGATCAATAAATACCAAACAAAACACACACATTTTAAATTAACAAGCATACTCTTTTGCTTTTTGTTGAACGAATATTTTACTTTGCTCATTCGTTTATTGGTATGGTTACCATTCGCTTACATTTGTTATTTTTTATTAAATGTATGTAGATGAGAGTGTTACTTAAATTTAAAAATTCAAAATTTTACAAAAAAGGTATACTTTTATGATGATATTTCTTTTTGTTTCCAATTGCAAAATAGAAATCGTAAAAATTTTAAAAGATTTCGCGCACCACCTGGAAATTTTTCGCGTACCACCAAGTGGTACGCGTACCATAGGTTGAATGGCACTGATATAGATTGTTTCAAACAAATCTACAACAGTTTCTGTTTATGCATATAGCTCAGTTAAGTCTGGTAACTCTGCCTTTTATTATTCTTGATTTGACATTTAAGATTTTGATTATTTCAGCAAAACACGTGTATTACTTGATTTTCGTTTTTAATAGAACTTTTATATTTTATTTCGTAAAAATAAAAAAATGGGTAAAAAAACCAAAGTAGGAAAAGCCCGTAAGGATAAGTTTTATCAATTGGCTAAAGAAACCGGTAAGTTAAGGCATTATATGTTGAAACATGGTTCATAATTGTTTTGTTTGTTTAAGGTTTTCGTTCCCGTGCTGCATTCAAATTGATACAATTGAATCGTAAGTTTGGTTTTTTGCAACAGTCTCAAGTATGTATAGATTTGTGCGCCGCCCCTGGTGGTTGGATGCAGGTGGCTAAACAAAATATGCCTGTGTCTAGTATAGTCATAGGTGTGGATTTGTTTCCTATACGTGCTATACCTGGTTGTATAAGTTTGGTGGAAGATATTACTACGGACAAATGTAGAACTTCGCTTACCAAAGAACTACAAACTTGGAAAGCTGATGTAGTTCTGAACGATGGCGCTCCTAATGTAGGTCGTAATTGGTTGCATGATGCTTACCAACAAATTTGCTTGACTTTAATGGCTCTAAAGTTGGCTACTGAGTTTTTAAGAGGAGGTGGGTGGTTTGTTACTAAAGTTTTCAGATCGAAAGATTACAATGCCTTGTTGTGGGTCTTAAAACAATTATTTAAGAAGGTTCACGCCACCAAGCCTAGTGCTTCGCGTAAGGAATCAGCAGAAATTTTCATTGTGTGCCAGGGTTATTTGGCTCCAGATCGCATTGATCCTAAATTGTTAGATGCTAAATATGTGTTTGAAGAACTAGATTTGGAGGGTAGCAAGAAGGCCAGCTTACTGCATCCTGACAAACAAAAGCGTATTAAAGCTGAGGGTTATACAGAGCAGGATATTGCTTTGAGAAACGATTTGTCGGCCACCGAATTTATGCAGTCAGAGAATGGCCTGGCTGCTTTGCAGGGTATTGGCTCGATACACATAGATGATGACAGAATAGCAAAACATCC
Source organism: Gymnocheta viridis (assembly GCA_956483585.1). Taxonomy (NCBI): domain Eukaryota; kingdom Metazoa; phylum Arthropoda; class Insecta; order Diptera; family Tachinidae; genus Gymnocheta; species Gymnocheta viridis. The sequence continues at coordinate 13,491,842 of OY101443.1, forward strand.
TAAAACTACCGTAGAAATTTTGGAATGTTGTAAAGATATTAAGGTGTTAGGACGTAAGGACATTAAAGGGATTTTGGCGTGGTGGAAAGCCGTAAAAGAAGAATATTTCAAGGAGGAGGAAGAGAAAACTGAAGTTATTGAAGAAGAAGAACCAGCTACGAAACGTCCTTTAACTCAGGAAGAAATTGAAGATATGGAAGATGAGGAATTACAAACACAAATCTCTTCTCTAGCTGAAGAAGAGAAAAAAGAATTAAAGCGTAAGCGAAAGAAGACATTGAAGGAAAAGTCAAAATTGCAAGAGAAAATGAATTTGAACATGGTCATAAAGGGAGATGATGGACCCCAGGAAGAAGCCGACCAAGAAATATTTGACTTGAAAATGATTAAAACTCGAGAAGAATTAGATAAAATGTTGGATGTTGCACCAGATTTTCAGGGGGAAGAGGAACAAACAGACGTACGAAAATTGCCGAAATATAAAAAGTATATTATAACAATCAATTGAAGAAAGAGAGTTTATTATATTTATTTAAATTAATTACAGATACGACAAAGATGACAAGCGTATGGACGATGATGCTAACTACGAAAATGATGATGAACCTGAAGTGTCCGACGACGGAGATAGTGAAAGTGATTTGGACAAAGAAGGATTAGGACTAAGTGATGATGACGATTTGGAGGAAACTCCTAAAACAGTAAATAATAAAAAGAAGAAGGAACAACATCCTTTAATCAAGTCTGGTGATTTTCGCGATAAAGATACCAAGAGACAACAAAGGGTACAGTTGTGGTATGAAAAAGAAAATCTACAAAATATAGACAGTGATGACGATGAAGATTTCGATTTGGATCGTCTGGCCAACGTATACAAGAGTAAAGGTGTGTCGGTGTTAGGCGAAAGTCAAGATATAGGTGAAAACAATTTGTTGTTGGGTAAAAAAGCTAAGCGTCGTTTACGTCATGATATTGACAAAAAAGATTCTTCATCTTCAGAATCATCTAGCGATTCTTCAGATGAAGAGGATGAAATGGATGGTGGAAAAACATCTGGTGATATCTCAAAAGATTCTAATGTTAAAAAAATTCGATTGTCTGAAGAAGAATTGGCTCTAGGAGCCATGATGATTAAAGGCAAGAAGACTCGGCGTGATTTAATTGATGGCGCTTGGAATCGTTATGCTTTTAACGATGACAATTTACCTTCATGGTTTGTGCAAGAAGAAGAAGTGCACATGAAAAAACCTGTACCAGTTCCCAAAGAATTGACCGAAGAATATCAGCGTAAAGTACAAGAACTCAATGCACGTCCCATAAAGAAGGTTATGGAAGCTAAGGCGCGCAAACGTAGACGAGCTGTTAAACGTCTGGCAAAGGCAAAAAAGCAGGCCGAAAAAATACTGGATAATGCTGACGCCAGCGCCCAGGAGAAGTCTAGGCAAATTAAGAAGATTTACAAAAAGACTCAGGAGAAAAAGAAGGAAGTAACTTATGTAGTGGCCAAGAAACATCAAACTGGTCGTCGTGCCAGACGTCCAGCTGGAGTGAAGGGACGTTACAAGGTAGTGGATCCACGTGAAAAGAAGGATAAACGCGCTATTACAGCCAAGAGTAAGAGAGAGAAACGCAAGGGAAAAGGAAAGGGTAGAAAATAGAACGTGTTTAAAATAAGGTATATTTATTGCATTAATTAGTAGTTTTAGATAAATATATTTTTGTTTTTAAAATCCTTAAATAAGCGGAACGCAAATTAAAAAATCAAATTAAAATAAATCACAAAATTACGATTTGTTTAGTTTTATATATTTTATTTAAAGAATAAATAAGATTCGCTTACATAATTTTTGTAGTTGTTTCTTTCCGACAACAATTTGGCCAAATTATAAATAAATTTTCAAAAACAAAAGATTGATTTAAGCTTTAGAATATACAAGGGGAAAATCACGGCATTAGATATCGAGCAAATTTTCCATTTAAAAAAATTTTGTATGGGATTTTACTCGATATCGAATGCCGTGATTTTCTCCCAGGTCATGAGGAATTTTTAATACGGTGACGGAAGTATCACAGTAAAACTCAGCTTTCTTTTTTTAATTTCAGATAAGTCACTATAAAAAAGTTTTGTTCAGTTGTTCAATATTCAAAGCAAGTTGAAGAGAGAACCCGGAGCCAGATGGAAATATACAATAATAGTTGGTAAAACAAAACGTAGATATTTGCAATTTTTTTTAACAATTTAAATATAATTTAATCCACCGAACGATTGCCCACACTATTAGCATCTAAATCACTAGATGAACTGAGACTGGGTGAAATTGTTGTAGAGTTTGAAATCAGACCACGATCTAAATTGTAATATTGAACTACTTTTGGAGGAGGACGACTGGATATAACTTCCGTTATTTGTGTAACAATCCATTTTGTAAGTTTAATTACTGCTATGTGGGCAGCAAATTGTAATATAATTGCACCGAAACCCTTATAAAGACCAGAGAAACCCTCGGTGGCAACAGTGGTTCGGTAGCAATCAATTGCTCCCTGATAGTTAGTTAGAATAGGCACGACAGCATATCCATTATCCAAATTATCTATGATAGTACGAGTACCCTGCAATTGTATACGATGCAATATAGTTTCCAAGGGATAGAAAATAACTTCGGTTGTCAACACTGATATAAGATTCGAATAGACTTCCACGTTTTGGTTTTCTAATGAGTCATCTTTAAATTTTGCACCCTTACGTTCCTGGGATTGTTGTATGCGGCGCCGCATTATGCGCGACGATAAACCCTTGATAACTAAGCTATAGAAAGAAATCGTTTATACATTAAAAAAAGAACAGTTAAAACTGTGTCAAACTTACCTAAATAAGTATTTAGTTATGCCAACAGATACTGTCGGACCAATCAAAGCCCACACGGGCAGCATTCGACCTTTTTGGGGGTACTTCCAATATAATAAACGTAAGCTGCCCTCTCGGAAAACATCAAATAAACCAGGTTTTTCGCTAGCTATATCACTCTGTACGCTCTCTACCAAAGACGCGGCATAAAAGGGCATTACCAAAGCAATACTTGCGCTGTTGTTAGGAACAAAACATTTTGAAAGTACAGTGTTTGCATATACAAAATGAAAAATACTAACCTTTTCAAAATTATATGCTGGCCTAATCTTTTTAAAGATGTTCGATTATTTACTTCCCTGAAATCAAAGAAGTTAAATATTTCTTTTCAACTCTTAAGTCTAAACTTACTTTGGCCAAGTAGTTAATTTCGATATAACATCATCCACGGCGAGAGATATGCCTCTCACCAGCAAACAACTACCTAGACCTTTCCACAATGTTGTAACTCCCTGACGTCTATGCAAGTGTATTATAGAGGGTATTAAAGCAAAAGGATGCAAATGATATCTATAAAACATATATATTATAAATAAATACAAATTCATAGATTAATTGACCGATATAATTACTACCTTTGTGAGGCATTATAGACTTGGCATTGACGTCTCAATACAATGAACGGATGACTAAGTAAATTTTCAGTGACCAAGCTAACCCATTGCACGCCAATTCCCAAATATTTACGTATTGAGATTTCTAAAGAATAATAAAACAAGAGTAAATAAAATAAATAAATATTAAAGTAAAATATTAAAATAGCGAAATTATAATGACGGTTATTTAAAGTTAAAGGAGAACGGAAGAAACATCGGCGAATTATAAAAAATGCGTCTACTTAAAGCATTAAATATTTTGATTGTTAAAAAAAATTTAAGTTAAAAATTAAATACACGAATAAGAATAAAATAAATATTTTCCCCAGATTACAACTTGGTCACAGTTCTTTTTCCCATGAGTGGATTCTAAGGAACACAACTCGTCCAACTTCAGCAGATGCAATTTTACTCTCTCATCATAAATGATTGCTCTTTCACCAAGCGAACGCGGAAACTTTTTGAGAACAAATCAGCTCTGCAGTTCCATACATAAACAATCAGGGTTGTCACAGAATCCAATGTTGTCGGAATTGGATTTGAAAAGGCGACAAAAAAATAATTTGTATGATGAATTTCAATGTTATGGGTTTTATGTTCAATCTAGAATTACTATCTGTTTTTAACATAAAACCGATAACATTGAAATTCATCACACAAAAGTATTTTTTGATGTATTTTCAAATCCGATTCCGACAACATTGGATTCTGTGACAACCCCGAATATTAATAAAATCTATTTTATGGAACAAACAATAATTAAAATTTACCAGCATTATCATACTGCAAACATATTGTAAACATCAACCTATTTTTATTCAAAAACTTAACGTACTCACTCACAAATAAGAGCTGATAGCCAATGCTGCTGGCGCTCTCTAATAAAATCTACATAGTCTTAGAATTACTTTCCTTAAGAGTAGACACGTAAATAATAATAATAATAAATACACGAATGAATTTACAAGAATGACTTCCCTAGCTGTTACACATTTAACATAGTACTACAGAAAACATTTACTTCTTTTATGCTTATTTACGCTCTATTAAAGAACCGCTCCCACAGGCGGACAAATTTGATAGTCCTATGGTTTTAATTTCATTTTAGACGGACAGTTTTCGCAATCGTATAAAAGCACTATGGCGGTCGGTGTTCGCAAATGGGATATTGCACTGCATCCCAAAAAATCTTTGACTAGCTAAAAGTATCTATCAAAATGTTAGCTAATTCAAAAACCATTAAAATAAAATTATCTAGCTCCATAGAACAGAAGGTATCTCGTAAAATTGTGCTAAAATCTCAGGATCTAAATAAATACATTTCAAACACCACTTACCATCTTCTTGGCTTTCATAGTAATTTTCCAAAACTTTATGCTTCTCTAAAGGCAATGATAAATCCCTTTCCGAATTAACCGTTTTCATGCCATCATTAATACTTCTTAAACTTTCCAAATAAGCCTGGTATTCGCTATCGCTCGTTTGAAACCTTTAAAAAAATTAAAAAATTAAATCGTGCAATTTATTTTATTTTGAGGCTTTCATACTGCATTTTGGATTGACTTTGTATGGGAATTGTCAAAGGTTGCAAAGCTGTGGTATCTGGTACTGCCGAAGATCTAAAAATATTACGTGGTCTAACTGGCCGGGGCTCTAAATTGTCTGTTTCATCATCGCGTACTAGAGGTCTCTGGTTTGTTGCGTACCTTAATTGAAAATTAAAGCAACATTATACACAAATAACAAATCCTTTAAAAATAGTAGCGTACATTAAAGTTGAATAATTATTCATGCCTGCCATGATGCACTGCTAATTCGAATTTTACTTATTTTTTCTGTTTACTGATAATCTTACATTAAACATTCGATATTTTTGATAAATAATGATCAAATATACGTGCAATTGCTTTTTTCATTAAAATTAAAATCACGAAAAATATACATATATGTATGTTCTACAGACTTTTTTATTGTAATCTGTCATGAAAATGTCAATAAAATTAAAGTGGCCATCTCTCGAAATTGCGACTCATGTATTGAACGTTCCGTTTATGAAAAACAGCTGGGGAAAAGAATACTGCACAAAGAAAAAAATAAAACAAACGGCAAGGCGTAACAAAAAATTAAAGTTTTCATTTCTTTCGAAAAACGAAATCATTTATACATAATTAATTACAATATAATAAATAATTCATCATGCTTAGAAATCTTATAGCAGATTTTAATAAGTTAAGGTATTTTTTTTTCAAAAATCGAGATTTTATGAACTTTTTTATCTAACCTCAAAGTTTTTGCTTGTGAATTTCTTCTGTAGTCTACGGCCGCTAGTTGTTATACAAGTGCGCCAAAAGGGACACTTAAGCCGGCCACACTTAAGAAATCCATCATGGTTCTTAAGAAAGGAACGCAAGGTACATATACACAAATCAAAAACAAAATTTCCAATTACTTTTTTGATGCTTTAAATATATATATAGATGCGAGATAACTTGGTTACTCCTGAAAATAAATCGTTTGTGCAGGAAGTTGTGCATGACAAATATGGTCCTCCTAGCTTAGTAAAAGGTGTTCCATCCTACGACCAATCCATACGAGAACAATTGGTTAAAACGCCGCAATTTGAATTACAGCCTTGGACTGAAAGAACACGACGTACTGGTCTTATAGCTCGTAAAATCGGTCAATATCCCTTATGGCTGAAAAATGGTGAAAAAATACGTACGACCTTATTGCAAATCGTTGACAACCATGTTATAAAATATGTACCACCGGAGGAATATAAACCGGCTCAGAAACCGAAAGTAGTAAATCTAAGTAAATATGGGTGTTTGCTGGTGGGCGCTGAAAGCTGTGATCCCTCAACGTTGACTAAAGAATATTGCGGCTTATATAAGGACTCGGGTATAATGCCCAAGAAGCATTTAGTAAGATTTATAATCTCACCATCGGCTGTCATACCGGCGGGCACTCCTCTGAATGTGGGTCACTTTAGAGTAGGTGACTATATAGATGTGAGAGGAAAAACGTAAGTGATTATTTATTTTTATTTATTTATTTCGAATAGTAACACTAAAGCCATTCAGGCCAAAAAATACGTAATACATCGCAATACAACTTAACAATACCTGAGTAAAGGTAGCTTAAACAATAATTTTTATTCACTGATCTTAAATTTTATTTATTTGGCTCCCCAGCCGATATTAATGTGTAATAATTTATAAAATATTAGCAATATAATATATATCCGGATCTGGTTAGAAGCAACTAGTAAAGAAAAGAAGAAAAAAATAAGACAAAATATATTACTAATTGGAGCTTCCAGTGTATTTAGATAGTTTGAGGAGAAAAACGTTTTTGAATCCGAGAATAACCTCAGTTCAAGTGGTATGGTATTCCTTACAAGAAAAGATCTCCTAAACGTATCATAAAATATTATACGGATCAGTATCTGATTAGAATTGCAATAAAGGACTTTTAAGAAATATAATATTTATTTAAAATTTGTTTTCAGAGTTGATCACGGCTTCCAAGGTGTTGTAAAACGTCATGGTTTCAAAGGCATGCCAGCTTCTCATGGTGTGACAAAGACGCATCGTCGTCCTGGTAATATTGGTGGTGGTGGCGAAAAAGGACGAGTGTGGCCTGGCACAAAACTGCCGGGACATATGGGCAATAGATGGCGTATTGCAAAGGGCTTACGTATTTGGCGTATTAATTTTAAATACAACGTATTGTGGGTAAATGGCAGTGCCATTCCCGGCTCAACAAACGGCTTAGTTTATATATATGATACCATTTTGCCATTGCGTAAACACACAACAGCGCCACCATTCCCCACTAATTTCGAGGAAATCACGGAAGGACCTGATGACATATGGTTTGAAAGCGTGCATAATTTCAAAGATGAAACTATAACATTCAAACCAGAAGAAGAAAAGTAAGTATGTAGTTGGAAATCTGCAGAAAGTGTTAACAGTTAAAGTTTTGTCGTGAATATTTTTTTAACTAAAGCGAATGTAATTAAATGCGGATATTTTAAAAATACTTTTAAAATTAAAACTTATCAATCGAATTAAAAGCATAAAAGAAAAGGAAAGAAAAAATATTTAAAGTTTATTAACACGTCATACATTATATTTATGTAAATAGAAATCATATTTTACTCGAAGTTTGAAGCATATACACATCCTCGTCATTTTCTTTTAAATTTTGCAATTTACCTTCTTTTTGCAACTTTGTCATGTGATGACTGACATTAAAGGCTGCAGCTGGCCATAATTTTTCTGGTGTATCTTTGTAGACCAACTTTACCACGTCCATGGCGTTCCATTTATTTTGAGGTCTTTGTACAAAGAAATCCAAGATTTGTTCTTCACGTTGATTACGATGTTTAATATAGTACTTTATTTTTTCCAAAGGATCTTCAATGAGATTACCATGTCCTGGATATATAATCGAAGGCTTAAGATGCAAAATTTTATCCAAGCTTTTCATATAATCATATAAATCCTCAAAAACAGCGGTGCCCTCACCTTAAGCATAATAAAAATTGTGTTTTATATTGATATTATATATATACATACATACATATGTATGTATGTATCTCTTTTTAAAGCTCATACCTAAAATACAATCTCCGCTAAAAAGAATTCCCTCAGGTGTAGTCAGTACTACATGATCAGTGGTATGGCCGGGTGTGTGAATAATCTTGAGTTTGCCCCCCTCTACCTCAAGTTGTTGATGATCTTGTAACTTTTCTATCTTCACTTCTGCAGGAATTTCGGGGCAAATATCGGGAGCATCAGTTCTTAGGTATTTATAAATCCGACAGTCTTTATTAATATTTACTAAAAGTTATGTAAGAAAATATACATAAAAAGTTTTAAGGATGAATTTCAATACTACAAAAACCGACATAATTTTTTAAAATAAGAAAATTAAAATAGAAACCTTTATCAACATTAAGTTTTAAAACATCTTTTACTCCGCCAACATGATCATGATGCCAATGAGTTAGTATTATCGTGCTTATGGAAGCATTTTCTTCCTTTAACACATTACTTAAATGTTTTATATATTCAGGCACATCCGGATCACCAGTATCAATTAAAATACGTCTAAATAAGAAAATGCAAAACAATTAAAATGCACTTCCCGTTTTCTATACGTACTTACTTTTTGCCAGTTCCCAATAAATATGTGTTAGTACCTTGTAGGGTCATATGTCCTGGGTTACATCCCAATATTCTTATGATTGAAGAGGATAGACGAGTAACGGGCGGTATTTTAGGCATAATTTATAAATGAAAATTGTTCTTCGGGAATGTTTGAACTTAATTAAAAACGCAATGTACATAAAGTAAATACATGGGGAATTTTTTGGGAGAAAACAGCTGGTTGTTATAAATCATCAGCTGCTGTGCACTACACAGAGAAAAATGTGATTCAGTGTAAAATATATTCATGTATGTTACAAATGTATAAATTAATTCAAAATTAAGACTTCAAAAAATGAAGAATTCATTAATTGTAATAAAAAAATAAATATAAGTATGTATTATATGATGATTTATTAAAGAATCAAAAGAAGCAATACAAAACTAATCAAAATAAGTATGTATGTATGTTTATACAAAAACGTTTAAAATTGATTAAACTAGAAAAAATGTCTTTTCTATCTAAAACTGAATTCAAATTAACGGAATACGCTGTCGAAACTCTGATCTATTTTGAAAGGCATAAATTAATCAAAATTGCAAAGGCAAGCATAAAATAAATTCTTTCTTCACCTAATAATTTGCAATATATAATAGAAAATTTTGTTAGAATGTGCTCTACATCGACCCTTAAATTCCCAGGAATGGATTGGAAAAAATATTAAACGCATTGCCGATGAAATATATCAGGATTGCTTAAATCAAGGCAAAAATGGAATCGTAAAGTCTTTACATTTATCCACAAATTTTCTTTATCGTATTGTAATGTATGGACCACCAGGATCCGGTAGAAAAACGCAAGCCCTTAATTTGGTTGCTACATTTAACTTGGTTCTCAGTAATTATTAAAATAGTTTTAGTGATTAAATAATAATTTTTTCTTTTGAAGTTGATGCTGAAACGTTGATATATCAATATTTAAGAGGTGTTGATGAAAGGCCTCATGACTCCTTTGATCGAGAGCTACAAAGAGCTTTTTATTATGATAACTGCTTTGCCAAATCCAAGGCGTTGTTAAATATAATTGGCAGGCGTGTCTTGGAAAAAGATTGTTTAAATCGTGGTTGGGTTTTAGTAAACTTTGCTCATACGCTGCAAGACGTTAGGGACATTTTGGAAAATTTTAAAATTCCCCCCAATAAGTTGTTGTATTTGAAGTGTAGTGAAAAGACGTGCATGTACAGGCTACTAAATATGCGTAGCTTGGGCAAACCAACTCAAGATTACACTTATTCCGAAACTGAAGTAAACACTGCAGAAATTTGTAAGAACCTTTTTTAGTTCTATTTCTTTTTTTAGATGCGTTTCTTCAATCACAATAAAGCTAAAATATATGATTATTTGTTAAAACGTTATGAAACAATTTGTGTATCCACGGAGGAGTGTTCTGAAAATGTCAATAGGCTGCTGATGGGATCTATTATAAAATCCCATTATGCCATGGGCTTTAAACAAAAACCAAGGAACTAATTTTTCTATGTTTGTGTATTTTATTTATTTTATTTCACATAATGCTTTTAATATTATTCTCATATTTCCCCTTTTCATTGTTGTTTTTCCATTAATTGTTTCTGCTGCTGAGCTGCTGCCAATTGTTGCTGCTGCTGCCGGCATAACTCTTCCATTACCTCATGATTATAAGTGGAATGTAACATCAAACCCAATACGCCAGCTCTGGAAGCCATTTGATGCCTTATTTGCCTTTCCTGCTCCAAAAGCTCGTCCATTTTTATCCACTGTCTTACACGTTCCAAATCGATTTCTGCTCTACGTATCTTTTCCCACACATAGTGTTTATAACAGCTTTTTTTGGGGGCCCGACAAAATTCTCCAGTCGGTGTAAATACATTTGCAACTAAGGGACAACCACAAACATCAGTATCACTTACTTTCGGGTCTTTACAATGTTCAGGACATAAAACCTTCAAGCGTTTGCAGTATGTTTTACTAGCTGGGTTATAAAAATCGCAAAACATAGATTGTCCTTCAATGCGTGTCTTAAAAATGCTTCCAAAAGAAGCTTGCGATTCGTATTTGTTAAAACATTTTTCCATATGCTTAATAGCGGTACGTGAATGAATCTCATGACCACAAGTTATACAATACATAGACTGCTCATCTTCAATGTCATTATGCTCTTGAAAGTTGTGCTCCAGTGAAGAATGTTTGGCTCTTTCTACTATCATATCAAGTTCTTGATGTCTTTTATCCAGTTCTGCTAACGCAAAACGAACCATGGCTTGTTTGGAACGTATTTGGTCTAATTGTTTTTTGTTCTCCTCCTCTGCTCGACATCGCGTTAGATTCCACTCTTGTACTCTTTGTGGTAGGACCTGAAATATACGAGCGGTGGCTAAGCGCAAACCACATTCATCATTACAATACTTGGATTGGGGACGAGCATTATGTCTACATCCGGGTCCATAGCATTGGCGTATACCCTCCAGTTCTGGGTTTATAAAAGATTCAGGAGTCAGAGATCTTTTTCTCTTACGCTGACGATCTTTAACTGGCTTCTCCTTTTTCTTAACGTGCCTTTGTTGGGCTGGTTGCTGTTGGTTAGCTACTTGTCCTGATAACTGCGCCTGCAATTGCACTAAACAAACACGTCTTTCACATCGAGGTTTGTGACCAACCCTTATGCGACAAGCTTCACAGTTATTGCAGTTGGGAGTACGACAACCCTCACAAGTGCCACAACGATTAACTTTAGCACTACTTCTGGAAGATATTTCATTACCGGCATAACCTGTAAAGTCTTTGGACTTTTTCCGTTTTTCCTGCTCCATGGGCATGAGAGCGCCCATAGGATTAGGAGTTTTTTCGACAGGAACTACACGAAAAACTGTTTGCAAAGTAGGATCATCTTCTTTGCACTTCTGGCAATAGTAGTGTTTAATATGTTTGGCCTCTTTTTCAGTAATATTTATGCAATCACCGTGATACCATTCTTCGCAACCATCACAACCTCTGAAAAATAATTTGAGCGTTTTTGAAAGTATATATAGGTAAGTTTTTATAAACACCTACATCATAAACCTGGAGCAATCTGAGGATCGACAAATACAATATGCCTGACCATCTTGTTTCATTATAGTGGCAATTTTAGATTTACGCTCAGGTAAATCAAATTCTTTGGCAATTTCTTCTTTCTGTATTCATAAAAAGTTGATAGTCGCTAAATTTTAATTATTTTAGAAAACTATACTTGCCGATTTCTTCTGTTTCCTTTTTTCACTCATCTTTGCTTAATTTTGCTGTGAAAAACTATTTGCAATAGAAAAACAAAAACAGTTCAATTAAATTGTCAACGTGAAACAGTACAAAAGAGAAAAAGTTGGCAACGCTAATTGTCGGAATCTAATTTTTCATACAAAATTCGTAACTCTACGTCTACACCTAACATGAAATGCAGTTAAAACATGAAGTTAAGACTCTGTTGAAATACCTATTTCTCTATGGTGGTGTACACGTAGTGATGTTAAAGTTATAACTTTTCATTATTTTCAGTTCGTTGTCGCGTCAATTAGCTACAGTGAGTTTTTTAAAGCTTGTCGAAAATAATTTGTTTTGAACTTAAGTGATTATTTTATGCTAGGCAAATAAAGTGCAAGAATTGTGAGAGTTTTCCCGCTTATATTTTTCACAAAAAGCCAAGTGTGCAGATAAATTAAATAAAAATGGCTAAAAACAGCGGGCTGTCAAACTTAGATGTCAATTTAAGTTATAAAAGAGCTCTCAAGAGAAATGTTTTAACAACCATGTTAAAACTTTAACATGAGCGGTCTACACTCAACTTTAACTTGAAGTTAATGTTAAAGTTAGTCATTTTATGTTAGGTGTAGACCGCATGTAACACTCACATATGTTGTGTTATTCATCTTAATCGTGATTAAACGCTAATGATTTCGAACTCGAGAAGTTCGACGTGATTAAAATTTAATAATTTTATTTAATTGCTTGAAAATACCTGACAGCACATAGACAAAATGAATGAAACAAGAAAGAAAGCATTCATTGGTTCTAAAAATTTATAAAAGTATTTCCGTTTTCAGCAGCAATTTTTTCACCAGCTTACTCACAGACATAAAATTTCGGCACAGCAGAAACATAAAATTTTTTCCCAACAAGCAAATATTTTTTTACCATAGTACTTTTCTACTGCTTGGCACACGGTCTAAAAGGAAAAATTTCAATAATGCCACGGTTCACACTATGATATGTTATGTTTTATGTCTCGAGCCTCTGCTTTTCCATTTTTTAACGCAATTATGTTGGTATGGTATATAAGCCGCGTTGAACATGGACCGTTGTTAGTTCCGCTTCATACGCTATAACTTTTGAGTTTATGGTAGAGAGATAAAAGAAAAGTGGTATTTGGTACGGAGCTACTTGTACTTGTGAGGCTCGTTTTGTTGTGACATTCGTAATAACAGGAAATTAGATGCACGTTATTATTTAACATTTATTTTCATTCTTTGCTTTGCTGTGGAAATATATACGAAAATTAGTTGAAACATATTCTTCCGTGTGAACATTAGGTCAAGTTAGGGAATTGAAAAGAAGTTGAGCAGCAAAAGTTGAAATGTGTGAACCGGGACTTTTTCGTTTCATCTCTTTTGTTTTTATTCTACGAAAGCACAAACTTTATGCTTTGAGACAAAAGAAAACCCATAACACAAGGTAAGCTCATTAGAATAATAAGAATATTTATATTATCTTACTGTCAAACAAATTCAATATATAAAAATATTGTTTATGTGTTTTTCATATTGACTTGACATTTCGGAAATATAAAATAACGCTCAGCTGCTATACGGTGTTACCTTGTTTATTCCATCATGAGAAAACTGCATTTTAACAAAAACAAAGTCATTGTGATGAAAAAATTTGGAGAGTTTGGGTTTGGAATTAAAAGATTTTACAACAAAAGTAAAATAATTAGATAAAAATAAAAAATAAAAATAAAAAGTAATTTAAACAGTAAAGCATCTAAAAACAATTAGAAAATTCGAAGAAATTGCTGAATAATTAGATCGTATATGTACAAATTGACCCATTAGAGAATTTTTACCAATCGCAAAGATCGATAATGGCCTCGTCTGAATTGGAGCCTATAATTGCCGTTGAAAAAGAATTGGATCGTGTTATAAGTAAATTTACAGAAATAAAAGATAATGCAGCAGCTGAAATTGGCGATGTGGCCTCTTTGCTAGAGGAACTGATGGAAGTTTTAGGTAAAGCGGAGCAAGAAATGACTGGTACTATTAATACTGGAACTCAAGTTGATACAGATGATCCCATGGCAGATGAAGCTGATATGCAAGTAGAAATGGAACGTAAGCTTAATGGAATCTTATTTGATAACAATTTTTATTAACTTTGAAATTTATTTTCTGTAGCTTCCCCTCCCCGATTGACTGACAACCAAGTATCCATTATTACTGAGGCCTTGCAAAAAACCAATGAAAAATTGCAACGCTTATCCAGTGAACATCGCGACTTGCATGGTGCCGTCTCAAAAGTTGGTAAGGTAATTGATCGTAATTTTGTTTCCGACTTTACGGCCACTGCACGCACTGATGCTTTGCAAGATGAAGAGAATATGATGTTGTTAAACAAAGTCATTGCCAAACACTATTGTCGACAAGGCATGGACGATGTTGCTCAATTATTGATCAAGGAATCTAAAATGTCTGAAGAAATGGCCCAAGAAGTTTTCGACTCGGAACGCAGTTTCGCTGAAATATACCGAATTTGGAAGGCCATACAACAGCGCGACTTAAAGCCAGCACTGGAATGGACATCTCGTTATTCAAATGAATTGATAGCGAAAAATTCCACATTGGAATTTAAATTACATCGTCTGGCGTTTTTGCAAATTATTTCGAAAGGCATTTCCGCTCAGGCCGAAGCCATTGGTTATGCTCGCAATAATTTTCACAGATTTATAGATAGATTCGAACATGAAATACCAAATTTAATGGGTTGTTTCATTTATTTACCATTGGGGATTGAGAATTCTCCATATAAACTTTTAATTTCAAATGAGACTTGGACAGAGGCATCGTATGCTTTTCTCAAAGATGCTTGTCATACACTGGGTATTAGTAAGAATTCGGCTTTGTCGGTCGTTATTAATGCTGGATGTACAGCTCTACCAGCATTGTTGAATATAAAACAGGTAAGTTTTATATAAGTGACATATGTACATACCCAACAAAAACCACTGCTTCGCCCGAAGCAGGTTTGTAAGCGAGAGGTGTTGGTTGTTGTTGTACCTATTGCTTCGAAAGCATGATTTTTGACACAAAACTGCGTCTTATTGCGTCATACGATTGTATTATCATTAAACTCCTATGTTTCTTATATAAAAACGTTAAAAAAACATCGTATGCTTCAAAGCAGCGCATTTGTGGAAATTTTGTACTTTTAGAAACCTAACATTTATTTGCGGGGTATGTACTCCTTATATATTCTATAAGGGCTCTAAAACATAAAAATGAAAATAACGTGTTTCTACAATCTTGATTATTGTTGTTTTTTAGGTCATGCAATCTCGTCAAGTCCTAAATATTTGGAGTGGTCGTGATGAACTGCCCATTGAAATTGATTTGGATCCTGAATATCGATATCATTCTATATTTGCTTGTCCCATTCTAAGACAGCAGTCGACAGAAGATAATCCTCCAAAGAAATTAGCATGCGGTCATGTTATTTCCAACGATGCTCTACATAAACTAAGTAACGGTCATATATTAAAGTGTCCCTATTGTCCAGTTGAACAAACGGCCGATGAGGCTGTAAGGATTTATTTTTAAAAGAGATTTACATCTACTTTCAATGTTACAAAGAAAAAAAAATCGTTTTGTGGGACTGTTAGTAAAAAGGCTGCCAAATGATTTTTATTAAATAAATCTAACATGATGTAGGATGATATGATATTGAAAAACAGATGAGTAAATATTGGAATAAACCTAATTTAAATATGTATATTTATAATTACACGCGATGTGTACACATCAAAAACTTAAATTTTATTTTAAATTTTGTTTAATAAAAAATATATTTAGACAATTTTAGTCTCACTGTATTAATTAAAGGGACCACGTATTCCCAAAACATACTAAAAAACATCTTGTTTTACAGTAGAATAAGATGTTATTTGGAATTTGTTTTGAAAAAAGTAAGAATTAGCGAGAGGATCTAAATGTAGGTAACTATTGGGACAACACAATTTTTTCAAGGGACCAAAAGTTTTTTACGAATTATTGAAGTTATCGCTTTCGGAATCACAGCACCAAACTTATATATTTCGTTTTTTAATGAGATACGACATTTGTTCGCGTGTTAAGTTATTTATAATATCTGGCAACATTGTTTGGAGATTGGAAAATATAAAAGACTTAAGACACGAACGTGAAAATGCGATTTTCATGAAAACTTGGTCGAATCGATTTTTAATGCTCATTTTCGGATTCAGCAGGTGGAAAACCCAGTTATAGTGTCCACCGGCCATATCCGCTCACGAATTACCGAGATAAAAGCAAAAAACATTAAAATCGCAGAAAACCCTCAAAGCGAATGTATGTTTGTGTACTAAGTCTGTAATTTTTTTTATGCAATTACAATTTCTCAAAGCATACCTTGAGGGGTTACTGTTCTTACAAGTTTGATTTGGCATACATACATTCACCTTGAGGGTTTTCTGCGATTTTAATGTTTTTTGCTTTTAACTCGGTAATTCGTGAGCGGATATGGCCGGCGGACACTATAACTGGGTTTTCCACCTGCTGAATCCGAAAATGAGCATTAAAAATCGATTCGACCAAGTTTTCATGAAAATCGCATTTTCACGTTCGTGTCTTAAGTCTTTTATTTTTTCCTATATCCAAATAATGTTGCCAGCTATTAAAAACTTTTTCCTTTTAATGAAGTCGGTTAAAAATTTCAATATTTGATGAATTGTGTTTTAGTATTATTATGCTTTCGCATTTAGCCTCAAGAAAATTTTTACAGTAAAGTTAATCAAGGGATTAAATACATATGTAAATACAGTGTCAGACAAAATTAAAGGACTGACTTCTGTATGTTAGCAAAGGGAAAGTAATATTAAAAAAAGTCACTTTTTATGCATATCTTTATTACTTAAGGAAGAATATACTCTGAATATACAAATATTATAAAAAGAATAATAAATAAATTACGGCAACAAGTATATGTGCTTCATTTAATTATATGTTAGGTAAAAACACCTCACAATTTTTACTGAAAAGTAATAATTGCATTTAATGTATTTTTTTTTCTATCCTTTATTTACAATTAAAAAAAGTTTAAGAATGCCCAGCCGCGTGAATAGCTTTCTGTTGCAAAATATTTTAAACAAGTGCGGTTTAGTCTGTTCAAATTAACAATAGAAAAAATAAACAAATTAAACAGCAAATATAAAAAATAGAGCAGTTTTCCTAAACGTATACTTTGATATAGTAATATAATGTTTAAATAGAAAACATTTTGTGTAGGCAATGGAATTCATAAATATGAAACATTAAAAACCGTAACAAAAATATGTTTGTTTTTAGGCCGCCACCGATGAAAATATAGGAGCTTCTATCTCAGGCAATTCGGTATCCTCGTGACTGTGTATTAATTTAAAAAGACCCGTTCCAATGGCGGCAGGCATGCCTAAAATAATACGCTCTGATACACCATCCACAGCATCGGTTTGACCAAAGTAGGCGGCATCGAATAAATGGTCAGCTGTTTTTTCAAACTGAAAGCAAAAAATAAAAATACAAAAATAAAAGACATCTAGAAATGACATTTTAGATGCAAAGAAATTATTAAAGCTTACCGAAGCCAAGTTAAAAACACTTTCGCGCATTTTAGCCAAGCCATGTCTAGTAATACCCAACACTTCACCCCTTGAGGTCATTTGACTGGCCAACAACATAATATGACGTTGATCTACGCTCATGCCATGACCCTCCATAACATCTGTAATTTCTGTCATTATAGTAGTGCGAGCTGCTTCAATGCCCAACGTATTGTAGACTTCCCATATATTATTACTCTTGGTTTTGGCTCCCACCACACCATAAGTAGCCATAACATCTCTAAGTCCGGCACCTTCTATGCACAATTTATACGTGGCTGGCAAGCGTGCATCATCAATGGCTATAACTGCTCTCGATATATGAGGTAAACCAGCAACCACAACATTTTGTATGACCAAGGATAAACGTTGAAGCTCAGCATTTAATGCTGCGCCGTGCTTGGAACTATCTATGCGCACTATGATAATAGAAGAACCCATAATGTCCACCAATGCTGGCTTAATGCGCAATTTGGAAGTGCAAATACTTTACGAATGGAATAAAGAAAATTATACTTGTATATTGTTTCCAGCACTAAATTCAGTAAACTTACGAATATCTTACAGTTTCGGCATTTATTTCCAAGCCCAACACTTTAATACGATTCAAATCTAAACGCACAACCAAATAACAATCATCCGGTTTGTAGACTTCTTCTATATAGGAGGAAATTTCACCCAAAGTAGTTTTTTCAATGCGAGACTTGACTTTACGGGCAAACTCCATACTGGTATTATTAACTATCTCAGCGGTGATAACAGGTGTGGAAATGGTTTTGGTAGCGTTAATGATTTCCACAATACGTGGCACACCCTGGGTAATGTTCATGGAGGCTACACCAGCAAAATGGAAAGTTTTCAGAGTCATTTGCGTGCCTGGCTCACCAATACTTTGGGCAGCAACTGCTCCGACCGCTGTTCCAGGTTCGGTTACTGCTCTATTGTATTTATCATTGACCCAACGCATAAAAGTGCGTATTTGACCCTCCGACAAACGTTCTATTTCATTGCCCAATTTGATGTGTTTTTGATATTTTTCCTGGACCTTATAAACTTTCTCGGTCACTTTTTCTATAAACATGCTGAAATATTTTTTAGAATTTTTTCTGGATTAAATTTGATATATTTTTTTAATAAAAAGTATAAAATAGGAAATATTAATATTTTGTCCACTTGACAGGCGATTCCTGGAACTTCCCGTCAATTACAAAATTGATTTAAGAAGTTTTATTCATTCATCAGACCAGCAGAACGGATCGGTGCTGATTTCGAGGTCGTTACATCATCTCATCAGCGTTCTTTGTTCGATTTTCGTATTCTAATTTGTAAAAGAATACGATTGAATAATTGATATTCCTAGTCACTCCGGGTATAAACTGTCAAAAGTGTTCGAACCGAACAAAGAACGCTAATGAGATGTTGTAGCGAATTCGAAATAAATTGCTGCAATAAAATAATGAATTTATCAGAAATTTCTAAAATTAAAAAAAAATGGGTAAACTCAAATTTGAACTTGAGCCAAACAATTCCTTTCAATATCAAAAAAGAAAACAATAGTCAGAATAGATGAAAATTCGATTTTCGAAAAGCTGGGTGATATTAGTAACAGTGAAATTTCACATGCAAGTACTGGCATTTCATTGACGTATACGTATTATCAACGAAAAATTATTCGAAAAACTCGAAACTCTTGCTATTAGCTTTTTTGCTTACACATGCGAGTGCAAGTACATTTTAGAAATGTCGACGAAGAGTAAACTTGAGATTGAGGACATTTTTTAAATGTTTGTTTACAAAATATAGTTTTTGGGGAAACGTTTAATATTTCTTACTATTAGTATTATTTTAATTATATCAAGGTAATTATAAAGCACACTTGCGTTTTGTATGTGCATTTGAAGAAATAAGTCTTAATTATGTGGTTTTCATGAATAACAGTCCATGTTCAATATTTCTCATTTCGAATTAATGATACAAAATTTACATTTTAAATGCTTTTTCAAAAGGTAAATCACTTGCTTTTCTAAGGCACCCCATACACGTTTCAATCCAATTGGCAACTGAGTAGGTTGTTGTCCAAATCAAGTCGTCTATGGCTCTGTCAATTGACTTTTACATAACACAACTGCTACATATTTTCAAATAAGTTTCAACACTACTAGGTAAATTTTTTTAAAAAACGTTAACAAAATTTTATTTAAAAAACCAACATTTTGCTATTTCTTTGTGAGGCTTTACAATGTAAAAAAAAAATTTATTTACACAATTTTATATATCCCTAAAGAAGCCACACAAAGAAGTGGCAAAATATCGGTTTTTTAATAAAATTTTGTTAACGTTTTTTAAAAAAATTTACCTAGTGCTCGAGATAAATTAGATTCATTTAACAAACAGAATGTTGAAAAAATATATAAGAATAAGTTTCAACACTACCGTAGTATACTGACAAACATTGGCTTTCTGATAAATGTCTTTCCTATTAAAAAACACAGCGCAACATACGCCGTTTTATCTGAACCCATTTGAAAATTATATTTTGATATTTGTTTGGTTTACTTGGCTGCCCTTTTCACGTAGGCATTCAAGTAGAATCTAATGATTTCTTTTTGTTTAGTTAATAGCAAATTACAATTACTTATGTGTTTAGTTTTTCTTTTGCTTGGTCATAACTAACATTATTTTCGTTCAGCGACAATCATTTACATCGACATAATTTGTTTTGCCACAACACAATTTCGATGTCTAAAATGGTTTGTTTTTTTTCAAATTGCTGTGGGATCTGATTGGGTGCGTTCGAGTACTTTTACAGTAAAATGCAGTAAATGAATAATTACTGAGTAAGCTGAAAATTTTACTCTCAAAAAAAGCTGTTGTCCTAAAAGGTACGGGAGCGAAAAAATTTTGAAAATGAGTAAGATTAAGGAAACACAGGTGATTGCAAATCAATATAGTGTTGAAATTTACACTTTTGACTACTCAAGTCTTTTTCTTGTTGGTACTCGATGCAATATTTATTATAACACGAATATTTTACGAAAATATAAACAAATTATTTTGTACAATCCCTTCCATTTGATTATTTTAATTTTATTTGATTTGCTAATTCGTGTCAAAAGTATGTGATTTTTATTATTATTTTTAGACGTGCGCTGATATTCATGAAAAGCACAAAATTATGCATTTAATTTGCTAAAACTTTAATTACAGTTTTTTAGTAATCCATCAAATTTGTTGAATTAATTTGAAAAATTAGCTGCCACTGGAGCTGCCATTACGAAAAATATGGATGTACTGGTAAAAAAGTGGGTGTGTTGAGTTTTTCGAACTGGGAGTGGCATGTGTAAACGCTAGCTTACTTCCTATTTTTTGTTGACGGGAACTTAAATAATATTTACATACGATACATTTTCGATCGCCTGATACTGTCGCTGAAAAGTATTTTTTGTTTTATATAAATAGAAGAGTTTTTTTTTATTCAAATGACCTCAAACAAAATTGCAGAAACATTTTTATCAGTTTCTATTTTTCAGCAAAGACTTATTATTAAAAAAATTATTAAACTTACACCACTTCATCTTGGAAATCTTTGCGGCTCTTGCTAAATTCCTTCTCCTTTAAAATATCCTTCGTTTTGTTAACAATATCCGAGGCGGGCAATGGTTCTTCTTCGCGATACGGATGTACAGCTCTTAAGTGATTCAACTGTCTTACCATATCAACGGGTTTATTTTTTACTTCCATGAAGACAGGATCCAAGCCATCACCACCATAAATCAGTTCTACAATTTCTCCGATAGCATTGCGCACAGAGCCATCATAATGTACTACCAAATCTTCAAGACACTATAAAATTAAAAAAAAAAATAATAATAATTTTACAAGATTTTAATAGTTTAGTTGTAAATAAAGCACACACTTTGACCAAACGTCTTTGCAGGTAACCAGTTTCTGCTGTTTTGACGGCGGTATCTACCAGACCTTCTCTGCCGGCCATGGTATGAAAGAAGAATTCGGTTGGCGTAAGTCCAGAAAAAAAACTATTTTGCACGAAACCTCTGGCTGCTGGTATGGCCGCTGTAATTTTAAATTTTTTATAAATTAAAAAAAATATACATATATGTGTCTATTTTACTCCTTTTCAAACAACAAAAAGAAAGCTTACAAAATTTTTCAAAATGCGGCAGTGCACGATTTTCAAATCCATTTGGTACGCGTTTGCCATTAATGGCCTGCTGTCCTACACAAGCAATCATTTGTGATATATTAATGTTGGAACCTTTGGAGCCAGACAAAGCCATTATCAAAGCGCTGTTTGTGGGATGTAGCTCACGGAAACATACTTTAGCCGCTTGTTCACGTATAATTGAGAGTTCATGCAACATAACAGCTTCTAGGGTTTGTTCTGGTGTACAACCCGGTTGGCATTGTAATATACCCTTTTTCATTTCCAATATGTATTCATCACATTTGGCATAACCCTTTTCCAAAAGTTTTTGTTTTTCTTCTAGCAATTTGGCACTGGGCGTAACATCACTAATGCCAAAGGAAAAGCCACGATTTTGTATAAAATAAGAAGCGATCTGTAAAAAGTAAAAAATTTTAATTTGTATAAAATCCAAGATTTTATCTATGTAAAGTATACTACGCTATTATAATGTTATTCACAAAATCGATCGTGCATTAAATTATAGCAAATGATGGAAATACATGTTAATATTATAAATTAATTTTCGAACAATCCAAATAATTGTAACAAAACTCTTAAGATTTTTTTGAAGTGAAGAAATTGTGCTTGATTTGCACATTTCATGTATCAAATTCGCTGCTTGTAAACGATTGTAAATAAGTTTTAAATTTGTAAAATTTACTTAACTTAAATTGTCCTCTTTGAACCTAAATTATAATTAAAACTAAATATAAAATTTGCTCATTAAATTTAATATTATAAAATTTCCCTAATTGTGAAATAGTAAAATCTATTCTAAAATTTGCTAACGAAATTTAAAACTAATTGTAAAATTGACAAAACTATGTACAGCAGTTGACAACTAATTAGCAATAATGCTTAAGTTTTTATATAAAACAATATTAATATTCATTTATTTCATGATATTTTTTTCAAATATACATATTTGAAAGTTAATAAATAAACAAAAAGAACTTTAAAAATTATTCAGTCTTAACAATATTTTACAAATTTATTATATTAATTAGAAACGATTATATATTAATTTTACAAATGATTATAAATTTGAAATGAAAATTTTTGGCTTAAGTTCAAATCTGAGTTTACCCATATCTTCTTAATTTCAAGAAATTATATTTAGATAAATTCATTATATTTTTATTAAGAGAGTACTATTTTATTTGAAACAATTTATTCATCAGACTAGCAGAACGGATCAGTACTGATTTCGAGGTCGCTACACCATCTCATCAGCGTTCTTTGTTCGATTTTACCACAAACAAAGAACGCTGATGAGATGGTGTAGCGACCTCGAAATCAGTACTGATCCGTTCTGCTAGTCTGATGAATAAATTGTTTCAAAAAAAATAGTACTCTCTTAATAAAAATATAATGAATTTATCTAAATATAATTTCTTGAAATTAAGAAGATATGGGTAAACTCAGATTTGAACTTAAGCCAAAAATTTTCATTTCAATATAAACCTTAAACAGTTCAACAATTACGAATAAATATTAATTATGATTATAAATTGTAATATTAAGTTATTTTTATTTCTTTTTATGAATGTATTGTTGCAAATCCCTTTTGCTTTATCACTGGCTCACATCGCTATCGCATTGAAGTTACGGGACGCTGAAATCGGTCTATTGGTATCGACTTCCACGCCGTCTTCATTTCCTCAAAAAGAGTCGGCATATTTGTAATAATAATTCTTCAATGGCGTTCAAGTCAGGACTGGATGATGGCCAATCCAAAACGTTAATGTAGTTATCGTCAAACAATTTTTTGTGTCAGCCTTATCGGTTTCGGACCACTATCCTGCTGAAATTGCCATATAACAGGCAAATTCTCTTCAGTCAGGAGAAACATCGCCATACCATTATTGATCCTCCACCATGTTTCACTACCCGTGAAACGTAGCGAGAGCTAAATTCTTGGTTAATGGTTATATCTTTAGCATTTAGATTCAGATCTAAAGTATGATAAGGGGAGCAATGTTTTCCATAGGAACAGCATAATCTGCTAATTAGTCAGAATATCTTTGTAGGACCTCAAAACGTCGAGATCTGGGCGGTTAATACTCGTATGTAATTCAAATCGAAATGCAATTTGTGCATTTGTCTTTTTGAACGAATTAAACGCCCTGGAGACAATCAAATATTGCAAATATGTGAGTGCCATGTATTTGTCGCTTAAGTGCGCAGCGTTCGTTTGTAAACATGTCGTCATCTCGATAATGTGCAAAACATTAATATCAACTGTTTTTTACATCATCAACTGTTTCATTAGTACACTATTCTATATATACCTTCTAATAATGTCTGATATTGCTTCATTTATTTATCTCTTTACGATCCTCGAACTTGGTTATCTTCAGTGGAAAGAAAAATAATTTTTGTTTTCGTTCGTGCATCCATATCCATCACTGTAATCAGAAAGCAATTGGGATTTTGTTTCAATCACAATTGTAGACGATCAAATAATTAATTGCTGGTCTATTGATAGAAATCACATTTTTTTTATTTTAATCAATCGTTGCCGACAATGAGTTCGTTTAGCACGATTGTGCGCACACTCTTATGAGTAGTGGGTTGAGGTGTTTATTTATTTTCGAATCGATGTGAAATCACTAGATACACTACTTTTCGATGGCGGGAATTTAAAAACCCATGTTTCGAAACTTGTTTTCAAATTGAGAAATGTATTGAGAAATGTATTTATTCCCGTCTCATTCTTAAACATTTTTCAATAATTATTTTTCAAAAAATATTAATTAAACCAAAAAACTTTGATTTTAGTGCATTTTTGGCCTTTTAACCCCTCTCCACTCATTTATTATAACGCATTTTCAAAATAAATTCAGAAAAAAATTATAAATTATGTAACAAATTTTTTACCCTCGTCAAATAGTGCATTAAGTAATATTTGAACAGCAAGCAACTGCATATAATTTTTTCATACATGATTTCCATGAATCTGGCCTTGATTTGGATACAACTGGCGGTGGTCAAATACATGAATTGCTCATGAATCCTGACAACAGTGTCTTCTTGCGGCTAGCCATCATTATTGTTAGATATACAGCCCAATTATGAATAAAAAGTTCCCTGGGAGATTTCTGCCTTTTCCCAAAAAGGCGAGAACAATTAATATGTAAACAGCCCCTTTTTGGGAAAAGTGAGAAATCTCCCGGGGAATTTTTATTCATAATTGGGCTGATAATAAACATTTCCCCTGTTCCTTAGAAAATGTTCTCATGTGCGATTCTCTCCGAACAAAATTTTACGCACTTTAGACTCATATACATTTTACAACGGAATCATTACGGAAGTGTACAATAAAAAAAAAAAAACAAATAAATAATTATTTGCTTTTTCTTGAACTCGGCTAAAAAGTAAACGAATTCAAGAGCAAGGTTGAAAAAAAAAATAATTGTATAAGGTGGCGCAAAATTGATCATCCAATTTTGTTGTTGAATAGATCTTTTACTAAATAAAAACAAAAAATGATTTCGTGGTGGAAGCTTTACAATTTTTTTTGTTAAGTGAAAAAGATGATATCTGCCAAGTGGCTGTCGACCGTGTTGATACACATTTGTACCCGTTTAATACCATTTTCCATGACTTTCCGCAATATTTCCGGTGATAACTCTTCACATTCCTGTCGAAAACTCCACTTAAGGGCTGCGATTGTCTGTGGATGGATGACATAAAGCCTCAACTTCAAGTAGCCCCAAAGAAAGTAGTTTGTGATAGTTAAATAGGGCGAGCATATTGGTCAAATCGCTAAAACGCTTCTTTCACAATATCCACAATTATTCCACACTAGCACTCCATTGTTTGTCTGCTTGTATACTGCATGCAGCTGTCTAGTTCACAAATCGTTACCTTCACGTATATCACAAAATAAAAAAATTAGATAAGACCGCTTCTCCTAAAAACTCAAGACTTGACGAATCAAACCCCAAGTGTATAAGCCGGGTCTAAGATCCTGAACTTGTGCTCCGAAAGTAGTCGAATCCGGATCATTCAACAATTTTATTTGTATGGAATATTGAAAGTTTAGACTAAATTTCCCCAAAAAAAAAATCGGAGATATGTGAAGATAACTTCGGGACGACGAAATGTCAATTGTGATTGAGGTACGACGCCATTCGTAAAAATTACAACATTTTCCGAAAGGTTGTTTCATATTGCGCCACCCTGTACAATGATTGTAAAATCGTATATGTATTTTTTGAACTTTTCATGGGCTACGTTCTAGTTTCGACCAATGACCGGCCTCTAGTGTACTAATACGTATAGATAACAAATTTTGTTATTTTATTTGAGAAATAATTAACTAGATTAACGATCAATGATAACGCAAGAGAACATTCAAGAGAACATGGTAGTAAGAATAATAAAAAGCTTTACAAATTCATTTACTATGTATGTATGTACATTAATATCGGTGCAAAAATACTTTTAGAGTTATCATAGCACTTCAACAGGTTGAT
Organism: Gymnocheta viridis; assembly: GCA_956483585.1. NCBI lineage: Eukaryota > Metazoa > Arthropoda > Insecta > Diptera > Tachinidae > Gymnocheta > Gymnocheta viridis. Next base: position 13,518,122 of record OY101443.1, read on the forward strand.
AATGGGGAATTAAACTTACGGTTCTTCGTTTGTTTAAAAAAAATATATATTTCAGTCTCTTTGGAAGTCTCGCGCAAAATAGTAACTTTTTTTTGACATGAAATCTTTTTCATATAAATTGGGAATTTTGTTAGCCTTGTTGAGTGCTCTGTATGTTACAGATGTACAAGCTAATGCAATTGTAAGTTTAAAACAAAAATTAGTTTTTTTATAAACAAAAACTAAATTCAAAGAATATATTTGAAATTTTTTTTTTCAGCAAGGCCGGATTATATCAGGCACGCCAGCCGCATTGGGACAATTTCCCTGGCAGGTCATTATTAAGGAAGATGATTTCGATAACTTAAAGTGCGGTGGCTCCATAATAAATGATATTTGGGTTCTAACTGCTGGCCACTGTGTTTATGGCTTAACATCTGTTCTTGTGGTTTTTGGCACTACACAACTGTATAATAATGCTAATAATATGACCTCAAATCAATTATTTATAAATCCTCAATATACACCCCCAAATGTGAATAATGACATCTCGCTTATCAAACTACCTACTCCTTTAATGTTCACTAACACTATACAACCCATTGCATTGGTTGCCTCGTCGCAGGCTTCGAATAGTTTTGTGGGCGCAACAACAATAATTGCTGGATTTGGTTATACGGATGACGAATATTTGGATCCTTCACCTGTTTTACTGTGGGCCCAAGTCAAAATTACTGAACTTAGTTATTGTCAAAGCATCTATACTGATGAACAAATAGATGACACAAATATTTGCGCCATTGGTGATGGAAATACGAACATGTCAACCTGTAGCGGCGATTCAGGTGGCCCTTTAATTGTAACAATGAATGGTATTCCTGTACAAATCGGCATTAATTCGTTTGTGGCCACAGATAGGTGCACGGAGGGATATCCTTCTGGTTATGTTCGATTAACTTCATATTTACCTTACATATCAAGGGTCACTGGATTAAATTTCGATTAAAAGTAAAAAATAAATGAAATTTGGTTATTGAAAAAATACAGTTTCTTTCAAAAAAAAAAAAAAAACGAATAGCGACGAGATCTTTTTGCGTTCAGTAATGCAAGACTTAGGGAATATTAAGAGAATAAATTTATTTATTTTTACTTTTTAAATACTTCGAACTACTGTACTTCGAAGTACAGTGAGACCTCAATTATCCGTAATGGTCGGGACCGGAAGCATTCTGGATAACCCATTTTCCCAATTTTGAGTTCTGCTTTTAAAAATTTTTTTTATTTATATGTACATAATTCATTTACTCAGAGATTTTATAAAAATCTTTAAATAATATAAAAAAAAGTGGCAATTTTGAAAAAAAAATTAATTAAACGATACATAAAGATTTTATTTTACGTAGTTTAAAAAAAAATATGTAATATTGTTTGTTTCTTCGTTTTTAAAACGTCTAAATTAAACTAATTAAGCGTGTACACTGACCCATCTTATTTGAACGAGGGAATTCCCCTCTTCTGTTTTATGTATTTACATTGAGTTTGGTTGTTCAAAAGCAATAAAAAATGTTTAGAATCCCGGATAATAGATGTAATCACTGTAAATCGATGCAAAAAACTTTAATTTATAGAAATTATTAAAAATTTTCTTTCTTTTCACTGTATCACTAATATATTTTGGTTAATTTCGTAAATTCACTACTTGTGCAATAATGAAAGTTTAGCGTTCGAAAGCATCGCTAGACAGCACATTTTGTTGTCAAAAGTTTATTCTGCAATTGGAAAACATTCACCTTGACCAAACCGTTAATAAATATACTCATTAGCGTTTTGCCAATCACAATATAATTTTTTTTAATTACAAATTTTTGACGTAAATAAACTGAAGGTGGTGTTCGAAACGAATTTCGGTATAACTCATAAATAATGTAAAATGGGTGTAGCTAATTCTATGAGATAATTGGGGGATTCACATGGAGTCATAAAATCCAAGAAATTCAAAATATGCATACACAGAATCAGTTTACAAACATTTACATTATTCGAAGGAAGATGTATTAAAATATCCTTCAAATCAATGATGTACAAAAAACATCCTTAGAAAAAAAAGGATTTATGCGATATCGTCATAATAATAATGTAACGAATATCAAATATTAAAAATAATTGCAAGGAAATAAAAAGGTATCCTTATAAAACAAGCTTTATCATGTCCAAACACCGCTGTGAAGTGGTCTGTCGAACTCGATTTTGTTCGACACTGAGCAAACGCGGCACCCATCTTGCCGATAGCTTTTTCATAAGCAAATGTTCATGCAAATTGTTGAACACACGTTCATATGATATGTTTACCATTTCAACAATCTCACGTAACTTGACTCGGCGATCATTCATAACGATATCGAGGATTTTCTTGATATTTTCTTCAGTAACCACCTCTTTTGGCCTTCCTGTTGATGGTATTGTTGCAGTGCTTGTTCATCCGCGTTTAAATTCAGCAATCCAATATTTTACCATGTAATCTGACGGAGCAGACTTACTCTCTTTACTCAATTTAGATTTCTTTTTAAACTAAAAAAATGTAGTTCTGCTTATTATTTAAAATTCTATCTATCGCAAATAGGGAATTAAAATAGTCGTAGATTACTTTTATTCTGGGAATTTAAAAAATGAAAATCTTGATAAGATAAAAATGTCTTATAATTAAAAACAAGAAAAAAAACATAGTAGCAGAAATAATCAGAATTTAATTTGCAAATTAAACAGACATACAATTTTTAACACTCCAGGGGTATTCGCGATTGCTTAGAAACAAAATGTAAAAATTTGCCATGTGTTTAATTTTCGGTATAATTTGCTACTTTTTCGAACATAATTGTTTCGAAGGTAAAATAAATGAATTTGAAAAGTTTAACAGTGCTATTTTGTTAGAATTAGTACCTTTTTGTAGCAGATACATTTTTAATAAGAACTTGAATTAAATTAAAAAGGAAATACTTTTTTAATAGGTACTTTTTTATATATCGCTACTTTATTGAAACGTATTCATATCTCAAAACAAAAAAAAACTCGTTATTTAGAAAACCAGTATAGTTTTTAAATTACACGCATGTCAATGGGAAAATCAAAATATATTCTTCCCTTAAGAGGTGATCAAACAAGATATTTATATGAATTTTTTTGCACAAGATGAAGAACGATACGACGAATAATTCTGCATTCTGAACTCAAAGATCCGGTTTTCTGAGATGACTATGTTGCAATAATTTAAAAAAATATCTCATAAAAGAGGACATACGAGATTGAAATATTTTTTAATTAATATTTTTTTTTGAAAAAGTAATTTTTTTAAAGTTATTTCTTAATATTTTATATATTATAAACATTAGTTATTTCTTAAGGTAATTAATTTTTTTTATTTCGGTATCGGTATTTCAACCATATCGTTATCGATGTATAGCAATACCAAAACATGAAGTAGTTGACAGTTTAGTCAAGCATGATATCTGAAACGTTCGATCTGGCTAAATCATTCAATGATCTGGGGTCTCTTCTTGATAGAAAATTATACTTCAGAAGCCATATTTTGTTGACGACTAATAAGGCCACCGGTGTTATTGAATTCATTAAAATACAATGTAAATACTTTTCGAATCCGTATATAACTAAACAGTTAGTCCAACGTATCGTTGAACATGGATCCTTGAAGTAGGATCCCCAATATCATGTTCTCCCTAATAATATTAAATTAGTCCAAATAAAATTTTTGCCGTTCTATCTTCGTGGCTTGGGATGGGATCCTAATATAAGATTACCATCCTATGTAAGCCGCATCGCACTCATTGAATTGCCCTCCCTCATTGAAAATATATAGACGCATGTTAAATGTTGCTTTCCAGCTTAAACAATTAAATGGCAGTCTGGATCCCGAATTTCTTCCGAATAAAATAAATTTGAACATAACAAAACGCTTATATAATAAAATCTTAGATCTTATAAAAAAGCATTTTAATGTGTATTTATTTTTTATTAGGTTCATACACACAGATAACAAAGAAATTGCGTTTGAGCATTTTATTTGGAACATTTTCTATGATCCCTGCCGTATTATAAGGTTTTTTATATACCGGAATGGTAATACTTGTATTGAAGGAAACGGTATTGGATACCAGTATACAATTTAAATGGCATTTGATTGCGGTATTAATTACGACATTGATCAAGATTATACAAATTTAATACAAAATTAAAAAGAAAAAATCATCTGTATTTACTATAATTTTGTTTGAATTAAAGATCTATTGATATTTATCTATACTTTCTCTATTTTTAAAAGTTTAAGGTCTTACCTAAATGATCGCTTAACCACGTGCATAATTCTCTGATGCAAAATGTTTAAACAACTGCGAATAAATTTTTATTAACAATAACAAGCAAATAAACAAATGAAACGATGAAAATAAAAAAATAGTTTCTTATCTTAATAACTTTGGTTGTACGGGGTGGCCCAAAATTAACGAAGGGGTTTTAATTGCTTATAACTTTTTTTATTATAATTTTTTTTCTTTTCTTTTCAGTATTTTGTAAAAAAGACTTGGGGAATTTAAAATGGAGCAGTACTCAATTGAACAACGTGCCCAAATTGTTGAGCTTTATTTTTCAAATCAACGATCCATTGTTTTAATAATTTCATTATGAGCGACGAAGCCCATTTCCAATTAAGTGGGTTCATTAATAAGCAAAACTGAGTATACGGTTTGGTGCGGTGTTTCATCGGAAAGGATAATTGGTCCTTAATTTTTTGAAAATGAAAACGGGGTCGCCGTTTCCGTTAATGGTGTCAGATATCGTACAATGTTGAAAAAGTTTTTAAGGCCAGCCGTGGAAAACCATCTGCAAGTATGGTTCCAACAAGATGGAACCACAGTGCTCACTGCAAGGGACACAATGGCTCTTTTACGAGACATCTTTGGTGAACGAATTATTTCGCGTACAAATGATTTTAATTGGCCTCCGCGTTCACCGGATTTAACCGCTCCAGACTGTTTTCTTTGGGGTTATTTTAAAGGAAAAGTCTACATTAATAAGCCATCTAGAACCATCTAGCAATTAAAAAGCAATATACACGACGAAATAAACAACATAACACCTGAAGTTTTGCGAAAGGTGATGGAAAATGTGTTGGAAAGAGCACGAATATGCAAAGCAGCAAATGGCCACCACTTGCGAGATATTATTTTTCATAACTAAACTTAAAATATTCCCCATTTATATTCTGTATAAATTTTTTTTTATAATTATGTCTTAAAAAAAGTTATAAGCAATTCAAACCCCTTCGTTCATTTTGGGCTACCCTGTAAATGTGCTTCATTCACAATTTATTGTATAGCTGTAAGTTGTTCGAATGTTGTTGGTAACTTCTATATAAACATTTATTTAGAAACATTATGTGCGAATTGTCAACAATATTAATACAACTTATAACTCCTACAATAGGCTGTGATTGGACAAAAGTTTTAAAATATATGTAAAATAGAAATGTTTTGTGCAATGAAAAACTATGAAATATAAAAAATGAAACAAAAAGTTGCTAAAGAAAGTTTAAAAAAAACTCTAACCCAAATCTTAAATAAAATAAAAAGGACCTGGACGATTTATTCTCACAAAACTAAACTATTACCAATGAAATGCATGTAGTATATATAAAGACTAGCTGAAAGCCCTCATCAAACAAGACTTTTTGAAATTCTTTGAAATAAGATATCGCTATCTGTCTCGAATAATAAATTTAATAATTACTAAACTATTTATTACCTTTCCTAAATAAAAACTTTACTAATACTTAAAAAAGGACACGCAGTGGAATATTATAAAAATATAAATTCGTAAAAAAAAGATTTGCCTTTAATACTTAATTATAATTTTTATTTATTTATTTATTTGATCAATTCAGTACAAAAAATCCTAAAAGGCCGAAACAATTTTGTACTTAAAGGTAGCAATAATAAACTAGATAGTACTGGATTAATAAGAAAGGTAAACTAAAAAAAACTATAGAAATATATAAGAAAGAAACTTCAAACTTCAAGAACATTGGCTTCGCAAAATACATCAATGTAAATTTATGTAAACAAATATATAGATTGCTTGAATTAATTTATTTTCATGGCTCCCCAGCCTTAATAATAATAATTAAAAAAAGAAGGTGTTATTAAACTAATGACAACAATAATGATAACCCGTCCATCTAAGTAGTGGTCCGCAAGCTTAAAAGATCCGAAAAGTATTCTAGTAGTTTTCGACGATATACACAAAGCGCTAAAGAAAGCTTCCTTAAGTTGATAGTTAAACGGTTGAAAGATCGGGCAACACGAATCAAAAATGATTTTTAAAAAACGTAGCAAGAAATTCCAGGAATAATAATCTGTAGGTGCCTTAAAGACCGTGAAAAGGCAAAACTATTACAAAGAGCGATTGGATTGCCATTTCTAATGACACCGTAGAGCAAAACCAGATTCCTAAACTCAAGAAAGTTTTGAAACGAGCACCCAAGAAACTGGCATACATATTCCGAAATATGGTCACGAAAACCAATATTGCATGCAAACGAACTTCGAGTATCATATTAACAATCTGTTTAAGTTTTGACACGTTGGTTGCATTAGCCCCTGAAGCAGCATCCAGGCCATACAAGACAAGAGGCATTAATAACGATTGAGACAGTCTCTTTCTAATGTAGAGCGGTAAAAACAAACTTGTCGAAGATTCCGAAAATCTTACCATGCAGAGTGTTAAAATGTGGAATAAATGAAAGTCGACGAGTATTATCAACAATGTTACCTAACACTAAAAGGATATCTACAAATTCGATAGCAATTCCATCTAAACTTATATCAAAATCGAAAATAAAACGTGACGATCTATTGGCCATTGGAGAACGCGATCTAAACCAAAATTAATATTGCTTTCTAGCACATCGGAGAATTCACGTCCACACTTAAATAGTAAAAAAACGTCATCTGCATAAATAAAAGACCGTCACCGAGACTGTTCATATACATAATGAACAATAGGAGGTCCAAGACCGAACCCTGAGGAACACCTGCACCAAGTGGTTTTATATTCGAGCTAGTTTCACCATTAGGGAAGGCCTTAACGCTGATGAACTTTATGTGGTAGTTTCTCTTGACATTTCAAAAGCCTTTAATTCTATTGACCATTATAAAATGGTTACTAAACTGAGAAACGAATTTAATTTTTCTATATCTGCTTGTAAACTTATTTGTTATTAATTGAATGGTGAACGTTTGAAGAAACTTAACGGATCAATAATTCCCAACGCAAGATATCTTGATGTCGTATTTAACATACATATGTATGCATTAATCAAGAAAACAAGATTGCGCATTGCGCAGGTCCGTTATTTCGTTTTGTTGTGCTGTTGTGTTGCGACGTAGTATGGAAAGCAAGTCGAAATGTAAAACTTTGGTAGCCTGAGGAAGCTCTTCTTTAAATAGCTTCAAGCCAAAATTAAAAACTTTTACTCGACTGCATCTCCTTCCTGTCCATTTAAAATTTTGTACAAATCGATGCACCAGTTTAAAAGTTATTTGTTTATTTCCAATTTTTCGCCAAAAATCTCTTACACCTTTTACAACAAACGGTAGAAATTTTTTAGTGCGGCTGAGTGCGCTATCTTGTTTTCTTGATTCATGTATTTAGAAATCTTCTTTTGCAATATTACTTTTCAGTATATTGCAACATTTAAACGTTTTAAACGTTTGTTTCTTGTCTACATGTCTTCTGAATTGCAAAAAATAAAAAAAATAGATATGGTGTTCATATATTATTTATTTTACACCATTGTTTTTTATTCACAGAGAATCCAAAAATGCTGTATTTTAGTCTTGTGTTTAAAACTTCGTAAATGCAAATTAAATAGATTTGAAATAAGGTTTGATTCGAACGTGAGCGAATGTAACACTAAGAATATCGACGTGATGTAATTTTACAGACAACTTAAACAATTGATCACATTTTTATCTAAATAAATTTTCATGTATAAAACGTATGAAAATAATGATTGGTTGCGATTTATAGAAGATTTTTTGAGTTGTTTGCATTAAAATTAAAATAATTTTTAAAAATAGACCGAATGATTTTCTTGATAGATAACAAATCTAGGATGAAATGCCTTCAAAATATGGTATGTCTCATCCCGTTTGGTAACAAATTACAAAATTCTTCAGAGGAACAATATTGGTGGTTGCAAAAATTTTGTTCCCGAGTATAAAAAATATATTTAGAAAACGAAAACTTATTTGAAAGCGAAACATATTTGGTAAATATGTAGTAAATATGTGATGGCGTAGTAAGAGTTTTCCTTAAAACAAATTTAAATCGGTATATTTATCTTCACTTACTTTCTAATATGTATTAATTATTAATATTCAAGATATTCCCCCAATTTGCTGTGTGCCTTTTGGCTAAAGGTCTACTGATTTGGCATAAGCATTAACGAAATGCATGCAAACAACAACTTTTTATAATCATTTATTTAAATATTGACTATATTGCAACAAGATGTTTAAAAATGCAAAAAAAATACTAATTATCAAATCGTTGGAATGCAAAACAGTGACTAATTAAATCACAATTCGATATATTTTATAAATTTTATTGTAAAAAATTAAAATACGGTATTAGTAAAGAAATAAACGACGCCTAAGATCAAAAAGAAATGTGGAGAGTAATAAAGAGACATAGCTCTAAAGAAAAGCCAAAGTGCAATTGAATCTGAGATATTTAACCAAATAGAATATAATAGAAATAGCCGACTGGCCATTACTCTTTTCAATTACTATTTTTTACAGAGATGCAATTGTATCTCAACGTTGGCGCGTTCGATCTCGGATTTGAGCTCAGGAATTGTTTCTGGTTTATTCGCGTAAGCCCAAGATTTCATAAAACCCAAAAGAAAAAATAGCACGGCGTAAAATCGTATGATCTTGGTGGACAATTGATATAAGAATTGCAGAAGATAATTTGTTCTGGAAGTCGTTACTGCAATAAATCGATTATTTCATGCGCTGAATTTCGTCCATTTAATAATTTGAAGACACGAAAAACGATTTTAGAAAAAATTGTAAATATTGAAGAATATTTGGAAACAAATCATTTTCTGACAAAGTGCCAGTCTGTTTTTAGAAAAAAGTTCTCGTGCGAAATTGCAATTAATTACTTAATAAATAGTTCGAAGAAGATCGAAAAACAGCAATACACTTCTAAAAAAATTTTATAAATATGGCATAAATACAGAATTAAAATGGTTTGAATCTTATTTAACAGACAGACTACAAGTCACAGGTAATCAAGTATAATAACCAATGATTACGGAGTACCACATGGCTCGATATTATTTTTGTTTACATTAACGATATAGTAGATGAATATGAAATAAAATTATATGTAGACGATACACTTATTTTCAGAGAAGCGGAGTCAATTGAACAATGCTACATGAATCATACTCAAGATATGGAAAAAATAAACAAATGGCTGAACAAGCTTAGTGTCAAATGAAAGCAAAAGGAAAATAATGGAAATTAACGCCGATAGTAATGAAATATTCAAATGAACTAATAGAAAAGGTGAATCAAATGTAATATTTAGGCTTCGTTATTGACCAATGCCTAAAATTTAACAATAAAAAATGTACTCTTTCAAACGAATAAGAAAACAGTTCTCATACATAAGAACAATAAATATTTATATTACAATAATAAAACCTCATTTCCAATTTGGTTCGACAATTATGCTGCACGGCGCACCAAATTGAACGACTACGGAAACTGAAAACTAAGCGAATATTAAAATTTAATAGATACACCTCAATAAAATTTATGCTAGAAACGCTCTAAAATAGCTTAATATAAAACAAGGACTTGAACTTATAAACTTTATAAAAAAAATAAAATAAAGCGAAGCGCCGCAATATTTAACAAAGCAAATAACGTACGTAAGGAAGGTCCAACTACTATCTACTAAGACACGCTGAACACTTTAGAATCGAAATTGTAGCAACAAGTACGATGCAACGATCATTGTTCTATAAGGGTCTACAACTATACAACCCTTTGCATAATAATATTCAAGTTTAAGAAATTTGCTGTAGTTTTTGTAAAAAATAATTTCTCAAATTTTTGTTAAATAAGAAAATTGTCATTTAAAGTATATATTATAAATACTAACAAATGGAAATAAACTTACCCTAGCTAATCGCCACATGCATTTGGTTGAAAAAGTTTCGCCAAAATCCCTCAAAATTACATAAAATATACAATTTTTTGTACCCGATCCCATAGTACTCTTGTCCATAGACCCACAAAGCAATTCTGAGTTACGTATAATGACCCCTAGAAAGAGTGAAGTAAATGCTATATAAATTTAACACATTTTTTTTAAAAAAATTTCCATACTTACAGGAATCTTTGGCACATAAATCATAATTGCCTGTATAATTTTTGCCTTTGGTAATTAAGTTCACTTTAACCGGACATTCTTTGTTAGGTTTCAGCAGTAAACTAAATATTTGTTTTCCTGTCCAAAGTTTACGTGGCTTCAGTATCGCTGGCGGTGGCATATCAATTTGCATGTTAGCATCTGGTCCCGCTAAAAAGCAAGCTGCCAGCTGCATGGCCTGTTCACGAGTTAAAAATTCATCTTTTTGTGTCAACAAATAGCCGCCCGTTATAAAATCTTGTGTGGCTGCTATAAGAATTTCTCCATTTTTGGGCGTGACTAAATTCGATTTATTACCCATCAATATTAAAGCCTCTGCTCTGGCCTCCTCGGTTTGTGGTAAATGTAAATTCATTTCATCGCCATCAAAATCAGCATTATAGGGAGTACAAACGCATTCATTGAAACGGAAGGTTCTTTGAGGCTGAACCTTGGCTTGATGACACATAATAGACATTTTATGCAAAGAGGGTTGTCGATTGAATAAAACAATATCGCCATCACATAAATGACGTTCGACTATATCGCCACACTTCAAATCATGAGCCACTTTATCTCGATTGCCATATGCCAAGTATTTCTTAAAGGTAGAACCTCTTTGTTGCACATAATTTGCTCCGGGATGTACACTGGGGCCATTCTTTACTAATTCTTTCATTTTATGTATATTTGCTGGATTAACCCTTTCGGGATAAGTTAATATTTTGGCTACTCTTTCTGGTACACCTACTTGATGTATCATAAGATTAGGGTCAGGTGAAATTACAGTACGTCCGGAGAAATCTACACGTTTGCCGGACAGATTACCACGAAATCTGCCTTGTTTGCCTTTCAGCCGTTGTACCAAACCTCGAGTGGTTTTTTTGGGTGCCATGTTCAGGGGAATACCAGAAATTTCACTGTGAAAATATAGAGCAACATGTAGTTGCAGAAAATCCCAATCTTCTTGAATTAACTCAATTTTTCCACCGCCAGTCATATGCTTCTGTATAACGTCATTAATGAGAAGTATTTCACTTTGTTTCATGGTCAAATCATCTTCAGTTCTAAATCAATTGTACACGTATTAAGAGAGAAGCAAGAATAAAAAAATATATGTATTACTTACGTTCCCGCCTTAACTTCTGATACCACCGATGGCCTTATGCAAACAGGTGGTACGAATACTCTGGTCACTATTAAATTTGAAGGATTAGCTCCTTCGGCAGTCATACCTAACAATGGTATATCACGTTTGGGAATACTTTTGAAAAGTTCTAATACCGTTAAAGGGTTCAGTTCTTCCATATGATTGTAGTTAGGTAACATTTGATTCAATTCTCGATTATTATCCGTGGCCAGTAGTAGCTCATCTAAATCTCTGCTCATTAAAGCATCTTGTTTTTTGCCTTTGTAGGGATCGTGCAAAATCTTCAGTAAACCTGGGCCCTTCTTAACACCTCCATTAACAGCATCACAGTTTGGACATTTAGTTTGCTTTTTAGCCTTAGTTAAGATTTGACCACGTAAAGCCTTTTTGGCCAAATAGGAAAAGTTAGGGTTAAGTAATTTTTTCTCATAGATTTTCTTATCGGCTTCTTTCAGCATAACATGAGAGCATGACTTGCAAATCATTTGCAAAATATTAATAGTAGAACGAAAATGCCCTATATGAAACACTGGCAAGGATAGATCCATATAACCAAAGTGTCCGATGCACTCATTTAGGCCCTGGCTACATGTCTCACAGCTGGAATCTTTGCTGCTGATACCCATACGACGATCCAGAACTCCATAGGGTACTGGCTGACGTTGAGCCTGATAAAGGTTTTTGGAAATAATACGCAAGTGAGACTCCTGTTGTATCTCCTCCGGACTGCTTATGCAAAATTGCACATGTGATCTAGAATAGAAAAGCAGTAAGAATTTTTTGTTATACTTTAAAGACTGAAAGAATATTACATCTTTTTAATCAAATCCGCTTCACGGAACTGTTCTTTAGGCATTTTCACTAATTCTTAACAAATATTTAGACGTATTTTTATAAAATCTAAGGATATTTAAAGAAATTGACGCGTGCTAAACAAAAATTATCATTGTTTACACTTTTTATATTAGTGCTACCAAATGTTTTGATTAATGTAAAGAATAATAAAAACGGGGACATTGTTTTAGCTTTCAGTCAGAGGTATTTCGTAACAACATACATATGTATGTATATGGTATTATGTAATAAATAATAAATTTGGGCCAGTCTCCCTTAATCCAAAATAATATTATGAAAATAAATGCTAAAGCAAAAATGTTGATTTTTTGTGACATAATAAAAAATACATTTTAGCAATTTCCATATTCTATTTATTATAACTCATTGTAATAGTACAAACACTGTAATGCACAGATTTGTAGTAAAGTTATGATAACTAATAATAATTAAAAAAAAATTTCTTACTTTTTTTATTAATATGCACATACATTTTAAAATTGAAGCGAACTTGCTTTAAAATTGTATTTAAATTGAGTGTCAAGAAAACAAATTATGCGATTTTTATGAACAATTTTTGATTTTATACTATAAATATTTGTTTTGTTTTTTTACACATACAAATACAAGTAATAAGTAAACAGTTCTTTGAAGTTCTGTGGAATATGAATCCACCACCATATAAACGTCATTTCAAGTTATTTTCTTGACGATAATATATTGCACAAATAAAATTGCTTTCAAGCTTAATTTTGAAAAGCTGCGTGTATGAAAATCTTGAAAGCGTGGCGGCAGGACAAACACAACTGTTTTACCGCTTAAGGTCTGATCTTTACAGACTGATTGACAGCCCTGTTTAAACATATGTTTTTTTTATTATTGTGAATAAAATATTATTACATTTGCTTATTGCGATTGTCTATATCCCCCCTTTCAATCGATTGTATGTGAATTTTTCTGCAATTTTGGGGACGTTTGCCGTGGATTACGCGACAGGGTAGAAAGTAACACCATATATTATTTTACATACCTTACGCAGACTAAAATCTTTACAAAACGCCGTACCTAGTGAAAGCTATCGAATTTAGTGAAAAAATGTTGCGCCAAATATCACGAGTCGGTGAATTCCCCAAAGTGGTTAAACAATTGCAAAAAGTAGGTTGTCCATTATTAGCAAAAAGACATTTACATGTTGTGTGTTCGTTAAAGTCTACATTGCTAGTTGAAAAAGCCATAAATAAATGTTATCATTACAACGGACGTTCTAAATCAAGCTCATTTTTCGGTTTATTCCAGAGTTCAGCTATAGCCGGAACACAAAAATCCAACAATTATGCCACCGAAGCTACAGTGCAAGTGCAACGGGTAAGTTACAGAACTGCTTAAATAAAAAATGTTGGGAATGTTACATAAGTAATTGGTATAGAAATTTTCTTTATTAAATTTAAAGAAAATTTGTATTTTAAACAAGAAAAGAAACAATGCCTAGAGGATTCTCACCCTCAATACTAAGAGTTTTTTTAGATGAAATTTAGGATTGTGATTAAAATCTAAAATAAATATCGTCAAGGTCAATTTGTTTATATTAGACTTTCCTCTACATTTCTTTGTCACACTCATTTAAATCACAATTTTCCAGTTATTTACCGTATTTTTTATGGTATGTTTATTTTGAAAACGTCATTGTCATGCGTTAATAATAACCTCAACAGAAACCTTTCACAACTTTTTTAATTTGTTATACTTATGTATGTATGTTTGTAAGTGTATGGTTTGGATGCATGTAGAAACATACACATCTAATTAAGTTTAATTTTTCTAAAATGAAGAAGAAATTGTAATTTCGTTAGCGCTAATCGTAATATGTGCACTCATTATCTTATGAAAATATATTTTTTTATAAATCCAACTAGCCCTTTAAATTACATCGTTTGGATAAGGGACCTGAAACTACCGTCAAATTGACCAAAGATGAAGCAACCAAATATTATACACAAATGCAAACGATAAGACGTATTGAAACATCTGCTGGTAATTTGTATAAAGAAAAAATTATACGTGGTTTCTGTCACTTGTACTCCGGCCAAGAAGCATGTGCTGTGGGTAGGTTCATTTTGATATATCTTTCTTTACTTTTATTAAAAAAAACAAAAAAAAATATTACAAAAGGTATGAAGGCGGCTATGAGGGATGTGGACAATATTATTTCCGCTTATCGTGTTCACGGTTGGACCTATTTAATGGGCGTTCCCCCAATAGGTGTATTGAGCGAATTGACGGGACGTAAAAGCGGCTGTGCTCGTGGAAAAGGAGGCTCTATGCACATGTACTCACCTAATTTCTATGGTGGTAATGGTATTGTAGGAGCTCAGGTAAATAATTGTGATTTAAGGGGTCGATATATTTATTTAACTATTTCTGATATTTAAGGTACCTTTGGGAGCCGGCGTTGCATTGGCCTGCAAATACAAGGGAAATGGTGGCATGTGCTTGGCTTTGTATGGTGATGGCGCTGCTAACCAAGGTCAAGTTTTTGAAGCTTACAACATGGCCTATTTGTGGAAACTTCCTTGCATTTTTGTTTGCGAAAACAATAACTACGGCATGGGTACCAGTTCTGAGCGTGCCTCCAGCAACACCGACTACTATACACGTGGCGATGCTTTACCCGGTATTTGGGTTGATGGTATGGATGTGTTGGCTGTACGCAGTGCCACCGAATTTGCCATTGATTATGTGAACAAGCATGGTCCGATTGTTTTGGAAACCAATACCTATCGTTATTCCGGTCATTCTATGTCTGATCCTGGTACCAGCTACCGCACACGCGAAGAAATTCAAGAAGTCCGTCATAAACGAGATCCCATTACCTCCTTCAAGGAGTTGGCCATTGAATTGGGTCTCATGACTGCCGACGAAATCAAAGCCATTGATGCTAAAGTACGAAAGGAAATTGATGAAGCGACTGTCGCTGCTAAAGCAGACAGTGAATTGCCACCCTCAGGCTTGTGGACTGATGTCTACTCCAACTGCTTAGAGACCAAAATACGTGGCATTGTCGACTACAATCTTAAGCACATTCAAGAGAATAAGGGAGTTAATCATTAATCATTTCAATTTTATTATTTTTTTTTAAGTTTTACAAAAGATGCATTGCAGCGAATGATATTAATTAAAAGTGAAACTTGATATTTTATTTGATGAATGTGTTAAAAGTTTAAAGTTTTCATGCATAAGTTGTAGATATTGGCTGTATTATAATTTTTTAAATGAAAAATTCATCTCAAATTTTTTGCAGAAAAATAAAACGAGTGCATGCAAATAATTTTTGTATATACTGTTAGATTTCTCAAAGTACATTATTAAATTGTAATAAGAATTAAACAAATACAAATCCGAATTAGAAAAATTTAAATAAAATAAATAATTTAAAGTAATAAAAAGTAACGAATATCTAATTTTTATTTTTCAAGACAAGTTCACTTGTACCCTGCTTTTTTAAGCAGTAAGTTTTTGAGAGCTTTCAGTGTTAAATATCTCTTAAGAAGCTTTGAGATAATTACAGAATTTCTTATAGCTTTATTGAAGATAGCTTTCTATCACGTTATTTATTTTATTTATCCTCAAAGTAGAAATTTAACAGTTCACTGTTATAAATATGGCAGCTTCCGGCTTTTCTTAATTGAACTTTAAGTCTGGCATATTTGTGTTATATACATAAATATTTTAAAATTTTCAAAATTTGATTAAAATGTTTTTAAAATTTAATTCCTTCAATCCCAGAATTTGCCATCGTTATTTTTCGTTTCTTGAACGCTTTTGCAAAAAGAGCGAAAATGGTTCAAACGAGGGCGGTCCTAGTGTAGCCATACAATTGGAAAACGTACATATGGAATAGGCTTTTTGTTTTTTAGTGTATTTTAAACCATATTCATAAAATTTCAGCCCTTCAAATTTTACAATTTAGAAGATGAGCCCGCAAAAACGGTCTCTATAAACAAGGAAACAGCGGTTAAGTTGTATCGAGAAATGCTGACCATACGACGATTTGAAAATGCTTGCGCTAATTTGTATAAGGAGAAGGTGATAAGGGGATTTTGTCATTTGTATGTAGGACAAGAAGCCTGTTGTGTAGGTAAGAGGAAACAGTTTTTTTTTTGAGATCTCACAACAGTAACACCGGATTGAAATAATGTTCAGCTTTTAAGGCCTGGCGTATTTGGAACTTCAATAAGTTTACCAACAATTTATTTAATTATTTTTAACATAACAGGAATTAGATCATCCATGAGGCCGCAAGATACAATTATAACCTCCTATCGTTCTCATGGCTGGACCTGGCTAATGGGAGTCTCTGTCCATGAAATTATAGCCGAGCTGTGCCAAAAGGAAACTGGCTGTAGCCGCGGCAAAGGTGGCTCTATGCACACTTACGGCCCAAATTTCTTTGGAGGCAATGGCATAGTAGGTGCTCAAACTCCTATGGGTGCGGGTGTGGCTTTGGCTCATTCCTATCGTTGTGATGCTGGTGTAAATTTCACTTGCTATGGTGATGGCGCTGCAAATCAGGGCCAGCTACACGAAGCCTTTAATATCGCCTGTCTGTGGAAGCTTCCCATAGTTTTTGTGTGTGAAAATAATAAATATGGCATGGGCACTTCCACAAAAAGATCCTCGTGCAGCACTGATTATTATACCAGAGGTGATTACATACCAGGCTTGTGGGTCAATGGCAACGATGTATTGGCTGTTCGCAGTGCAGCGGAATTTGTTATAGATCATGCTTGCTCTTGCGGGCCTATAGTAATGGAATTAGAAACTTATCGTTATCTTGGTCATTCGATGTCCGATCCAGGAACTAGTTATCGTAAACGCGAAGAAGTTCAAATGATGAGAGAGAAAAATGATCCTATAACAAAGTTTAAAGAAGTGTGTTTGAAAAATAATCTCCTTAAAGAAGAGGAATTTAAGGTAAGATTAGCCGAACTTGCAAACAATCAAAAGTTTAATATTTTTTTCGCTCTTTATGCCAGGAAATTAATGACGCTGTCAAAAACACAGTAGATAACGCCATCCAACAAGCACGTGAGGACAAAGAACCTCATCTCAATGAATTGACTACAGATGTGTATGCGAAAAATTTGGAAGGCAATATAAGAAATATTTTAAGGCGCGATTTAAAACACAGCAATGTGGGGGCACGTCTAATATCCGAGGGTGTAGTGAAAGCAACACCTAAATCGGAAATTAAAGAAGTTACAAAGGAGGAAAAAGTGATGGAAAATCCATCGTCGAAGGATAATTTAGTGGATGCAAAGACCAAACAAGATAGTAAGGACACTAAAATTTCTGTTGAAAAATCTTCTAATGGTGAGGCAACGGATGAAATTAAAAATGTTAAAGAAACTCCAAGCAAATAAACGTTTTTAAAGTTTTCGGCGAAATCAAAGATAATTAAAAAAAGACTTAAGCGGCATACATTTTTTGCCTAACTTTTATTAAAATAAACTTTTTTTTTTGACTAACTTGTACTAAAAATACATTTCGTTACCTTAATAAAAAATATACACGAGGAGAACAAGTCCTAATAGAATAATTAAAAAAAGGCTCACGTATAATTTTAGAACTATAAAATATGTAGTTTGGTATTTGTACTATATTTCTTACAGTTGCAATACTATATATATTTTATTAATTATTAGTTTTTCTACTTTAACACTTTTATATGTAGGGATACGTTTTTTCTTAATTAAGGTAACGATAAACACAATTATAGTTTTTCTTAACGGTATTATTATTAAGTAATACGGCAAGGCTCGTTGTAAGTAGAAACGGGCTGCCAGATGATTTGATGAATCATTTGGCTATTATGTGAATAAAAAGATGAAGTGATAGAGTGATGGGCCGCCAACAAAGCTTTTTTTATATTTAAATCTAAAAACGACTAAAAAGCAAAAATGTTCTTGAACATTTCACTTTATTATGATTCGTAGTTATTCGTTTAAATTATCATTCTGTTTTTATTTGCTCTTTTTTAAAGGGTTTAGTAAACTCAAGGCGAATTCATTTTACAAGTGGATCTGCCTTGGTGGTGTTGAAATCATAGCTAACTGTTTCGCTGTGGTTGCTATAGAGCTGCCAAACTATCGGTAGTCCGCCCATTCGATACTATCGAACTTTTTTAAGTAATACTTCTGGAAAGAATACCAGGGGTCTAATTACCGCTTTCGATATCGAATAAACTATCGATCAATTATAAAACTCGATACCAATCGAGTTGCCTCACGATGACATTCGATAGATATCGAATCGAGTTTTCATACTAATTGTAAAAGATTATTGTAATTTGTACATGTTTGCATGAAATATAATCAAAACAAAATACAAGTAATATAAGTAGGAAACAAAATTTTTGTTATTTTAAATTAAAGTTTGTATTTTATAGAAAATGGATCATATTATTTTCATCGTAGTCAAAAGATAAACATGGCCTGGTGCGTATTAGATCAGCAAATATTGATGCTTTCATATTTATCTTCATCGGAGTGCGTATTACACAGTACAATACATGATTTTGGGACTCAATTCTCAAAATTGCACGCGAAAGTAGCCCCAAAAATAAAAACTTCTGCATCATTCGTTTTGTCAAGTTCGCTGCATTAATAATTTAATGGACGGCCACACGATTTTTTTGTTTTGTTCAAGTTGGATTTTTATCACTTTTTCTATATTTTAACACGTTTCTTTGGAGGCAATGGCATAGTAGGTGCTCAAACTCCTATGGGTGCGGGTGTGGCTTTGGCTCATTCCTATCGTTGTGATGCTGGTGTAAATTTCACTTGCTATGGTGATGGCGCTGCAAATCAGGGCCAGCTACACGAAGCCTTTAATATCGCCTGTCTGTGGAAGCTTCCCATAGTTTTTGTGTGTGAAAATAATAAATATGGCATGGGCACTTCCACAAAAAGATCCT
This sequence comes from Gymnocheta viridis, assembly GCA_956483585.1. Classification (NCBI taxonomy): domain Eukaryota; kingdom Metazoa; phylum Arthropoda; class Insecta; order Diptera; family Tachinidae; genus Gymnocheta; species Gymnocheta viridis. The sequence continues at coordinate 13,537,555 of OY101443.1, forward strand.
CGTGCAGCACTGATTATTATACCAGAGGTGATTACATACCAGGCTTGTGGGTCAATGGCAACGATGTATTGGCTGTTCGCAGTGCAGCGGAATTTGTTATAGATCATGCTTGCTCTTGCGGGCCTATAGTAATGGAATTAGAAACTTATCGTTATCTTGGTCATTCGATGTCCGATCCAGGAACTAGTTATCGTAAACGCGAAGAAGTTCAAATGATGAGAGAGAAAAATGATCCTATAACAAAGTTTAAAGAAGTGTGTTTGAAAAATAATCTCCTTAAAGAAGAGGAATTTAAGGTAAGATTAGCCGAACTTGCAAACAATCAAAAGTTTAATATTTTTTTTTCGCTCTTTATGCCAGGAAATTAATGACGCTGTCAAAAACACAGTAGATAACGCCATCCAACAAGCACGTGAGGACAAAGAACCTCATCTCAATGAATTGACTACAGATGTGTATGCGAAAAATTTGGAAGGCAATATAAGAAATATTTTAAGGCGTGATTTAAAACACAGCAATGTGGGGGCACGTCTAATATCCGAGGGTGTAGTGAAAGCAACACCTAAATCGGAAATTAAAGAAGTTACAAAGGAGGAAAAAGTGATGGAAAATCCATCGTCGAAGGATAATTTAGTGGATGCAAAGACCAAACAAGATAGTAAGGACACTAAAATTTCTGTTGAAAAATCTTCTAATGGTGAGGCAATGGATGAAATTAAAAATGTTAAAGAAACTCCAAGCAAATAAACGTTTTTAAAGTTTTCGGCGAAATCAAAGATAATTAAAAAAAGTCTTAAGCGGCATACATTTTTTGCCTAACTTTTATTAAAATAAACTTATTTTTTTGACTAACTTGTACTAAAAATACATTTCGTTACCTTAATAAAAAAAATATACACGAGGAGAACAAGTCCTAATAGAATAATTAAAAAAAGGCTCACGTATAATTTTAGAAATATAAAATATGTAGTTTAGTATTTGTACTATATTTCTTACAGTTGCAATACTATATATATTTTATTAATTATTAGTTTTTCTACTTTAACACTTTTATATGTAGGATACGTCTTTTCTTAATTAAGGTAACGATAAACACAATTATAGTTTTTCTTAACGGTATTATTATTAAGTAATACGGCAAGGCTCGTTGTAAGTAGAAACGGGCTGCCAGATGATTTGATGAATCATTTGGCTATTATGTGAATAAAAAGATGAAGTGATAGAGTGATGGGCCGCCAACAAAGCTTTTTTTATATTTAAATCTAAAAACGACTAAAAAGCAAAAATGTTCTTGAACATTTCACTTTATTATGATTCGTAGTTATTCGTTTAAATTATCATTCTGTTTTTATTTGCTCTTTTTTAAAGGGTTTAGTAAACTCAAGGCGAATTCATTTTACAAGTGGATCTGCCTTGGTGGTGTTGAAATCATAGCTAACTGTTTCGCTGTGGTTGCTATAGAGCTGCCAAACTATCGGTAGTCCGCCCATTCGATACTATCGAACTTTTTTAAGTGATACTTCTGGAAAGAATACCAGGGGTCTAATTACCGCTTTCGATATCGAATAAACTATCGATCAATTATAAAACTCGATACCAATCGAGTTGCCTCACGATGACATTCGATAGATATCGAATCGAGTTTTCATACTAATTGTAAAAGATTATTGTAATTTGTACATGTTTGCATGAAATATAATCAAAACAAAATACAAGTAATATAAGTAGGAAACAAAATTTTTGTTATTTTAAATTAAAGTTTGTATTTTATAGAAAATGGATCATATTATTTTCATCGGAGTCAAAAGATAAACATGGCCTGGTGCGTATTAGATCAGCAAATATTGATGCTTTCATATTTATCTTCATCGGAGTGCGTATTACACAATACATGATTTTGGGACTCAATTCTCAAAATTGCACGCGAAAGTAGCCCCAAAAATAAAAACTTCTGCATCATTCGTTTTGTCAAGTTCGCTGCATTAATAATTTAATGGACAGCCACACGATTTTTTTGTTTTGTTCAAGTTGGATTTTTATCACTTTTTCTATATTTTAACACGGTTATATCTCGACATACCGTACGTATACTTGTTATTTTCAATATTGAAATATTTAATATTAATATTTAATGTTCTCCTGGTTTTAAAATGTAATTATTAATTATTAATGCAACCAACATGACAAAATGAATGCTGTAGAAGTTCTTATTTTTGGGGCTACTTTAACGTGCAATTCTCAGAATTGAGTCCCAAATCAATGAGCTGAAAAATGTTGTACTGTGTAAGGTAAACAAACACTCTTTATTTGTACTGATTTACTTTTATTTCACATAAAGCAAGCACGATTAATATTATAAGTATTATTTTGTACATAAGTAAATAACTATAACGGTTTGCAGACGGCTAACAACCTATGTCGAAAAATTTGCTACAAATGTAACGTTGACTACGTATGATCGAATACGTATTTACATTTCAAATTAGCCGATAGTACGGACATCGAAAGAAAATTATCGTTGGTCAGCCAAAAATAGAACTATCGATTGTTTTGCAGCTCTAGGCTGCTACTGCTTCCATGAATTTTTTATTTCTGCTTTCTGGTGTTTGTTTTAATAATATATTACATTAAAGAAACAAATATTTTTTTTGAGGCTCGATTGGATTGTGATTAAAGTGGCTAAAACACATTTCAAATAAATTCTGTTGTTCTGTTTTTGACATTTTGTGCCAATGAATCGGTGTTTGTTGTAATACATATTAAAATCACCTGCATGATCAAATAATACAGGTCTGTTTAATACTACAACAATATTATTGGATCATGATCACCTGTAAAATGAATTCGCCTTGATAAATATTTAAGATTAATTTATTTAAGAGAATTTGTTATAAGATAAATAAGCTTTTACTCTTTTCCCAACACTGATTTGAGCACACATTTTTTAAATGTGCTCGCTTCAATGATATTAAAAGATCTTTTCAAAATTATCTATTCAGTCTTGGGTGTACGGTCTAACAAAAATAACGTATTTCTAGAACAAATATCGGATAAAAAAAAGAAAAACCAAATGAAAAAAATATTGAAATAAAATTATAAAAATTTAAGGAAAAGAAAATTAACTAAAATGCAAAATTTAAAAACATATTCAACATAAATAAAAAAGGAAAGACAACAAAAATATTGAAATAAATAAGTTCCAATAAAATATTAGAATAAGTGCCAAAAATTTTGTAGTTTTGTTAAAAATATAAAAAAAAATTAATAAAAGAAAAATTTTTTTAACAAAAACGGTTTTACGATGTTGTCGAAGATTGAATAAAATAAAATATAATGCAAAAAAAGTATGTACATTTTCAAATGCATTTAAAGTTTTAATGTAATTATGGTGTTTTTGGTTTTTGATTTTTATTAAATAATAATTAACCTTTTTAAAGTCAATTACTTTGATTATTTGAAATTAATTTTTTGCTAGATGTTTATTATTTATTATATTTAATAGATTTTTTCTTTTTAAAGTGTTCCGTGTGTGAGAGTTTTTATTACTACTTGTATTTAAATTTTAGTTAAATTGAATAAGTACGAATACGAGAGCTACTTAATCATACTAATCATAATTCAGATACATTATGCATACCTTGGGGTGTAATCGTTAAGATGCTGGAGGAGGAGGTACAATGAAGTAAGTATTTTCATGTACATTTTCTGAATCTATTGCTCAAGTTAAATAACAATAAAAATAATAATAAAAGCTTGTTTAAGGCGGTAAAAAAAGAATTGTAAAGAAGAATTAGCAAAGAAAAAAAACAACAATTTAATTTGAATATCTAATTATTGGGGATATTTTTTAAACTATTTTTTAAATTAAACAGTATGTTTCCATTAATAAAAATTTATGGAAATTTTTTGTACTCGCTAAGAAGTGGAAGTTTTTTATTTAAAAACTTAAAACTTTAATTTTACAGCAACAACAATATATGTATATAGATATCACGTGAGCATGCATGAACAAGATCTAGCCTCTAGAAATTTGACTAAAAATACTAAAAACAAAACGGCGATATTTGAAAACTTTTGTTTAAATGGAATATCTAAAGTAATTTTTATATTAAGTTAAAGTGCGTATAATAAACGTATGCTAATTTCCATTTCTAGAGGAAACTAGTGCTTGAAACTTCGAACATTTTAATAGAGTAGCAGCTAAACGAATATCACCGCTATCAATTTTTTGCTCTCTCATGTTCTCTTCCGTTTGTCATCATTGTTTACAGACTGTCGCCTTAACAGGCAAACAAATTGAATGTTAGTCGCACTTTTTTTTAATTTAAATTACAAATTTTGTCTTGAACACAAGCGTAGTTTTTTTTTCCACAAATTTTATGAATAAAAACCGAATCCAAATAAGTGTTTTAATTAAAACTTCTATTAACGAGTCAGCGTGTAGGTGTAGACAAATTTACATTGTTTTAAACTCTTTTTTTATTCGCTTTTGTGTATTTTTAAACAAGTCCCAGAAAGAATTTTAAAAGAATATCACAGTTTATGTGAAAAAAATTAATTTTGCATGCATTGACCGTTTCAAAATGTCATTTTGAAATTCAAATTTCAACATTTTTTTTGCTCAAGCGGAAACACTTTAAGAGGTTTGACAATAAAGCAAGCAAGCAAGCAAGCAGGCTTTACAACTCTTTCAAGTCTTATCTTAAATTTCAGAAATTTTAGTCTTTTCTTTATAATAACCAGAGAAACGGCAAATATGCAATTGCATATACATAAATATTTATAAATTTCACAAATTTTTGCATTTACAGCATTTATTGCATTTACAGCATATTTTTATACTTTATTCCAATTTGAAAACTTTTTTGTTTTTATTTTTATTGAGTTATTTCGGTTTCTGGTTCTGTTTACTTTAAATGTAAATGCAAATGCTATTGAATTGTTGAATAAAATATATATTATGTACGTAATTACATATGTACTACGTATGTATGTATGTGTGTATCAGACAGCTTCAAACTTCCCGAGTATACCCGGCGAATCATTCTGATTTATTATTACTAGTGTATCCAGGAGCCGACTCATTCGATCGCACTCTAGAACTTAATATTAAACATTTACATAAATACATACGATAAAATACATAAACAAAAAACATTCTAAATAAATAACTTAAAACACTGGCGGTATTCAGTGTTTGGTGCAAATGCTCTTGCGAAAGTGCAAATGCAAAATATCGTAGCTTTTTTGTGAAATTTAACGGCAACTCTGTGTATTTTGTTGTTGGATTTTACAAAAAAGCTACGATATTTTGCATTTGCCTTTTCGCAAGAGCATTTGCACCAAACACTGAATACCGCCACTGTCTCATTTCTATGCAAAAGCAAATAGGACAAACACACATTCACACTTTGTTTATTTTTCAAGTTCAAGCTGATACATGCATGTGTTAGTAGCAACTTTAAACGCTTATAGCTCCCTAAATATCGAACCGATTTAAATAAAATTAACAATATAGATAGATATGCTAAAAAACAAGGAATGATTTTAAGCACAAGCGTTCATTACAAACATTCTGTTTTATTTTCATTTGTATTCGCATGATACAAAAAATACAAGATAACGAACGTATTCATATTTTAAAAACATTATTTTTCTGCGCATCTACGTCACAGTAGTAAATGTGCAGAAACACAATCACGTGTATGCATTCCATGTGCCTAAGTATGTATGTGGTATGGGGACATTTTAAATCAACACACAAATTTGATTACAAGTGAATTTATTAATGAAAAAAATAAAATATTTTCGTACGTACACAATGAAGATTTTAATTTAGTTTTTCCTAATTCATTTTTTCGTTTTGTTACCTTTTCAATAATTTCTCAAATTAAACTTCTCATTTTTATATTATGTTTTCATTGCAATTTATGTGCTTTAATTGGCGGAGATGAATTCTTAAAAAAAATTGTTGGTATGAGTAAATTGTCTGTATTAATTGTTGTAAAACTTGCGTCTAAGGCCTTCATATACATAATACATATAAATATATATATGCAGGGTCAGGCGATTGAAATATTACCAACTTCAGATAATGCTGTGTCAAAGTCATACCAATGACAGCTATTTATATTGTTTAAAAGTTATAAAAGTTATTCGAAATGGAATTTAAACGTAATAGTTTGATTGCGTTATATTTGGCCGGAAAATCATAACCAGCTATTTATTGTTCGTGAGCTGAGCCATCTCAAAGTGAATAAATCGATATGATCGATATGATGATACAGGCTTTGCCAAACGCTTTGGTTGGTGAACGAAAAAAACAACAGAAATATCACATGAAATGGTTCGGAAACTGAAGGCTCGACTTTATCGAAATCTACGTCGCAGTCGTAATCAAATGGCATAAGAACTGAAAATATATCAGCGAAACATCGAAAGCATATTCCAAAACGAACTCAAGGTAAAGCCTTAGAAGTACCAAAAGGCACACGATCTTACACCAAAGCAAAAAAAAAAAAAGAAAAAAGTTAGACTCAAAATAGCAAAGGAGTTATAACGCTTCTACGAACGTGGCGAATTTCCAAACATTGTGTTCTCCGATGAAAACAATTTGTGGCAGCATTAATTTTTACGCCTCTCAATCATTTTTTGTATTGTTTTCTTGATTTTTCATTAAAATACTTGTAACAATCTACTCTCAACATTTCGTAAGTAAATTATAATACAAGTAGAACATTTCAATTAAAATCCATTAGCTGCAATTCAGTTTTAAAATGCATTTTATTTTTTTTTTCGAATTTTACAAAAACAAAAATGTTGAAAACTTATAAATTGTTTTTAAATTCAATTGTTTGTTGTATCCAAACATTCGACAATTTCTTGCCATTTACGTACTACATTTGCTCGTCTTTAGTCAACGGTTAGTTTTTAACTCAAGCGTGTACACGTCATTCGCTAGAAACGTAATATTTATTTTATTTTTATTTTATTTTTTTGGCGAAAAAGACAAAAATTTTCAAAATGTTGACACTTTTTGTAAGAAACAACACTTTTTGGTTGCTCGGATGGAAATAGATGTTGTGCAAAATTAAAAAACACACACTTTTAAATAGTTACCCTGGCCCGTTCGCCCGCCGGTACAATGACAGAAGAAAATCACCTAGTAGCCAATGTCACGGCTGTTTGTATTAATTATACGATACACACTACGCGTATAGTATATTTTTTTCTTTCACTTTCTGTGTGCAGATAAAAACATTGTTGTTGGTTTTTTTTTTCGCATAAAAAGAGAATACTGTATACGTAATAGAGATGGCCAACGTTTGTGTGATAACTGTGAATTAGGCGGAATCACGAACGATCCTGGGTAATTTTTTTCTTCAACTACAGTTGTGATAGTAAATTGAAAATGAGTTGAGAATTTTTTCTAATTGTTTTGAGATTTCAAAAAAGTAAGAAAGGTGTTATGGGAACTCACTCACGGCTAGAATAAGGTCCCTTTTACTATATTATATTTAATATAATATGCATAACAATGAAATAAATCAAGAGTTTATAAATTTTACTGAAATTAAATGATTAATAAGTTTTAATTGTGCGATTCTAATAAAATATGTGAATTATTTTCTTCTATCTTAATAAATAATAGAATTTATAATATTTTTTATGTATAAAAATATTTAATTATATATATATATATATATATATATATATAGGGCATAGGGCCTCAATAAATTGGTTGTCAATGTCTTAACTTGACTTGCCATTTTTGGAAATTATGCTCCCAAAATAGCAAAACTGGCTGACATCTTCCATTTGATTATTTCTTATTGTAAATAAATCCTAAAAAGTAGCATTAAGAAGTAGCAGTGTTAAACTCAAGTCCAAGATCTGAGAAGGTGTGAGCTAATAGGCAAATTTCCTCTGCGTAATCAAGATCGTTTAAACGACCTTGCAGTACCCAAGGGCACTTTAAAGAACTGTGTCTTCGACTATATTAATTATAAGTTGGGATAGAGCACAACCTTGGCGAGCACCGATTTCCACTTTCGCCGCACTGTGGCTGAAAATCGTTTTTCATTGGCCAAAACTCAAATTTTTTTTTGTCACCGATTTTTAAAATTTTTACGCCCTTTTGCAGCTAATATATCCAGATTAAGGTAGCCAAAAAATTAGGTTAAACTATTGATAATTGTGAGCGTGGCATGCTGTCAAACTCAACGGTTTTTTTAATTTCAGAAAAAGGTGTTTTTCTTTTGTTTTTTATAAAAAATAAATGGTTACTACTCGCAAGTTATCATCGATAATGGCCTGCGGTCTTTTTTATAATGTTGGTAGGATTATAGTCTTTAGTTTTTGTAAGTGGTCAGAGCTCTAGCGTTTAATATTAAGGGCGTTACGGAATATTTATGAAACTACTATATTTTTCTCAAATTTAAACTTTAGTGGAATAGAACTTCTAGGGAACAAAAGGGAACAAGAAATGTATACCACCCGGAGAAAGGTGAAAGTGTCCTCTTTAACGCTATATATACTTTTGCACCCGCCACGAGCCGCCTGTAGAACACTTTTTTCATTTTAATGAAATTACTCCAAAGTACTCGTATACAATGGTGTATATAATTTTCACTTTTTTGCCTAAAAGTTTATGTTTTTTACTTTAGACTACGTAAAACTAAAAAAATTAAATATAATACCTGCGAAAGGGTTTAATGGCTTTGTTTTGATCAGCCAAAAATTGGTAATAAAATTATCACAATAGGTTCTACAGCAAACATATGATATCTTTCTAAATTTACCTGTTATTAAATGTTAGGGTCGACCAAAGTCATAAACAATTTTATAACAATAATCGCGACATTAAAGCACTAAAGAAAAAAAAATAACCCAACAACAACAACAAATATTGGCGAGATACTAATCAGTTTTACCTGATATTAAGGTCTGGACAACATGTGCAGTTTTGTGCAATTTAAGCACTACCTGCTATGAAATTAAAGATCAATGTGTGAATAACATGTATCTAAAAATGTATAAAACTACGGATTCGATAAGGGATTACTCAGTTAATCCTCTAAGTGTACGGATAAAACATAACAGACGCAAATAAAAATATTCAGAAAAATATGGAGAGCTTCAGTTATAAAGAACTGGCCGAAGAGTATTTTAGAAACAAAAACCAGGAAGATGTTCTTAGCTACGTTAAAATAAAATTAAACTTAAATTCGTGGAACACATACTAAAAATCAATTATGATTTGGATTTCGGGTATTCAGGATCAATAAGAAACAACGAAACCAACAAAGAGTTAAGAAGTTCAAAAAAGAAACATGTTCTAGATGAATTTCGCAAATTTGGATTGATTATAGATCAGCCAAAACAAGGTTTAGGCAATACAAATGATGGCAATACCGCAAGAAGATTCTTTTCAGATCCAGCATCTGAAATAGCAGGAGTGGATTTAAACCTTATTTTCAGATTTAAAATAATCCTAGAAGTACTTACGTGCAATGAAGAAACTGACTCTAGAAAATTTGGAGATTATGCTAAGGAAACTGCAAAAATATATACAACCAACTACCCATGGAGAAATATGTCTGCAACAGTTCACCAAATCCTTTATCATGGAGAAGATGTCATTAAATATCATTTGGTGCCACTTGGAGATCTATCAGAGGAGGCTCAGGAAAAAAGGAACAAGGATTACAGTACTAGAAAAATTTCACGAAATTCAACAAATGAAGATCTATTTAATATATTATTGGCAACGTCAGATCCGTTCATCTCCAGTATTCGAAATCAATGGAAAGTGGAACATCGGGATTTAGATGAAGAAGCCAAAAAACTACTAAAGAACAGAAATAGCACAGAACAAAATATGGAATATTTGCAATCAATATTTGAGTCAAATGAATAATAATTATAATTGCCTTTCATTGTTATTTAAGTACGAAAAACATAATATTAGTAAAAAATAATAATAAACAGAACCTACCATTGTTGCAAATGCTATTAAAATTTATTGCAGTTTTTATTTTTAAAATGTTTTTAAAATTATCAAATTTGACAGCAAAAAATAATAAATTTTTCTGTAGTAATAGCAATATTTTTAGATAATATTATTAACGTTTTTTTTAAGTGTAACTATTCTTTGAGTGTAAACAAATTTGCAAATTTGTCAGCAAAAAATTTTTAATTTTTCTGTAATAGCAAAATCTCCAGTTGATTTTACTATTTTTTTCAGTGTAAAATTTTTTTTAAGTGTAACATAAAAAAAAATCCATTATTACAAAAATTATTTATAATTATTATTAATTTCCAAATATTCAATTTTTTTAATAAATAAAAAAATAATAATTCCATATTTCACTCAAAAAGTTAAAAAAAATTCAAAAGTTCAACTTTGACCTAGAATTCCTTAAAAAGTCCTCAATCAATTTTAATAAAATTTAAACTGAGTCAAGCTGAACTAAATATCTATCCAATAAAAAACAAATTACTTCAATATTTTGATCGGTTCAAAAGTTACAGAGTTTTGGCCAATGAAAAACGATTTTCAGCCACTGTGCGCCGTCCTGCTTGATGCTTTACCATGTTTAATTCGACAGCTGACATTCTGGTAAAGGTACATAAAAAGTGAAACAAGTTCGTAACGTGCTCGAAATCAGCCTGTGATTAACTTTGTCGAAGGCTTTTTCGAAATCGATAAAGCACATACAGAGTGGTGATCGCCAATCAATAGATTGCTGGACGATAACACGGACACAGTATAAAAATACACATTTAAAAAAAGTTTTGTTTGATGAGAGTGCATTTCATTGGTACTTATAAGAAATAATCAGTTGACCCGAAGATCTAAATTTGGGAATATCTTGAATAATAATTGTAGTGACCACAGTTAATGATTGATTCAATATTTTGATTTATTTTTGATATTAAATTTATAGAATTTACTTAAATTATATTCAAGTTTGAACAATTAATGAATAAAAATCATAATTTGAAAATAAACAAAATTTTAAATACAAAAAATACTTAATTTCTAAATCTAATATATAAAATTCCAGTGCCACGTTGTTAACCTGATAACCCATAAAATTTTTGTCCGGATAAATCAAGGCGAATTCATTACAGGTAATTGCAGGCAACAAATACAATCACATGCATTTTTTTTGTGTAAAATATATCCGGTATTAACAACATTAACATTTTTGTTTATTGCAAAATGTAAACAAATTTTGACAGAACGGAATGGAAAAACACACAGAGAAAAAGAGAATCAGTTGTGTTTTTGCAATTACCTGGTAGGGAATGCGCCTAGCGACAAATTATTCTTCAATGTACTTTGATGTCTTTTTTCTTGAGAGATAGGAAAATGAATTTGTTTGGACAACTCTTGAATTGGTTTAATTTTAATTTTTGTCCGGACAAATTTGAACTGAGTTTCCACATTATAGTGTTTCCAAAGCGATTTTATAGCAATTCTTTTATTTTTTATTTTTTTCCCCTTGGAAATAATTTCGCTTTATTTCGGTCATTACATATTAAGAGAAGTACTTGTCTTTTACAATTTTTTCAACACAATTTGTCACAAATTTTTATTTTTTATTTATATATTTATATTTATTTATATGTCAAAATCAAATTTGAATATTTTACCAAAAATGTTTGCTATACAAAACTAAATTTTTCAATCGTCTCCTATTTACCATAATTTAATCTAGATAAAAATTGTTTAAGAATTTCTTCACCTTGAAAAATTTCCATTTTTATGTGAACGAAAAATTACTCACAATACCATCTCCGATTTAAAATATACAAAATAAAAATACATTTTTTGACACAATAAATTTATTTGTAAATTATATTTGTTGTTGTGTTCTTCATGTGTTTTATGAAAATCATCAAACTTAAAGGTAATAAATATGTACATGCATATCGCTAGGTGAAATGCAAAACGATTTAAGTACACATTTTTTTGTTGGAATTTTATATACAGGAATAATAAAAAACAACTACATAAAATAGTTCAAGTGACTGAAATAACTAACGATTTTTTCTTTACGTTTATAGTTTGGTCGATTGTTTTTATAATAGAAAATTAAAATTTTCTAGGTGGACATGTCTTTTGATGTATAATAGGCAATAATTAATAAAAAACTCAATTTCGATTTTAGTCTTGTTTGTTACGTGATTTTACGTTTCAGCTGACGCTACATGAGTTTTCAGTTTGGGATTTCCGTTTTTGCTTAAGAGCAGAAATCTTTAATTTTTTATTTTTTTTTATTGGAAAATCACTTGCTTTCAACGGAAGTTTTTTCACTAAAACATCATAATTAGTCTTATTTAATTAAATATTTTTATGGTTGAATATATAATTTAAGAAGTATTCCTCGTGTTTTTTTTTGCACTAAATGATTTTAAAATTACAAGCACACCTCAAGGAAATTGGGAAAAACAAATTAACAAAATTAAGAAAATTGGTAAAGAAATTAAATAAAAAATTAAAAAAAATTTGCGGTTTCGATTCTATTTTACAGCAAAAAAAACTTCAGAACCGTTGTAATCTACAACATTGATTGCATCCAATAAAACTATGAAAACTATGAACTAAAATGCAGATCAGGTCCTCTGATAATGTGCATTAGCATCAGTATGCCCCTCAATACTCGATTTTAATTTAATAGAGACCCGCACAAAATTATTCACACACACCATTTTGTTTATTATATGAAGCTATAACTTCTAAACCACAATATTCAGTAAAGTATGTTATTAGCAGCAATTAATCCTTTGACAATAAAATACTTAATAATAAGAGAAAAACACAATTTAATAGGGACTAAATTATCCACACAAAGATATATGTAAAGATAAAATTTCTAAAATTTTAAATAAAACTGTCATTTTTTCAAAAACTCATTTGTTTCGAACAAATTTTTTGTGCGGACAAAATTTTAGTTTTAGAGAGTTTTCTGCAACACGATTCAACCATTTAAAAAAAATGTTTCGGATTGAAAAACACAAAATATGAATTAAATAACAACTCGAAAAAATGTGTCTAATAAGAGTGGAAAAATTAAAATTTAAATGACGAAATGTTTGGCGGTAGAGTTAATGCAAAATAAGTTAAAAAACATGTTTTGGGAATAAAACGTTAATCAAAGAGAATTAATCTTAACATAAATCAATACAACTAGCAAATGTGTGAATAATTTTGTCCCTATGAAAACGTGTAGACGTAGTATATAAATTTTGTCAATTATTATTTTAAAAAGCTTTTTTATATTGTTTAAATTTTTATTATTTTTAGCAAATGTATATATAAATAGCTAATAATTTCATGTGAAAAAATATTCCCATCAAATTATTTGCTTTTAAATTGGAGCACAACATTTATAAAGCCAAGGCGCGTGTCAATAATTTCATACGCCTCTGTATGTGTTTTGGGAAAAAGTCTAATTATGAATTTAAAAAACTAAATTTTAGCAATTCCCATGATCACCAATTTTTTATTTATTTATTTATTTCAGAAAATCACAGTACAACAAGACTTAATCTTATTCACAGTACTGCTGATATTATGGCAGATTTTTTTAGGCATTTGATCAGAGTTTGAAAAATTAATATATATTAATAAATTATAATATAAATTTTATTTAAAAAAATGAATAAAAGTAAGAAAAATTATGTTTATTGCGAAGTTGAAGTGCTTAAGATTGCTAAAAAATTGTATATTAGGTGGTTCGTTCCACAGATGAATGGCATTAACAAAGAAGTGTCTTTATGAAATTAGTTTTCGGTATCGAATGGAGTTGCCTCTATTGAATATTATTATTAAAATATTATATCATTGTAAAGATACTCAGGCTGTTGATTTTGTGCAGCATTTTAGTTGATTTCCGAAAGGTATTCCATAAATTTTGTTAAGAAAACTGTGAGATTTTGGTTGGACCAGATGAGCTTATTCTGGCATAGTGAATCCCAGCTGGCAAATATTTCACAGCCATAAATAGGTGACGATTTCACGTAATTTTGACGATTTTTTAGAATGAATTTCGCAAAATAACGATTGACGATTTTTGTTTAGTACCCCTTATATAATAAGTGCGTTCGAGTACCGAAAAGTTTTTAAAATTTTTTTACAGAACTTTACTGCATTTTACTAAATTGCGTTCGTTTGCCCAAAATTCAGTAAATGAGATCACAAATTGAGAGCGTAAAGTAACAGTTCATCAGCTGAGTATTTACAAATTTTTACTGTAGAAATTTCTTGTAGTAAAATCAATAAGCATATGAATCAAAAGTTAAACCAACAAAAGTAAACATAAAAGTGTACAATTTGTGAAAATATTTTAAAAGAGAAAAAGTAAAATAATAAAAAATTAATAATTATTTTTAAAAGGAAATAAATGTTGTAGAAACCATTTACAACAACTTTCGTTATTTTATTTTAACTCGTTAGAGCTATGAAAGTACTAAGTATTCTTCTGTATCCTCTGGAGGAGGGGTAGGAAGATATACACCAATTCTACGCGCTCAAAGAGTCTTGCGCTGCAACTTTATCGCTTTCCTCCGTTTGTGGAATTCCTTCCACCTTTGCCAGTTCTTTTGTTGTTTAGTACTGCACTTGTTTTTAAGGTAATCAATATCAAAAACAAATAATCAAATACTTTTAAATATATTTAATCAGACACAAATTAGGAAAATCAAATAAAATAAAAATAATCAAATGGAAGAGATTGCAGGAAATAATTTGTTTACATTTTCTTAAAAAGTTCGTGTTATAATAAATATTGCATCGAGTACCAACTAGAAAATGAGTTGATTAGTCAAAAGTGTAAATATATTTAAACACTACATTTATTTGCAATCAGCTGTTTCCTTAATCTTACTAATTTTTACAATTTTTCCGTTCGCGTACTAATTAGAGCAATAGCTTTTTTTGAGAGTAAATTTTTCACTTTACTCAGTAATTACTCATTTACTGTATTTTATTGTAAAAGTTCTCGAACGCACCTAATGACGATTTCTTGACGTCACTAATTTTTTGCTCAAAATAACGTCAATATATGGCAAAATGTCATTATCGATAGAAAAATATATTTATATTGAAATGAATTGTTTGGATTGGGTTCAAATCTGAGTTTACCCATTTCTTTTAATTTAAGAAATTTATTGAATAAATTCGTTATTTTATCAAGAGAGGTACATTTTGGAACAATTTATTATTCATCAGGCTAGCAGAACGGGTCAGTACTGATTTCGAGTTCTCATCAGCGTTCTTTGTTCGATTTTACCACTTTTGACGGTTTATACCAGGACTGACTAGAAATACCAGCAGCTAACTTGACAAAACGAATGATGCAGAAGTACTTTTTTGGGATACTTTCACGTGCAATTTCCAGAATTGAGTCCCAAAGTCCAACCCAAACGTTACGAATAGGATAATAAGAATATTTTCTTTTAAACCGATTTTTTTCCAATTTCTTTTTTGGTTCTTTTAATCCAAAGGAATTGATATTTGGACAAGGCCAATGTTCGCAAAGTTTTTAGTCAAAAAAGAATTGAACATCAGACAAGTATTTCAGGGAACAAAGGAAAAGCCAACGTTAATTAATGCCAAACTACGCAGGTAGACTTCGGAAGACTTCGCCAGCTTTCATCAGCAGTTTTCATTTATTTCAGCATTTTTCCGGCATTGCTTTTTGTAAGTAAATTTAATTCCTTTTTTTATGCAAATCTTTTTTAGAAAATATAATACGAGAATTATATGTTTCCAACGTATACAACAAGTGCTACCAAATTATTTGAAAAGTTCACTAATCACTTTTCCACTTTTTTTGCGCTACAAATTCTGTGACAGACATGTATAATATAAACATTAATATGAGGTATTTTTCAGGGCTTTGAAACCCTAAAAAGCTGCATACTTTTGAGTCTTGAACTCCCAATTAATTATGTTTTTCTTATCATTATTATTATGATTTACATTAATTTAATTGTGTGTACGGCAAATAAAATTCGTTATAATGTTAATTTCATTTTAAAATTGATTGCAATTACAATTTCACAAGAAATTGTAAGACATTAAGCGCATTGCCTCAATAATTTTCATCGATCTTTAAAGTTTTCGGCACTTGAAGCAAATTAAAATTAATTTTAAATGGACATGTGTACATATCTATGTATGTATATAAAGACAAGAAAATAGAAAAAGACGTCATTATATGGGATGAGCTTTTAGTGAAATATTTGCAGAAATTTTGTCGATAAAAATAAATAAATTCATATGTAAATAAATAAGAATTTATTATTGTGTACTTAATTTTTCATCGTTCTATAAACTTTTAGACTTAATCCGTTTTATAGCCAAAGTAGATTAAAAAAAAGTTTGGTTAGAGAAGATTACTCTAGACATAGACTAGACTTTAGATCGGATACTTAAAAAAGACTTGACTGTAAACACGCGCGAATCAACAGGAACAAAAACATTTTATTAAATTGAAAATTAAAATGTCCATTATTAAAAATCTTTTGTATGATATAAAATTTCACCACCCAAAAGCTCCAAAAAAGCTTACTCCGCATCCACATATGAATGTAATCAAATATATAGACTGAACAGGATTATAAACGAACAAAAATATTTTTATATTTTGATTGTAGTCCAACTATGTTGCAACTATTATAATAATTATTAATGGTAATAGTTTTTTGTTGGCCTTGTTTACATTTGGCCAACTTGTTTAGAAAGCAAAAAAATATTGAAAAGCACCCATTGTTTTTTTAGCCAAAATCGGTGTCTTAGCTAACCAAGTCCAGCTCAAATAAACGTCGTCCTCCTAACGTTCCCAGCTCCAGAACTGTATGAATTAACAGACATCACATGATCCATAGACTGGTGGTACTTCCCGTTTAAAGACCTTATATGGTATTCGGATTGGTAACCAGTTGATATCATATTCCAAAGATCTTAGCATTGAAGACACTTATAGCGTAGACAAACGACAGCGTTAATTTGCATTAAAAGCTCACTAATGTGAATTAAAATTTTACTCTAACAGACGACAGTTGTTGCATTTAGTAAACAGCTGTTTGTTTATAAACAACTGTTTGTTTGTCAACAATTTTTTTGTCGGAATTAACATTGAGATCAGATGGTTAGAAGATTATAAAAACGATTAGCAGCTACAATGTTGGTCAAAAGTTACAATTTATTTGAAAGAAAGCTATAATAACTTTTCCTAAAACCGCTCCATAATACACATATTGTATCTGGACTAGCAACCATAAATCTGAACGTGTTGCTACAAGATGGGATCACAGTAGGACACTTTCCATTAACAGAAAGGCAATTATGGACATTTGTAGGCTTAATATTATATATTCATGTAGGACATAATTCAAATTTAAGGAAAACTTTCGCCTCAACAGGAAGGCTTTCCAAAAACAATGTCTGAGAAAGTTTAAAATATGGAGAGGCTGGACAACAATTTGAGGCTTTGTATTCCACTAGATAAGAGAGTGGCAATAACACTGTTCGCATTGGGATCGGCAGCGGAATATACAAGATTTTCTCTATGAAACGTTTTTAGGCCAGCAGAAAGAAGCGACAATTTTTCCGAAGAGATTCCTTATTATTTTTATGTGGTAAATATTTTTAATTTTATCAAAAAGGAAAACACATAGAATCACGAAAAAATTTTTAATTCACAATTTTTTTACTCAATTTCCGTTGTTTTTGGCACCAAAAAAATCCATAGAGAAAAACTTTCTGATTCTATTAGGTTTTCTTTTAAATTGTATAAAAAAGGGATTTCTTATTGATTTCGTTAGGCAACCTATTTGATTTTTTAAAAAAGGTATTCCTTATTGATTTCATTAGGTTTCTATATGATCATGTGTAAATGATCTTCTTAATTTTTTTAATAAGGATATCTTCTTTATTATATTAGCTTGCTTCTTATTTCATATCGACGAGTTTATTCAAAATGGTTTATCTACAGATTTTGTAAAAATTAGTTTTTTATGCCAAACTATTCCTTGTGATGCTCATTTCCTATAGTATGAATTTCTGATCAAAATGTTGATTTATTTGCGACTCATCCACAGTTTTTGTTTGGTTTATCTACATACACATTTTTTTTGAAGGCAATTTACTCGTATTTGCGAGATTTTCATAGCAGTCGTATATTAAAAATCTGTAAGGACGTAATTATTTTAAAACAAATTCAATTTTTTTTGATGAATAATAATATGCTGATTTGAAATACGTTTTCAAAATGTTTACATCTTCATACAGTTTAACGGGGAAAAAGTTCGATAATTGGGATGTGAGTTTATTACTTTAGCCAAAAATAATATAAGTCGACTCTTGCCATGCCTTATTCAAAGGCTTAGACGTTGGATAATGATTAAGAAGTTCGAAACGATAACTGACTGGCAGCGCCAATCGCATGTAAATATACACCTTCAAGAATTTATTGACAATTTAGAAAAAATATAAAATCGAAGTCGAAGAAGCATCTCCAAAACTTTCGTTGCTTCTGCATTTAAAACTAAGTCCGATATTTACAGAGGCTATGTCTTAAAATGTAATAATAAGTAAGTGCAACCGATTTCAATGATGAGTACAAAGATCTTCTAATACGAATGAAAAAATACGCAGGATATATAGAACCACATTCACTTCATAAAGAATATCTTCCAATATCCACTAGTAAATGGAAACATCTACAGGAATTGAAATCTGTGATACCTAATAACTATCATTCTTTCTATGATAATCTTCATTCAAAATAAATGTAATTTATTTAATAAATAATCATAAAAATCCTAACATTAACCATACAGATAATTATTTGGACCGGAAGTAAGTATATTCTTCTATTTTTCTTAGTACTAAAATTATTTAAAAGCGAAAAACAACAGTATTTAAACTTAAAGGCCCCGTTAGCCGAGCGTTGCTGTACCCGTACCGTACCGTCGGTCCACTTATTGAACATTTAAAAACGTACGTTTATTTTATTGTCAGGAAAATGGAACAGCTGCTTACAACACAGTGATGGGTATTAAAAATTTTCAATTGGTGACTTGTGCAGAAAAAGTACCTAAGATATTTAAATGATATTAGAACTTTATTTTGTGTATGTATGTATATAAAAATTATTTATTATTTCACATTTATATTATAAAATTATAATATAAAATATAAACAAGAAATTAGTGTTTATATGTGCATACAAAAAAATTTATACCATTTAATTTATTTTATATTATATACGTACATATCACATTTATATAACATATGTATTTGTTTATTATATACATCTAAGCATGTATATCGTCTCATCAAATGCAAAAGGGCATTATAACAAATTTTCACTAGCGATAAAAAACTTAATACAAAGCAAATTATTGTGATAACAAATATTATCTTTTTCAGCATAGTTAATTCCGATTTTATTAATGATACTACCTACAAAAAATAGTTTTTTTGATCAAATAGTTCGCTTTTTGTCTTTCCTGGAAAATTAAAAAAAATAGGTAGGCCGTTTTGCATTTTATATGACGATATGTATGTACATATATATGCAAATATACATTATATTAAGTTGTTTTGTCAAAAGTACACAAATATTATTAACAAAAAGTATCAAAAATAAGAGCGGAAATACCCCCTCAACTTTTACCAAAGAAACAGCCCATCACTGGCTTACAAATGTCACGTAACAACGTTAGGAATTTCTATTTTATACAGATTGGTATGTACATACGTTGCAACTACGGTAAATTTAAATTCGGTAAGCTTTTGTATTGCTTTTCCCATAACATAGACGAACAGCTGATACAGTACGGTACGGGTGCGCTCCGCTAATTCTGCCTTAAAATTTTACTTCATACGTTTTAAAATTTTTTTAAAACAAAATGGTTCATCTACTCATTTTAATATTTACATCGAAAATTTTCTAAAACAAAATGATTTATCTACCGTAAAAATGCGAATAATGGGTTTTATTTTATAATTCATATTTTAGAGAATTAGTAGAAGCCTATCAATCATATTGCAGAAGATCGATTTGTTAAATACTCACTAGTTAGGGAATTAAACAGTTTTTTGCTTCTTTGATAAACCATTTTCGATAAATGCCGTCGATATATATGTATACATATATATAAATCAACATAGAAAATTTGTTTCATGATCTTTTTCGTTTTTGTACTGCTACAGAGACTTCGATATACGAGTATGCACGATTGTACATGTGTTGCCGCTCATAATTCTACTTACTTCTTTGTATTTTACATATCGTCGTGGTGAATGCAATAGGCTGTATGTCAAAAAAAATTGAATTTGGTTTTATTGTAGCGTTGTAACCAAAATTGGGGCTCCTACAACTTGCATTTATCTCGTGGCGTTCAGGCAATCAGAAGAGAGCTTTTGCGCGCTTCTTTTGGTTACTGCAAAAGGACGTATGTCAATCGCACGCTTGATTTGACAGTGGCGTGGAGTGTTCTTTCGAGATAAAACCTATAAATTGTGTCATTCTGCATTGGATACTAACATTGGATACAGTGTGAATCGTGGCGATTTATTATTAAATTCTAGCCAGCGAAACTAAAACAAACAATTTTTCTCAGAAATATTCAGTTTTTGTCTTTCCTGCAAAAGTATGATTTAGTGACATACAGCATATTGCATTCACCACGACGATATTAAAATTAACTGCCTGAACCACTATGTCGCAAGAATTCGTTGTTTCCGTCAATTACATTAAAAAATACAATATTTTATTTTTGTTTCAAATGAAAGTGAACAAGTCGGGAGAATAAAGAAAGATATTTTTATGTAAATATTTATAATAATAATGTAAAATTGCATAATTATTAAATTAAAAAAAAATATATTTAATAATTTATTTATTGAAAGAGTTTTATGAAGTTTATGTGTATTATTTCAGTTCCATGCAAATTATGGCGGACCAAAAATGTTTAATTAAAGATATCGATAATTTGCCTATTTTAAAAATCCCGCAAACTGAGCGATGAAATGTGCAGCATTCTTTTAAGTTTTATAATTATACCGACAACTATATTAAAAACGTGGAAATTGAATACATTAAAAATTTATTTAATAAATTGTACCACAAAAAATATTGGGGAGCTAATAAAGTTCAAAGCAGGCTTAAGGGAATGGAGGAGGAATATTGTATATACCAAATAATAATACAAAATGCAAATCTATTTAGTTGTAATAATGGCCTAAAGTGCTTGTAAATATTTCTACGTAAATATATACATAAGTAATAAAAAAAATCATTATTATATTAAAAGTATTATTAAATGTATTCCTAAATATTATATTATATTTATTCCTAAATAAATATATAAATAAAAAAAATTAATAAAATTATCAAATAGCATCAAGAAGTGTAATTTGTTCAAAAAATCAATAAGACAGCCTAATAAAATCAAGAAGAAACCCTTTTGAAAAAATTAATTAGATGACCTAATAAAATCGAGAAGAAAATATTTTTGAAGAAAAATCAATAAGAAAGCATAATAAAATTTAGAAAACCTTTTTGAAAAAATCAATAAGAAGAGCTAATAAAATCCCCCCAAGTTTCCTTCTTGAGTTTTTTCAAAAAGGGTTTCCTTATTATTATGTTATTAATTTTGTTCTAATTAATTAGGTATTTATTAGACACTGTTTTTTCTGTGTAGGATTGTTTGTAGTTTATTCGGTGGGATGCAGGGGCGAAATTGTTATAGATTTTCACCACGCGATATATAATAATCTAGCTCACTATATTAATTCGAATCCTCCACATTCCCAAGAAATTGATGGGTTTGAACAATACTTTGGGGCTGGATGGTGGATGTCATATAGAAATTCAGCCAAAAAAAAGAGGATGCAGTAGACTATCACAATTATAAAGGTTTGGTATTCAGTGGTTTTATTAGCAAGTTGTGATTTTTTGCTAAGAAAAATTAAAATAATTTCCTTTTGCTGTCTTTGCAATCCATTTTAATTTTGAAATAGTAAAATTTTTTTCAATAATTGACTGATTGTCGACTGTGTTGCCATAATGAAATAGATAAATTGAGTATAAATTCTCTTTGATTTCGTGCATTTACGTCAAATCTAATTTAAATTGGGATGGAAATAATTCACAAGTTAATTTGTGTTAAGACTGCTAATGCAAACTAAAGCTGTCGTCTGTCTACGCTATTAAGATCTTTTAAAGCTTTAACCCTGGACACTCCTTAAAGGCTTTTTATTTCATTTATATTTTAATAACAATTTTTCCTTAATAACTTTTATGAAGCTACTGTACTTAAAGTATTGCTAAATTTTTATTTTAATATTTTTTAGTAACTTAACATCCTTGTGTACTTTAAACTTTGGCACTCCTTTAGGTTTCTGCCATTGACGAATTTTTTTTATCTGTGTTTGTGTTTTTATAAAATGTTTTTACTTAATCACTTTCATAATGCTATTATAGCTAAATTAAAAATAAATCTTTATAATGAACATTTATTAAAAAAAAGAAGAAAATTAATCATTTGTTTTCTTCCACATATTTTATTAAAACACAAAAACTCAATCGTATAAATAAATGTTTTATTTTTCTATTTTAAATTTGACATAATTTTCTTTTGTGTTTGACAAAAAACATTTAATTTTTCAACAAAATTTATATTTTTTAGCGCCAGATCTTTTGCTATCCGTTTGTATCGTGTTTGGGGTTTTTGCTAATTTTTTTTAATATCTTCTTGATACTATTTTTGAGTTTATTGACGCAAGGTTAATGTCATTACAACACCCTTCGTTTCATTTATTAATTAATTTTTTTATTTTCATATTTTAAAATTATTATTTGTTTGTATTCCTTATTTATTTTTTAAAACAAATTGAGCTGGAATAGGCAAATAAAACTATTATTTTTTACATTGTTATAAAATTTATTTATTTATTTATTTTATTTTTATGACATTAATTAACTCTGAGTGTAAATAGTGATCTCTACACCTGTTCTATGCTAAGAATTTCAAACAAGTTCAAGAGCATTTTTTTATAAGAGAAACACACAATTCTATTTATTTTGTAAGAATGTTGTTGGGGAAAAAAAAAACGAAAAAAGCAAAAGAAAAGAATCATTTAAAATGCTAAACGGCAAAGGTTTCGAAATTGTTTAAATTATTTCTTTGTCATCTGATAAAATTGAAATTTAAATCTGTTCAAATATTTTAGGATTTTTTTTTTTAGAAAATGTTTTAATTTTATTATCTACATTCATTTTGATTAAATAGTGCGATGGCAAAGGGAAGAGTGGTAAAACATTCATGTTGAAAAATTTTCATGCGTTTCTTTCTTTATTAATTTTATTATACAACAATATTTGAATTTCATGTGTTTTTCATTGTGTAGATTTTTCAGTTTCAAGTTTTTTCTTTTATTTTATTTGCATGATTTTTTGTTTCTTTAGTATTTGCTGTTTGGCATTTAGTAATAAAATTGTTATTAACATTTAGTATTGTATTTGTTTATTAAAAAATAAATAAAATCCAACATTTTTATTTCAAAGGAGTCCATGATGTATGCGTTTAACTTTCATGTAGGAACAAATGAAACATTTATTGAAAAATGTTTCTTTGTGTATTGTTTTAGATGCTTTTAATATCACATCTCAATTCAATTTCATGTTGTTTTATTTCCGGTACCTTTATCATTTTTATATTTTTAAAGAATATTTAAAATAACACCAAAATACATTGTGTATGTAAATAAAAATTTTATTATTGCCAATAAAAATTGATGATAATGATAAAACTTGAGCCTAGAAACTAGTTTGTGTCTGCCCTCTCTCTCTCTCTCGTGTAAGATTAGTTTGACTTATCGGTTTAATCATTGTGGATTCGATTCCCAGCCATGCCATAAGAAAAACCGAACACGAAAGTTTTGTTTGGTGTCAAACCATTTTTAATTTCTTTCTTTCATTTTAAATAAAAGTATTTAAGATTTTATTTGAAATAAAATGCAATACAGAGTGGTCCATAGACCAGTATCTTTTTGATGATGATCATGAACTAAAGTTAAATTTCTTTTGATATATTATGGATTTTTTTTAAATAATAAATACTCTTATATCTTATACCTTTTATGTGATGGAAATCGATATATTTTAAAAATCAAATTCTACTAAAAGCAAATTAACTGGTTCTTGTTTATTGTTTCCAACGGTGGCATGTCACAATGACCAGTGTCATAATGCACATTAGAAGTTTATAAAAAATAAAACACAACCAAAATTCGGAGCATTTTATATACTATCTTAAAGAAAAATCCTGTTTAAAGTGTCTATTCTCATAGCAAAAGTCTTTTGAATTTTTTTGTTCTAGTGTAACTGCCGTATCAGAAAAAAACTCCTCATTTGGATTACAAGCGTACTTGAAAGTTCTTAAGAATATTTTCTTATTTTTGCTCCCCCTTTTCATATTATGCTTGCCAATGTAGCACACTGGCCTTAAACGATTTTCTTGTGTGCACTCTTCTCCCTTAATAAGGTAAAAGCCAAAATAACATTTTAATCCTTTTGTGACAAGCAAACATAATGTTATTTTATTTACGGCAATTAAGGTTTCTCTAATGACGTTATTAATTTCATAAAAGGATTAAAATAATCCCTGTTATAGACAAGAATTTCTGTACTAAAAGCCTTCATACATGCAACAGAGTATGAGAAGTGAAAAGTAAAAAAATATGTATATTGTATGTACAATCAATTCGGTTTTTATGCGAATTATTTTAACGTGAGTTTGATTTAACGCGAATCCGAACAAGTATTTTATTTTGATTTTCTATTATGGACTTTATCAAACATGCTTGCAACGTTAACCGCATGTTGCACTAAAAATAGTAGCACAGTGCCTTCTAACACGATTGAGTATTCCAACATCATCTTAAGAGCTCCTGATGTTGGAGGAGAAGGTTTTGATGGTTTATCGTCTGAATACATTGAGGAGTTATTGTTAGATGAGGCACTTAGCGATGATAAAATCTTTGGTTTTGCGCTTAAGACATCCGATAATAAAGAAATTAGTGATGATGACAAAGACGTTCCTATCCTCCAAATGACATCATAAATAATTTTCGCAAGCATGATCCCCACGACGAAAGGTCCGCGAAATTTCAACGTGATTTGAAATTTATTAATCGATAATTATTGTGAACAGTTTTATCAAAACTGCAAGTCAACGATTGATAACGGAATTCGTGACTGGAATCTCTGCACGTTCACCAACAATTGAGTATGATTTGGAAAATATTTCTAGCGATGAAGTTGATGTGTCTCTCGTAAACAAATACGGTTATCAGAAAGTTATTTATACTGATTAAAAATTCATTAAAAAAAAGTGAAAACAAATGGATAACAAAATAATATTGCGCTGCAACGTATACATTTTTTTAATTTATTTTTTAACTTGGACCAGCACTCAAGGGATGACCCCTACATAAGCAAGACATTGTGCCGGAACTAGGAAAATTGGTTATGGGAAGGAGTAGCAGGATAAAGGGAGTAGTGTTTGTCGACGTTCGACTTGAATCTTCCCACATTGAAAGTAACCGGAAAGATTTCTGCAGTGAGTTTATTCCATATACGAACTGTTCGGCTAAAGAAAAAATTTTCTCCGTAATGCGTAGTGTGATCCACTGGCATATCAACCACAAATGGATGCGGTCTCAACGAAGAACATGTTGTTCGCAAAAATTAACGAGTTTCAGGAACAAATTCCCTGATTTCATTTTATTTATTTATTTAAAAATTAGTCAATGGATATAATCCTTACAGACTAATAACAAGGTAGAAAAATTATATTAAATTACATGAATTATAATAAAAATTTATAAGTTATGAATTAAGAAAAACAATGATTTTATGCTTTATAATATTAGAATTCAAAGAAAAATCAAAAAGTTCAGACACATAATTATATTGACGACATAATCTCTTGAAAGGATCAGCCATAGCATAATTAGACCTACAAAACTTAACAACAAGAGGATTATAATGGCGAGTACTACGGCAAGGAATATTTTAAAATTTAACAGAATTTTTTATATATTGAAACGATTGATTTTGGCTCAAGTTCAAACCCGAATTTTACCCATTTATTTATTCTAATTTTTTTATTTTTAATTTTTTTTTTTTTTTATTAGAAAAATTTTTTGGATAAATTCATTATTATTTTTTATTAAGAGAGTACTATATATAGAACAATTTTTATTCATCATACTAGCAGAACGGATCAGTACTGATTTCGAGGTCGCTACACCATCTCATCAGCGTTCTTTGTTCAATTTTACCACTTTTGACGGTGGATACTAGTGATCAGGAATATCAACTATTTAACCGTATTATTTAACAAATTAGGATACGAAAAGTACAAACTTATTCATTTTCACATGTCAAATCAATTTCGGTTAGTACGAAATCCCATCTATGATGAATAACTACTCTATATATTTCAGTCTCTCTTGCTTATTCAGCGCCATTGGCTGCCGAGAAATAAGCGGTACTTAATCATGTTGTTAGGTTTCTGTCATTTGTAGTTGAATTTCTTTTTTAGTATTCAACCAACTATGGCCAAGTAAACATGTAGATTTTGACGCGTGCCATCGTTATTTATAATTAATGTTTATAAGTAATTAGTCGAACTTTTATTAATATTTTTATATATTGAAACGATTGATTTTGGCTCAAGTTCAAACCCGAATTTTACCCATTTATTTATTCTAATTTTTTTATTTTTAATTTTTTTTTTTTTTTTATTAGAAAAATTTTTTGGATAAATTCATTATTATTTTTTATTAAGAGAGTACTATATATAGAACAATTTTTATTCATCATACTAGCAGAACGGATCAGTACTGATTTCGAGGTCGCTACACCATCTCATCAGCGTTCTTTGTTCAATTTTACCACTTTTGACGGTGGATACTAGTGATCAGGAATATCAACTATTTAACCGTATTATTTAACAAATTAGGATACGAAAAGTACAAACTTATTCATTTTCACATGTCAAATCAATTTCGGTTAGTACGAAATCCCATCTATGATGAATAACTACTCTATATATTTCAGTCTCTCTTGCTTATTCAGCGCCATTGGCTGCCGAGAAATAAGCGGTACTTAATCATGTTGTTAGGTTTCTGTCATTTGTAGTTGAATTTCTTTTTTAGTATTCAACCAACTATGGCCAAGTAAACATGTAGATTTTGACGCGTGCCATCGTTATTTATAATTAATGTTTATAAGTAATTAGTCGAACTTTTATTAATATTTTTATATATTGAAACGATTGATTTTGGCTCAAGTTCAAACCCGAATTTTACCCATTTATTTATTCTAATTTTTTTATTTTTAATTTTTTTTTTTTTTTTATTAGAAAAATTTTTTGGATAAATTCATTATTATTTTTTATTAAGAGAGTACTATATATAGAACAATTTTTATTCATCATACTAGCAGAACGGATCAGTACTGATTTCGAGGTCGCTACACCATCTCATCAGCGTTCTTTGTTCAATTTTACCACTTTTGACGGTGGATACTAGTGATCAGGAATATCAACTATTTAACCGTATTATTTAACAAATTAGGATACGAAAAGTACAAACTTATTCATTTTCACATGTCAAATCAATTTCGGTTAGTACGAAATCCCATCTATGATGAATAACTACTCTATATATTTCAGTCTCTCTTGCTTATTCAGCGCCATTGGCTGCCGAGAAATAAGCGGTACTTAATCATGTTGTTAGGTTTCTGTCATTTGTAGTTGAATTTCTTTTTTAGTATTCAACCAACTATGGCCAAGTAAACATGTAGATTTTGACGCGTGCCATCGTTATTTATAATTAATGTTTATAAGTAATTAGTCGAACTTTTATTAATATTTTTATATATTGAAACGATTGATTTTGGCTCAAGTTCAAACCCGAATTTTACCCATTTATTTATTCTAATTTTTTTATTTTTAATTTTTTTTTTTTTTTTTATTAGAAAAATTTTTTGGATAAATTCATTATTATTTTTTATTAAGAGAGTACTATATATAGAACAATTTTTATTCATCATACTAGCAGAACGGATCAGTACTGATTTCGAGGTCGCTACACCATCTCATCAGCGTTCTTTGTTCAATTTTACCACTTTTGACGGTGGATACTAGTGATCAGGAATATCAACTATTTAACCGTATTATTTAACAAATTAGGATACGAAAAGTACAAACTTATTCATTTTCACATGTCAAATCAATTTCGGTTAGTACGAAATCCCATCTATGATGAATAACTACTCTATATATTTCAGTCTCTCTTGCTTATTCAGCGCCATTGGCTGCCGAGAAATAAGCGGTACTTAATCATGTTGTTAGGTTTCTGTCATTTGTAGTTGAATTTCTTTTTTAGTATTCAACCAACTATGGCCAAGTAAACATGTAGATTTTGACGCGTGCCATCGTTATTTATAATTAATGTTTATAAGTAATTAGTCGAACTTTTATTAATATTTTTATATATTGAAACGATTGATTTTGGCTCAAGTTCAAACCCGAATTTTACCCATTTATTTATTCTAATTTTTTTATTTTTAATTTTTTTTTTTTTTTTATTAGAAAAATTTTTTGGATAAATTCATTATTATTTTTTATTAAGAGAGTACTATATATAGAACAATTTTTATTCATCATACTAGCAGAACGGATCAGTACTGATTTCGAGGTCGCTACACCATCTCATCAGCGTTCTTTGTTCAATTTTACCACTTTTGACGGTGGATACTAGTGATCAGGAATATCAACTATTTAACCGTATTATTTAACAAATTAGGATACGAAAAGTACAAACTTATTCATTTTCACATGTCAAATCAATTTCGGTTAGTACGAAATCCCATCTATGATGAATAACTACTCTATATATTTCAGTCTCTCTTGCTTATTCAGCGCCATTGGCTGCCGAGAAATAAGCGGTACTTAATCATGTTGTTAGGTTTCTGTCATTTGTAGTTGAATTTCTTTTTTAGTATTCAACCAACTATGGCCAAGTAAACATGTAGATTTTGACGCGTGCCATCGTTATTTATAATTAATGTTTATAAGTAATTAGTCGAACTTTTATTAATATTTTTATATATTGAAACGATTGATTTTGGCTCAAGTTCAAACCCGAATTTTACCCATTTATTTATTCTAATTTTTTTATTTTTAATTTTTTTTTTTTTTTTTTATTAGAAAAATTTTTTGGATAAATTCATTATTATTTTTTATTAAGAGAGTACTATATATAGAACAATTTTTATTCATCATACTAGCAGAACGGATCAGTACTGATTTCGAGGTCGCTACACCATCTCATCAGCGTTCTTTGTTCAATTTTACCACTTTTGACGGTGGATACTAGTGATCAGGAATATCAACTATTTAACCGTATTATTTAACAAATTAGGATACGAAAAGTACAAACTTATTCATTTTCACATGTCAAATCAATTTCGGTTAGTACGAAATCCCATCTATGATGAATAACTACTCTATATATTTCAGTCTCTCTTGCTTATTCAGCGCCATTGGCTGCCGAGAAATAAGCGGTACTTAATCATGTTGTTAGGTTTCTGTCATTTGTAGTTGAATTTCTTTTTTAGTATTCAACCAACTATGGCCAAGTAAACATGTAGATTTTGACGCGTGCCATCGTTATTTATAATTAATGTTTATAAGTAATTAGTCGAACTTTTATTAATATTTTTATATATTGAAACGATTGATTTTGGCTCAAGTTCAAACCCGAATTTTACCCATTTATTTATTCTAATTTTTTTATTTTTAATTTTTTTTTTTTTTTTATTAGAAAAATTTTTTGGATTTAACAGAATTTAAAAGAAATTCAGAGCAAATGTTATCATTGATAAGGTTTATCATAAAAGAAACATTTAACATTGTACGACGACTTTTGAAAGTAGAAAAGTTTATTAATGCTAATCCGCTAGTATATGAAGGCAAATTTGTTGAAGAACTCCATCCTAGACCACGTAAGCAGAACAACAAGAATTGTTTTTGCACAAATTCAATACGAATATTATGAATGTTGTACTATGGATCCCATACTATTGATCCGTATTCTAGAGACATGTACAGTAGGGGTATAACCAAATTTTCGACCTAGCACTACGCGATAGCGAATATTGTGTTATTTACGAAAACAATTTTCTTGGGTCGTTTGAAAATAAAAACCTCACCCACAAAAGCGACTTTCTAAAATCCCTAAAGAAAAAAATTTATTAAGAAAGTTTTTAATATTTTATTAATAAATGGAAAAAAGTTAAAAAGTTTCTTAATTATTAAATGTAGTGAATAATTTCTTAAAAAAAACTATGAGTTTGTATAAGTACAAATAAAAATAAAAACAAAAATTTCCAACTTTACCGCGTTTTGTGGGTGACCTTTTTTGAAAACCGAGAAAAATTAATATAATTTTTTTAATAGTTTTCAATGGACTATTCGACTATGCTAGGGCCATTTTGATATTTGCAAAAATGGGAATAAGTTATACCCCTAATGTACAGCTGCTTCGTAATGTAAGGGTCAGAAAACTCTTTAGACCAACGCTTTATAAATGCAAGAACACATCTAGCTTTATTTACAGCCAAAGTAATATGAGAAACAAAATTTAATTTAGGATTCAGTAATATTCCAAGGTCAAGAAATGAATCAACCAAATCCAACTAATGACCTCCCAAAGAATAGTTAACAGCAATAAAATTACTTCCTGAAAAGCGATTTACATTTTTTTAAATTCAGTTCCATCATGTTGTGTTTGCACTAGTGCTGGCAAAGTATTGAGTGGTGGGTACCATGTATTTCCTTTTTTTTTTGGTTACTCAATACTCAAAATTAGTTACTCCATACTTTCAGAGTTGTATTTTTAAGCAAGTTGAGTGGCTAAAATAGGGAATAAAAATACATTACTGTATAAAAAGACAATTAGGTGTAAGATTCTTTAATCAAATCAAAACAAAAATTTTTTTTGAGAACAATTATATTATTTCTGAATTTGTTGTTGTTAAGGTTAAATTAAAAGTTAGCTTTACATTTATTTTTTATTTAATAATAAAAGACATACAAAATCAATAATAGTTGAAGATCTAAATTTAATTTTTGGAGAAACTACTTTAATTTGCAGATAAAAACTATACGTTACAAATTCAAAAAATCCTTTAAAAGTATCGAGTAGTATTGAGTACCCAAATGAAAAGTATTGAATATTATTGAGTAATGAAAAGTAGTGGAATTTGCCAGCACTAGTTTGCACCATTCAAAAAAGTTATTAAGGTCACTTTGTTAAAAAATTTTAACATCGTCCGCGTACATCAATATATTGACGAAGTTGATAACGTTCGGAAGATCGTTTATAAACAGCGAAAACAGAATCGGACCAAGATGACTGCTTTGGGGAACACCAGATGAGACGTATATGTACTTAGTAGAAGAAATGTTGTGAAATCGAATGGTTTGCTTTCTGCCCGTTAAATATGATCTTAACCAGCTTAGGGCCAATAATTGACTTCGCATTTAAATGCCATTTAGCGAATTGCCACTTAAATTTAAGTTGCATTTAAATACAGTTTGAGTTTTTCAGTGTGAAATTATTGTTTGTATTTAATTACTATAAAAATATGGCAGACTCACGAAATTCTCTAAATTTTCTTAGAGAAACAGCTGTTGAACAAAATTATAGAAAAATTTCTAATGTGGATTCTTTTTCAGGCTGAAAATAACAACAATGATAGGTTGCTGCAATGTTTTAAAAGTTTAAAACAATTTTAAAAACCATAAAAAAGAATAATATTAATAAAAGAAGTCCAAATTTCACTCCAAAAGATGTTGATTTTTTAATGGCCGCAAATTTTTTGTTTACTTTGTTGCGCGAAACACCAACACGCAAGCAAAAACATATGTTTGTGTATGTATGTGTGCAAAACTTAAATGGACTTTAAATGCAGAAGAATGGTCATTAAAGTTTCATTTAAATGTCATATAATTTCGTACTGAAAAAATGAAATTGGTATTTAAGTGGCATTTAAAGATAAATGACACTTAAATGAGTAGTCAATTATTGGGCCTTAAAATGCTACGAGTTACACCCAATACATCCAATTTATTTAGAAGAAGTTTATGGTTAACTTTATAAAAAGCTTTACTGACGTCAGAATAAATAGCGTCAGTTTGTTTCTTTAGTGTAAATGCGTGATTGACTAAAGATATTGAATGAAGAATATTAGTCGTCGTTGAGCTACCTTTTCTGAAACCATGCTGGTAAGCTGACATTATTGACGCAGTGTGATGACATTGAAATTAGAGCACATTCCTTTTCTGCAAATTGCAGCTGCTATGGAGGAGCTCCTTCACGATGCATTTATGGCGTTGCGGTTACAATACAGCTTAATGTTTCTTTTTTTTTTAAGAGAGTAGTATTTAGGCAATTACTCTGCCTACCAACCAGTAGCTCTGTTACTTCCTTTGGGAAAGGGATAGTGGGAGTGAAAAAGCTAAATTTTTAGATCAGTGTTGCAGCGCCTCTGCTGTTTAGTAGGCACATTAAATTTGTTTAAGCTGTGTAGCCATCTTATTAATTATTTTATTTCAGCGGCGATTTGGCTACTATACCAGCGAATGAGGTCGCTGTGATGTATATTGTAATGTTGCAAAAACCGGCTATTTTTGACTACTCAATACTGCTCAATACTTTTTTAATTGATTACTCGATACTACTCAATACTTTTGAAGTTTTTTCTTATTTAAAAATAAAAATATTTAATACGTTAAAATTCGATTTTATTATTACCCGTATTCCATAACAATTCATTGTTTAGCAAATTTAATAATCCATTAAAAATATCTCAATAAACGCCAGGCTTATTAATTGTTGCAAATGATTTAAATTCGCTTAACTCTCCTCAAAACCGAGTTGTATTAATTTAAAACATTTTCAAGTAAAATTATCGTATTTACATATGGAAATGCATCTCTGAAAGTATTGAGTAGTTAGTTTTGGGTATTGAATACCGGGATATATATACGGTACTGAGTACTCGCTACTAAAATACTCAATACTTTTACAACACTAGTACACTGACGTACACCAGTACTAAATGCTACTGCCTGTACTGTTCAGAGACCAGTGATATGCCTTCCTTACTTAAACAGTAAAAAGTCCCCAACAATAACGAATACAATGGCACATCTGAAAAATGCTGGTTGTAATGACTTGCCTGAAACTGGGCTCGAACTCACGTTCTTAGTGATTATATGATTTGTAGTCAACGCGCTAACCACTCCAGCCAACAGCATATTAATTACAATTTTTTTTTTCTATGCCTTATAGTCGATATGAGAAGATGCTTCTCTGTGTCGCTAAATTTAATTTGATCTTTTTCATTTTTTATTAAACTCATATTTACACTATTTTCGATTATTTTAATTATTTTGTTTGCGCAACAAACTTAAAATTAAAACCACAATGTCGGGGAAAATCTGCTCAGCTTTTGCTTCCAATTCCGTACGAAATAAGTGATGCTGCTTATATTATTTCGCATTTGGAAAAAATATGTTGGCAGAAACATTTCGTACGTTTTGACAAAAAGTAAACAGAATACAACTTCAACAGTATTATTTTGCAATTATATCGCATGATTTTTTTAAAATATAGACTTTTGACCGAATGTCGCACGATAATGATGAACAGGGCGAAAATAGCAACAAAAAAAAAATACTCTCCCTTATGTTTTATAAAATAAAACCATCATAGTTATCATTAATTAAACAAATTTGAATCAAATGTTTAGTGACTTCGAAATAATCTATAAATGACACATTCGAACTTAGATAAAATATTTGAAATGTATAGAAATTGCAACCCCACTACGAGGAAAATTAATAAGCTGTTGCAACATATTTGATGTTAAAAGAATTATTGAAAAGGCATTAGACTCGACACTCAAATATATATTTCTATGTATAAATGCTTTATAAAAAAATTACCCCTTCCGTTTTTCTTTTCGCTGTTGCTATAAATATAAAACAGCAGCAAAAAAAACACAAGTTTTTTAATCAATTGAAAGCAACAGGAGTCATATAAAAGTGTATATAAAAATATATTGCCTTATAGTAGATAGAGTTCATATTGATTATATATAAAAATAACAGCGAAAAAAACTATACAAAATTCAATAAACATTAAAGAGGTTGGTCGCAATTGTAGTACAACAATCAAACCTCTAAAGTTTCATCCGCTGTTTTTTTTTATTTTGACACCACCAACTTTTGCCAGCCAAAAAAAATTTTATTTCGCTTTCAATATTAGTTAACTGATAATAACCGTGACAATGACACTTCCCGTAACACAAAAAGTTTCACAATAAATTATTTTATTAATTAAAAAAAATCATTGACAATTAATACGATTTAAATGTTAAAACAAAAATTATTTAAT
Source organism: Gymnocheta viridis (assembly GCA_956483585.1). Taxonomy (NCBI): domain Eukaryota; kingdom Metazoa; phylum Arthropoda; class Insecta; order Diptera; family Tachinidae; genus Gymnocheta; species Gymnocheta viridis. Next base: position 13,572,122 of record OY101443.1, read on the forward strand.
TGTTTTTTTTTCAAACACAATTTATTAAAAATAATTGTAACATTTTTAAACGAGTGTAACATTTAAAGCTTATTCATTAATATGTATATTTGAAATTAATTTAATTAAAATAATAACAAAAGCAACAGAAACAGCAATAAAAACTGTAACTCATTAAAAATTCATTCAAATGTTTAAGTGTTTCTTTACAAAAAAAAAACAACAACAAATAAAAATGCAATAAATTAAATTAAATGAAAAAAAAATTAATACATAAATGAAGTGAAATAATTATAAATGTAAAAAATACCACACCAGCATATTAATTGAATTAAAAAAATAAATAATTAAGGATTGGCTAAAAGATTTAACAAAAGTTGAAAAATAAAATACATTTCAAAGTACCGCTGTTATAAAAAAAAAAATATATATTTCCATACCCGCCCATTTGGGCTGTCAGCCAGAAATTGTTAAACGAGAGCGTATACGTAATATTAATTACTTATGCAGGGCGTATGATGAATGTTATTTAAAGGAAATGTTGTAAATCAATTAAAACTCAGTTAAATCAATCCAAGCGAATATATCTTAAGAATTTTAAGCAGCTGAACTAAATAAATTATCAGCTGGCCGCTGAGTGAATTTGAAAACGTCTAATGAATCCATAAATACGAGTACTGGAGCATTTAGTATAAAATTAGTTTTTTTTCGGAACGCAATACAATCACAAACAAAAATCGCTTAAAGAAAATTGTATATTTAAAAGCAAAAATCATTCTATTCATAATAAATGTAATTTATATATTCCTTGTTCCATATATAATGAAGAGTTTTGGAAAAAGATATATTGTGGAAAAAATTAAAAAGTAAAAAAAAAATTAAACACATGTATTTTGCTTTAAGCAATCAACGTTTTTTTTAATTAGTTATATACAGTGCACTCGGGAAAACGTCTACACTAGTTTACGTCAACATCCCAAAACGTCAACCCTTAAAAATTCAAAATTTTGAATTTAGCAAGAGTTAAAATACACAGTTTTGATCACACACACACACACACATTTATTTTATGAAACTAGTTCAGAATTTAGCTCAATGCGAGAATGTTGAGAAAAATTACCTAAATGTATTAAGACGTTTACGAGAGAAAGCTCTCCTCCAAGTATTGGATTTTTTAGATGCATAATGTATGTATGTGAAATGTGATCTCTTTTAAAATGTGTTCCTTTAGTTTTAGTTAGGCTGAAAGCATTTTTTGTTCTTTTTTTGTATTTGTTTATGTTTCGTTTTAGTTTATAGTCAATAAAAACGTTTTAAAGCACACTACATTCATAAACATCAACAATTTGTTAAACGTCAACACTCGCGGTTTTAATTAGTTGACGTTTTCCCGAGCGCACTGTACTGATGTTTATGCGTAATTAGTTGAACCATTTAGATTTATATTGATATGAATTGTTTGGAACGTTGTTGAAGTAGCATTTTCGTTTAATATTACTTTTCTCCTTTTCAAACTCAAATGGTTTTAAAATAATATTAAAATACTTTTAGCAAAGTTTTCAAACATTTTAACCTAATCGAAAGCTTTTTCTTTGTTTTCTTTGAAAAAAGATTTCGCGGCAATCTTGATTAATAAATATAAAAAAATTTTAACCTAATTTTACACAAAAAAAAAAATTTCTATAATTTAATATGATTTTAAATTTAGGTTTGTTTATGCGACATTAAAAAAGCTAAGTAACCATACACATACATACATGCATACTTGCATACATATACAATGCAAGTATATGCATATGTATGTATGTGTGTACTTATGTTACTTTTACCAAAATAATTGTCCAGTTTTTATTTTATTTTCACTGCAGTTAATTAACAAACAAAAGGTACCGTGAATAGACATGTTAAACATGACATAAAAGTACACACACACACACACACAAACCATACATATGTGTATGTGCATGTATCTGTAACACAACACGTTAACATGATACTAGACATGGCTTAAAGTAAAATTGTTACAGGTTAAATAACCAAAACATAACCACTTTATGCCACTAATACATGCAAAAGTACTAAAAACACAAATACACTCTGTCAAACGTACGTACGCATTTTCTGAAACATGCGTTAATATTTACCAACTAAGCGTGTAATAAATAACCCGCTTAACATTTTGTAGTTGTTAGATGTAACTCTCTCCGGGAAGATTGTTGGAGAAAATTTGTAACTTACACCCGATTCAGACGATGATTTCTAAGTCATAGTTCAGACGGGAAACTTGGGCAACTTCTATTATTATTTGCCTATTTTTTACAAAAATCATAATCAATGACTACAAAGAAAATGTGAACAAAGCGTGTCACCGAGAACCGAACACGAAAACGATGCTCTCTTCCCCACCCGTAATATACTTTCAAACTAAATGTTTCCCTTTCTAAACGCAGACTAAGACGTCTTTTCTTAATTCTCTTTTGAAGTTACTAGCAAAAATCATTTGCAAGGCTCTTTAAAATAGCGCCAAAAAATATTGAAATACTCGTAATACCCAAAACAATTGAATGAAATTTCTCTTGTCCGGACACCGAAAGGAACATTGAAGTGTGACCGTACAAGAGGGCTATCCGGTGAAGAGAAAACTACGAATTTAAATCGGTAAAATTTTTCTATGATGGTTAGTTTTTATTAAAAAAAATACTTTTATTTAAAAAATAAGAATATAAAGAACTCAGTTGGGTTCAATAACAAAATATCATGAATATGCATGGCATGATAAAAGTTTAAAATGTTTTATTAGTGTTTATGAGTTTTATAAGTTATCTATTATATATTATTACTAGACAAACACGTTTTTTCAATTTCCTCTTACGGCCGTAACACTGAACCGATTTGGAAAGATTTCTATGTTTCTAAAGATTTTTTTTGCATATACGTGAACAATCTTAATTTTATTTGAATCGGTTCGATATTTAGGGAGCTATAAGCGTTTAAAGTTGCTACTAACACATGAACACTTATTATTACACATGCATGTATCAGCTTCAAGTTGAAAAATAAACAAAGTGTACATGTGTGTTTGATATGATAATTGACTTTTGCATAGAAATGATACAGACAGAGCTTTTTTATATGTACTTTGTAATAAGAGAAAGAGAGAGAGAGAGAGAGAGAGAGAGAGAGAGAGAGAGCTAAGTAAGAGATTTTTAAGTTGTTTATTTGAAAGCCAGAAAAAGCAGGTAAAGTCCATTGAAATGGTATTCGACGATTGCAAAATAAAAGTGCGTGCGATAGCTGAGACTGTGGACATCTCAACTGAGCGAGTACATCACATTTTGCATGAATATTTGTATGAGCAAAAGTTATCCGCGAGATGAGTGCTGCGATTGCTCAATGCCTGGATGTTACTTGTGTAGTTACTATGGCGATAATCCATGAATTGGGCTACGAACTGCTTCTCCATCCAGCATACTCTTTGGATTCAGCCTGTGATTATTTCCTGTTTACAAATTTGAAGAAGTGGCTGGCTGGTAAAAGATTTTGATTAAACGAAAAGGTTATCATTGAAACAAACGCCTATTTTGAGGGCCTTCAGAAATTTAATGATTTGGGGGAATGAAAAAAAACTAGGAAGACGCTTGACTAAATGTATCGAGCTTAAAGAAGACCATGTGAAGAAATAAAACGTTTTTTTTTTTGCTGAACAAATTATATTTTATTCAGAAAGTGACGGAATTATCAAACTGCTCTCGTTTATTAAATTAAATGTTATTCAGTGTAGATGTCTTATTAAATTTCATAAATCTCCAAAGCTTTTTATTAAATAAATTCAATTATTTAATTGAAAATATATATTTTTTTAAATTGAAAAACAATTATATATATTATTTTGTATATAAAAAAATCGTTTTTTTCTGATACTCATAAAGTATTAACATCGTTATTTTGTCTAGTGTATTGTGTTTGTTTTCAGTGTACATAACTGTTTTAATGTTACATACAAGTACATATGTATGTACATACATACTCGTACATACTTGCATACTGATTTGCATATTTGCGATTTAATATGAGTGATGAGAAACCTAGTCAAACTTATTTTGAACAGCCAGAGAAAGTATGGCGTGAAGTGTGTGTCTGTTGTTGTTGTTGTTTGTACATTACATACATATTTAAATGAAAATCTAGTGTTTACGTTTTTTTCGCACTTGTGTATGTTGTTATTGTTTTTGCCTTTAACGTTGCCAGCATAATGCACTCTTCAATCATGGCTGTAACAGGCAGAGTGGTTTCCCTTTAAACACATTTACACACACACATACTCACACACTTTATCACATAACTAACTTTTTTAAGACAAAGTGTGTGTAGTGTAGTTCTTGTTTGTATTTTACTTTTCATTGTAACACACACTGTGTGCTAAAAAGAAAGAAAACAAAATGAAAGGGGTTCTTAAAACATGTTATTTGCTTTCAGTTTTAAGCAACTTTTATTTATTTAATAACAAAAGTTTAACACTATTTTATTGATTTCACTAATTTACTTGACTAAAAATTCAATAAATTTCAGGCTTCAACTTCCTTAAAGTGTTCCAAGAGGAATAAAAAACCTTTTAGTTTTATAAGTTAAATAAGTTGTTCATTTTGCTTCAGTCACAATACAAATAAAATTTCACTTCATTTCTTCGCTACTTTAATGCAATGAATGATACAGTCGAACTTCCATAACTCGAATGAATCACCATTACCGCAAAAAAAACACCCGACTTAGGGACACTTCGAGTTGGAGAATTTTTTTATTGCAAAAAAATATCCTTTGCAAGCACGCACTAATCTAATATGATGAAAATGTATTTTTTATTTAAAACAGACACTTACTGCAAACTTCATATAATAATTAAGTTGCAGTGGAGTAAAGTGGATCATAATTACTTTGGACCCAAGTGGGCTGGTACTCTTTATTTTTCTTATTTCTCTAATTTGTTAAGAGCCTTATAATCCTTATCTGTTGGAGTATCTGCCATTCGTTCGGCAAATATAAATTCGATGTTCGAAAAGAATTTTCTATATAATTTCTGGAAGACTACTGAATAGTTTCTTTCACCGAATCTTCCCCATCACTCGCCGGGTTGCTTCAAAATGGATCTCCCGATTAAAAAATAGAATATAAAATAATGCCAAATTAAAAAGTTGTATGAAATTATCCAGCTGACAATTAAGCAAATTACTTTGAGTTATTTTATGTATGCGTTTTCGTTCGTGTTATGGAGAACTTCGAGTTATGGAAGTTCGACTATATTTTTGTTTGCTTGTTGCAGGAAAGTGCAAACTATTCGCTTGTTTAGAAATTACATATATAATTACGTGTATTTTCTAAACATTATTGCATTTTTTTTTAAGTACAAAGTCAAAGCCACTTTATTATAATTTGCAGATATTTCTTAAAAACAAGAGCAAACTTGTAAAGAAATCGAAAAGCATTTCTTGATAACAAATAAATGAAATATTCTGTCTTTATTCAAGGGGAACTCTGCTCCTTTCTGTTCCAGTGTTCCTTTGGCTTCTATAAGGAGCGAGAGCTTGTTCTATGCTAGGTTTTTTTCTTTACCCCAGCTTTTGCCTGATTTGTTAACTTCCAAAGCTAGTCAAGAGTGGGCGGGCGTCTTCTACGTCTGCTTCCTTGGGATTTTGGTCTATGGAATCACTGGTGATGTCAGTGGGTGGACGACGTTATGCATGGCCAAGCCAACCTCCCTTGTACGCATAAATATTTTAAAACGTATTGGTAACTGATTATTTCGGGCCCAGAGTTGAACATTCAATATGTGTTGGGACAAAAAGTTCGCAATATCCTTCTAAGGCACCTGTTCACAAAGACTTGTATCTGCTGCGGAGGTATTCCAAGTTTCACAGCCGTACAATAGCACAGATTTAATACACGAATTCAAAATTCAGTTTTTTGCATGTGGAGAGGAATGGACACTTCCACATTGTGTTGAGTTAGCCAAATGATTGCCCAGCTTTCATGGTACAATTAGATACATCATCTGAAGATCCGCCAGTTGATGAAAGGATACTTCCTAGTTAGCAGAATATCCTGAAGATTAATATTTTATATAGAAAGTGGTCTGTTATGTGTAGGATTGGTTCTCATTGCCTTCGTTTTAGGTATATTTATTTTAAGGCCTGCCACTGCTGATTCAAGTTCTCAAGTTCTCTACCATATAATTAAGCGTAAGAACACATAAGTATGCCCATGTCATGCGTCAGCTGCTTTGCGTTAAAGAGTAAGAACCACTGGTCTTATGCCTGCATTCATGTTTACTGTATCACTAACTAAGCTTCCATGTTGTAGCCGGCAGTTTGCGTTTCTATAGTTCTAGTATTATTTCGACTAAATTTCTGAAAATTCCTTTGCAAGCCAAGGCATTGCAAATATCAGAATTGGATATTGTGTCGAATGCTTTTTGAAAAACTAAGTAAAGAGGCGATCTATATTCTACTGATTGTTCGGTTATTGAAACGATCGATGCATGAATTATTTATTCTAAATCTCACCTGTTCATCCCGAAGTCTTCCATCGAGGAATCAGTAAGTCTTTAATGAACAATACTAGTTACGCTTAAAAGTGTTATGTCCATCCAGTTTTTACATTCTGAGAGGTCACCAATTTCTTTTAGGTATTTAAACCGTTTTTTAAATCATCACAAAAGAACATTATGATCCCATAGGTTTCGCATAATTTTACTAATCAATTGGGAGCTTGTGTGTGGGTCAGCTTTCATAAGTTCTGGGTTGATATTATCAATTCCTGCAGCCGTGTGTCTCTTAAGGGTGTGAATGGCATTTAATATTTCTGCAGTTATGGGAAATTTAGTTTGCATATCACTGTGTTCGGAGTGCCTGCTACTGAAAAATAAACAAGCAGGTGTGTGGTTATTTGTTTACAATAAGACAGAGTTGTATTGTACCCAGATATCGATCTGGTCAGACTTCGAAGTGATGAGGTCGCCTTTACTCTATTCCTAAAAGGTTTAGTAGATGAGGATTGTCTATTTGAAAGTTGCCTGGTAATCTTGTATAGGTCGCGACCTCTATTCGTTTCGGCGTCTGTGCGTCTATCTTTCCGAGCAATACTTTTTTTAAACTGCTTTCTCAATTTGATTGTAGTTTAACTGTAGTCTGGTTTTCTCCATGCGGATCCTTGCAATTGTGCTTCCTTTCCGTCCTTTCTACCGCTGATGAGATATCCATTGTTTTCTCTGAGAATTTTTATATCCAATGTGATTTACGGCTCTTCTAGTGTGATTAATTATGCTTTACTGTATTTATTTTTTAATAAAAAAAAAAACAAATTGTAGCCAACGAGCGTAATTTGACAACCCATAAATAATTTAATGTGAGTTTTATTTGGAACTCTATTTGATTTTTTAAACCAAATTAATTGCGATGAAGCTAAAGTTCGCAACATTTCTAAGCAAAAAGAAATGAACAAGAGACAACATTCCAAGGAAAAAAATTAACATCAATCAGTTCGTTCCAATCTATACAGGCAGAAGAGAACAATGTGGTTTTCGCAGGACACCACAACAGAGGTGATGTGGGATTTCAATAAATAATTTTGAAAGCTTTACTGCCGTATTCATAAAAAAAATAATTTGGGTTTGAAATGTATTTTAAAGAAAATTTGTATGAAAAATTTGTCTTAAAATACATTTGAAAAACAAATTATTTTTTATGAATGCGGGCCTTAAAATATACAGATATAAATTTATAAAGGAATCATAATTTAATTTCATAAATATTAAAAATTTCTCTAAAAATACATATTGTGAAAAAAACTCTCGTTCAGATACAAGCATGTATTTAAAGTTCTTATTTATAAGATTAATTTATTTTTTTTTCAACCACTAAAATATACAATTCTATTTCATATCCAATAAGAAAAATATTTTCCTTGACAATTTTAAAGCAAAAAAGTACACAATACACACTTTGCATAATAAAAAGTGTGTGTTTCGTATAAAAAATTAACAAACAAAAAACATTTGTTGGTTTCTTTTTTTGTTTATTTTCTACTCTTGATATATCGTTTGGAATATAGTTTTTGCATATTTTCAATATGAGACGACACCTTGTACGAAAAAAAGAAGATACGAAACTGTTCCAAAAAAATGCATAAATAACCCACAAAAACTTAATATACAATTCATATGCATAATGTTTTGTAACTGGTAGTCAATGTTATAATGCAATGTGTTGTATTAGGGAAGGTCTGCCCTGAAAGTTTAATTTTGGAATAAAAAAACGTACCCTTAACAGGACTTATTGGTTTTTGACATTCCCAACAGCTGAGACAAAGCAGTAAGTATACGGTGGGATTGCAAACTTTTAAATATTTTCTGGTTAGTGTTCGTTGGTATATATCCTACTTACTTTCGGGGTCCCATACACATTTTTTTTCATAACTTATTTGACATCATCAAAGGCTGGCATGTGCTTTCTTTGTGTAGCTGTCCTTTGGTCCAGAGTTGGTTAGCAAGAACCATCCCAAGACGGCGACCCCTAGCCGGCGCGTACGCCATCATGTCAGGGCGGCTAACAATCTGGCAAACATTTACCGAGGTGTAACCTAAACAACAGCAGGTGCTACATAAATGTAATAAAAACAAATGCTAGAGCACTGTTGAGGCGGTGCAGGGGCCTTCAAAAGTAGCATGCTCTACTCTAGCGTTTCATCTAAATTTAATAAGTATCTGCGGTATTCTTTTCTTAATAAATTAAATTGATAAATGATAACATTTTCGCCTTAAAAGTTATTTAATCAAACAAAAACTTCATAATAATAATAATAATAATAAGTAAACGTGTTTTAATTTGTTAAGCTTTATCAGGCTTGATAGAAATCTATATCTCTACTTAAATTAGCATTTGGACACTTAATAATGGTTCGTTTATTGTAATTCTATTTAGTCAGTTGGCTACTTAGCTGTCCTTTACACTAATTATTACATTTAAATGATGGAAAACTTGAATAATAGTATTTTATTAAATCACTTGAAGGTCTATCAATGGATATTTTCTTTATTCGGCTTGAATTTACCGCCATTTTTAATCTATCGTCAAGCAAAGGATACAAAATATTTTCTAATTTTTACAATATATCTTATATATTCTGTGATACTACTGGGATTTTGTATACTGGCCATATATGAACACAATAAAGTTGTTTCTCATGCCAGTGTTAAGTATCGCCTGGACTATATAACCGAAACAATCGGTTACATACAAAACACTTTTCAGCCGGTGCTGCTTTTAATAATAGAATATAAAAGCTGGTGTTGTCACTCTAAGCTTTTGCATATTTTGCACATGATAAATAACTTAGAAAACAAACTGCTTAAAATATGTTCTGATATGCTTCAGCCGGAAAGGTTCAGCAGACGTTTGTTAAAAAATACGGGTGTATTTTTGGTCACTTTATCTTTGCTATTATTTTATGCCAATTACATTCTTATAGCCAGTCAAATGCAGTTAAGAGATAAATTATTTGCCGTGTTTTTCTTGATTTGTATGCAAATTAAATTTCTGGAATATGGCATTTATATTCAATTGATACATGAGTATTTAGTTATGCTGTTGAGAAGCTTAAAGTGTCTGAAGTTGAAGGTGGAAAATGAAACTGAAAGGAAACAACCTCTAGCCTGGTGTTATGTGGAAACTCTAAAGCAAAATAAATATTTGTTACTCGAACTCTGGCATTTGCAATACAAGCTGGAGCAGTACTTTGCCTGGCCAATATTACTGCTATTTTTCTATAATGGCTTGACCATTTTAGCCACCGTGAACTGGGCTTATGTGCATTATATTTATGAGACCAGGGAGATATTTCAAACAAGTGAGTCAAAAGAAAATTTAAACTATTCGTAATGTAATTCAAAACTAAAAAAATATATATATATACTACAAAATCATTTCATATTTTCCAGTGCGTGCAGCTTATATTGTCATGATTTTGCTAAACATGCTGCTGTTGTGCTGTTTAACACAACACTGCATAAATGAGGTATTAAGTTATTTATTTCCTTTATTTATTTATCTGCTTTCAACTACTCGCAATAACCTTTGTTCATTGTCCTTCACATAAGTACCAAAAAACTTCACATTTATTGCTCAACTTTAAATTGTATCCCCATGACAAACAAATGATGATGGCCATCAAAGAATACTCCTTGCAGTTATTGCATCAGCCTATACAATTTTCTTGTAACGGCTACATGGATATAGATGTGGGATATTTTGGACGAGTTAGTAAAAATAACTTTTATTCAATTGATTTTATTAATTTTTAATAATTTTTCTAGATCACTTTGGTTATTTCCGCTTATGCCATCATTTTGGTGCAATTCAAACTGACTGATGTTAGTGAAGGAGTCATGAGAGCCACAAATTCTATATTTCAGAAGTTTTAAATATATGAGCAAACGAGCATACGAGCGCACATGATCGTACAATTAAAATGAAATTTTAAAATAAATAAGTATCATTAGATTGCAATTGAAGAAAATTAAATTAAATCATTATAGGATTAGGCGAATGAAGCGTTGTTACCCATTCAAATGTCCATATTTTTTTTGTTGTGTGAAATTATTTTTTATTGATTCAAATTATCTCTTTTAGGAAGTTATTTAAAAAGCCTCAAGCAATTGGTCCAGATTGGTGATCGTGAAGTTGAGCATGGTGTACCGCAAGGCAGCGTACTTGGATCGTTAGTGTTTATTATTTATTAAAATTATTCTGATTTATTAGACTTTTTTATTAAATTTTATCAAATAATTTATTCAAACTTTAGGTCCAGAAAATAAATATGAATGATTTATTTTGTCCGGTATTAATTAAAAATTAATAATAACAGTTATTGTTTTTATTGGTTTGTGAAAACAATAAATTTTATTATTAATTAAATATATCATTGAGAAAGCGAAATATCATATAAAATAAATCATTTATATTTATTTTCTGGACCTAAAGCTTGAATAAATCATTTAATAAAGTTTATTATTTATCTTAATGGCTTGAAAAATCTTAAGCTTACTGGCTAAATTTTTATATAGGCAGACATGAGTTTATTTTTTCCTAAGAATCAGTAGATCAAAAGTAGAATAATCCTTATATTTATTTATAGTGGGGATGGCACAACCCACTTTTTTATCATATAAATGTATTGCCTGAGGCAAGAAATGTGTGTGCAAAGTTTTCTAAGCATCAGCAGAGCAAAATTAGTTAAAAACTATATTTAGTTAGTATGGGGGTGGCACTTCCCATCTTTTTAATCGATTAAATGCACTGTCGGAGGCAATTAAAATGTGAGCAAAAGTTTCATAAGCATCGTTATTGTAGAACTCGAAAAATTCTATTTTCTAAGTATAGGCATGGCACTGCCCACTTTAAAAAAATCAGTTAACTCTCTTTTCTTTTATATATGTATGTGCCAAGTTTCCTAAGAATCAGTAGAGCGAAATTAGTTGAAAAAGAATATTTACTTAGTAGGCGAAAAAGTTTCATAAGCATCTGTGTAGTAGAAGTTGAAAATCTGTACTCATATTTACTTATTATAGGCGTGGCAGTGCCCACTTGTTTTAAATAATTTAACTGTCATGTCTGAATTATACATGCGTGTAAAAATTTTCCTAAGAATCGGTTGATCAAAAGAAGCTGAAAAAGTCTATTTACTTAGTATAGGCGTATCACCGCCCACCCTTTTATATCATATAAATGTGTGGTGCGAAGCAATAAAAGTATGTGCGAAGTTTCATTTTAATAGTATAAATAGTTGCAAAATAACACTCGGCCGTGGAACTGCACACTTTTCTATTTAGAGAGAATATTCAAAGTGAGTGAAAAGTTTCGTAAGCATCGATTTAGTAGGAGTTGCAAAATGGGACTTAAAGCCGAGGCACATAGAATCCGTCGAACGTTATACGTTGCTTTTTCCAGCTGACATTAAAGTATCGGCGGAGTAGGTTGACCCAATGAGTACTTTGTTGACGGACATTGCATCAGCTTCATTTGATTAAAGTACACATTTCCAATGGAATTCGAGGATATTCTGTTTTTTTTTATTTTAATTTTACTTAATTTAATTTTGTCACCTCACAACACAAAAAGCTTAATAAAAACAAAGAAAAAAAAACTGATATTTGTCAAAGTACTCAACGTACGCTAAAAGTCAAAAGCTGCCCAACTTTTGTACTTTGCGTTGACGGAGACGTATGGAATGTGCCAAAGCTCATAAGAAAATCTTTATTTTAACTTAGTTGTCAGTTGAAAAATACAACGTATAACGTACGACGGATTCTATGTGCCCCGGCCTTTATTATGGTTGTTGAATATTCATCTTTGACTTCGACAAGTTATAGTAGATTAAAGAAGCACATAACATTATTCTTTATTTTAGTCCACATTGTCGTAGTCGAAGACGGAAACTCGACAAATGGCAGATTATATTTACGTAGTACAATCGTGGTATTGCCAGCTTTTCATTTAACTACAGTGGAGCCTCGATTATCAACATTTCGATTAACCGGAAACGTCGATTATACCGGAAGGAATTTTTTTTTGCATCGACTAACCGTGATTAACTCTATTAACCGGGATTCTAAGCATTTCTTTTATTGCTTTTGAACAAACAATACATAAAACGATAAAGGGTAATTCCCTCGTTGAAATAAGATGAGTCAGAAGCATCTATATACGCTTGATTAGTTCAATTTAGACGTATTGAAAAGAAGAACCAAACAACATTACTCGTACATATTTTTTTTTAAGAAACTATGTAATATGAAATCTTTATGGATCGTTTAGTTATTATTTTTTTTTAATTTTAACTTTTTTCTTATACTATTTAAACATTTTTATAAAATCTCATAGTAAATGAATTATGTAAATATAAATAAAAAATGTTTAAAATTACTACTAAAAATTGTTAATAACTAACCGGGGAAATCAATTATCCAGATAACTGAGATATCACTGTATTCAAATTTATTGCCTGACGATATAAATTTCATAAGCATCGAAATAGTTACCAAAGAACATTTACTTAGTATGGGCGTGGCACTAATAATTTTTTATTTAACTATTGACAATTTATTTGTCTGAGAAAAAGAATGTACGTGAAAAGTTTCATAAAGATTGAAATAATTACAAAAGGACATTTAGGGGATCCACGTAGACTACAGGATAGTGTACTAGATTATTAGTCTGGTGGACGCAGGTTCGATTCCTGCCCAGACCCTGCAGACAAGCCAAAAAGGTTTCGCAGATTATGTTTGCTTTAAAAATATAAATATATGAACAAAATAAATAAATAAAAAACTTATTATGGGCGTGGCACTGATCACTGTTTTTTACCACTTGTCTGTGTTTACAGAGAAAGAGAAATTCAATGTTAGTGACAAGTTTCATAAACATCGGTATAGCAGTAGATGCAGACAAAAAAGTACATTTATTTACGTTGGTCTCAAGTGGCAAGGCCCCAGCTCAAATAATTGTAAATTTACAGAAAAAGGTAAAAAGGAAATGTACAACTGCTCGAAAAAGGTAAAAAGGAAATGTACAACTTCTCGAAAAAGCGTTATTCTTTACACAATGGGTGTGTGCCAATCGGTAACAAACTACTCTGGTATGTAAATTTTTGACACTGGTAAGTTAAAGAATACTTCACTAGGACTAGTAGAATTTTTTAAATGTTTGACAAGCAGCAAATTAGAAGTATGATATCACAAAACAAAGTAAGCCACCGCCGTCGCTTTTGAAAATCCGAGCCGTCGCCCAATGCATTGAATTTTTACGGCTCTTAAATGTAGTTAGACTGCAAAATGCATTGTTTATTATTATTTGCGATTCTAATTGTACATCACACTGTACAAATTTATCGCTACAGCAGAGAATTTTATTGAATATGTATAAAAAAGTTCTTTTAAAAATTTGTTTGTACCCGACGGCTTGTAGTCAAATGTTTTGCCTCGCCGCCGCAGCAATTATTTCATCAGCGTGTTTTCACAGACATCAAAATTTTATGTTGTCAAAAAGATACCATTTGGGACAACAGAAACATGAAAGTTTTTCCTCACAATCAAATGTTTTTTCACCATAGTACTTTGCTACCGATTGGCACACAACCTATAGAAATGAATTTTTATTTGTGTGAAATGTATTGGAAACAATGAAAAACTAAATTTTGTAAAAAATACGAGTTGCAGCCTTTCTACTTGAGACCATCGATTGAAATTGTTATAAAATAAATTTGGTTTTATTTTCACATTTGCTTGTTTTACGTTTAGTTAACCTTCCCCACTTTGGAGCAAAACAGTATTTACACGAATTATTGTCAGTCACATATTTCTAAGCCTTAATATGAAAACGTATAGTTACAGCTTTTACTACTGTGGAAAAAAACTCGTTAGAATTAAAAAAAAATATATACATATATATACAGAAAGACTAGGTAGGATATTTTCTTATTTGCATGTCCTGTCACATTATACTCGTTTACATGTGTGCAAGCCAAAACATTCATAGGTTTTTTTTTCTTACTACTTTTTGCTAAACATAAACAATTTTTCATGTTCTCTGTGCCTTGCTAGTTTTTTTTGCTTTATTATTTTTTGTTTTCGTCTTAGCAATATTTTCTCATCATTGTTGTATGATTATCATGATGTCACCAACCATTTCTAGTTTTGCATTTAAAAAAAAAGAAGAAAATATGCAATTTTCTTGTAGTGAAGATTATTTTTTTTTACCGGAAAGTAATAAATATACAAAAAATACACAGAAAATCTGTAAAAATAAAATAAAAATGTTAAAGAAACCTTAACCGCCTTGAACATGCAATGAAAAGTAATATGATACATCCTGCTCGGCGTTTCATATAGAAATAAACATGACTAAAATGTTTTGTTTATGTATGTGAATACATACATATTTATTTGCTAGTATATGCAACAGTATTAGTGTAAAATGTAATCCCTTATGTTTATATACATGTTGATGCAATTGTTAAACTAACTACGCTCTTGCCCTTCTCTTACTCTCCTTCTTTTACTGTTGCTGTTTTTTTGCCTCTTTGACTTTACATTCAAAACACTTTGCATTTCTAAACAGTTTTGTGTTCAATGTGTTGGTACATCAAGTCTTGTTTTCTTACATCCGGTGTGTTGTTTTACTCCTACACACACGTAGCAAGAAGGCTTAGTAGCACAAGTGTGTGTGTACATACATTTATGCTTAAAATGACAAATATTATAAAGAAAACTTCTCCTAAGCGTGTTTGGCTTGTGACAAGAATTTTGCCTGCAGATTTACGAAGAATAAAAAAAAATAATCGAGTGTATTTTTATCAGAAAATAGTCATGCAAATGCAATATGATGATTTTCTGTAATCTTTTTTTTTTAGGAAATATTTGAATTGTAGTTACTGCTGCTGTTGCATGTGATTTAAGATAATCAAAAAGTACAACAACAACTAGAGCAAAAACTAGACAAAATGAAAAACAAAAATTACATGCCATAGATATTGTTTTTCCTTTTCCCCTTGATAAGACAAAAATAAATAAAGTACTGTAAAAGGATATGCATACAAGGATATACAATACAAGTACATACAGCCAGTTGTAAAACAATTTAGCAAGGGTTCATATTTATTTACTAGTAAAATTAAAAAAAACTAAAGCAAATGAATTTCATTTTTAGAAAATTTAAAAGCCTCTATATAATATAAATATTTTCTACAATATTGCAGTTTTGAAAATACAGCAATACAATTTTGTTAAATAAATTCCACCACTTAGTTAATAATTAAAGAGCACAATGGTTTCTAAAGAATATATTTTCTAAGATATAACAAGACCACCCAACCGCTTATTGTAGTTCTTTTAAAGAAATTCTCATCTAAGACATTCACTTACAATAAAACTTTTCATTTTATATATCCTTTGCTAACAACGTTAAGTGTCCTTTAGCTGACTTGTTGCAACATCAACTGCTGCAGTTGGGATTTTTTTGCACAAAAAATTTCCTTTATATTTGCAATCATATACTTTAACTGCAACTTTCATTTGAAAAATAAAAATAATAATAAATATAAAAGATTATTCCTAGTAAAAGCACATGAAAACTTCAAAGATATTTTTAAGAAAGGAAACAAGTGTTCTTGAAAAAAATAAATAAGCTGGAAAAGCTACGTTTTCAAAGGAATTTCAATATTCCCATCAACTTAAAAGATCTTTGAAGCCTTAAAAAAATAAAAAAAAATAAATTCAATTTATTTTTTCTAAGCCGTAACTTTTTAAAACTTTTTTAAAAATTGTTTAAAATTTCAGAAAATTTTTAGTTTCAATTCCTAAAGTTCTCTTTTTACAAGAAACTTTTTTAATTTTGCAAACGGAAATTTTAATTTTTTTAAAATTCCATTCTATTGCTTAATTTTTTATTAAGATTAATTTTTAAAGCTTTAAACGACTTTTTTAATTCTTTTATTTTTTTTTACCTTCTTCGTCAACATCTTTTTAAGTTTTTTATTTTTTTTTCAAATTTAATTAAAATATTTAAATTTTACTTTTATTATTATTATTATTAAGTTCTTTTTTTTAGTTCTTTTAATTTAAATTTTTTCCTCAATATTTTTTTAAAGCTCAACTTGTAAAGTTCTGCAGGGATTGTTTTAGTTAACTTTAATTTAAGTTAAGTTTTCAGTTTAATTTATTTCAATTTTCATATTATTATTTAATTATTTTTGAAAACTTAAGAAGTTTATTAAATTGCTCTAATTTATATTTTTCCTTCTTATTTGTCTAAAGCTTAACTTTTAAAGCTTTAAATTTTATTTGTAAAACTTCTCATATATGTAAGCTGGACTTTTAAAGCTTTGCAAGCAATTTTTTTGTAATTTATTTCAATTTTCACTTAAATGCTTAAGTTTTTTTAAAGCTGAGTTGAGCTTTTGAGCTTTAATGCTTTAAACGCGTTTCAATATTTTTTTAAAGATTAACTCGTAAGGTTTCGCAACAAATTTTCAAAAGGCTTGTGCAATTTAAATTGTATTCATTCATTTTGTTTTTGAAAGCTTAACCCTCAAACCTTTGTAAGCCTTCCTTTAAGTTTTCTCCAGCTTGGTTTTCAAAGCTTTGTCAGCTTTTATTAAAACTTCACATACAACATTTCACTTTTCTTTTACAAGTGTAATGATTTCTTATTTCAATGCCTCCAGCAATTTCTGTAACACATTTTCATGTTCTTTATACTATTTTCTGTTAATATGTTTTGTCTTGCTACTACTTTTGTTTCTGCAACCTCAAGATAAACTTAAAAGAATGCTGACTAAAGTGTTTCAGTTTTTTTTTGTATTCCATGACATATATTTTTTTAAGTTTTACTTTTATTAAAAAAATATATATATGCATAAACATTTATATTGTGCTTTATAAAACAGCAATGGCATAATTTATTTTTTATTTTTGTCAACATGTTGACATAAATTTATATTTATATTAAGGCAAGAGAAGGCGCGTCATCAGGTTAGCGCGCCCCTCTTTCCTTGACCGTTAATGTTAAATATTATCTGAAGCAATTGAGCTATAGACTTAAAATTTTTATTCAGTGGACTCTTATCGATTCTCTTTTAAATGACTGCTTTGGGGCAGTCAAGATAACATTTTAATTAATTTTTTTGAAAAATTTGTTTAATCGCTGATGTGCGATAATTTAAATTTAATTCGTATTTTGAGCTACTATAGAACTTTTTAATACTTACATAAAATATTTTAAACAGTTTTAATGATAATTAGTAATGCATGGTGCCGCCTTTTGCTTGAAATCACTTCGAAAATTCGATTCGGAATTGAATTGTAAAATTTTGTTCAAACAATATTCAACGAAATAATGGAAGTGTGAAGTATTATTATTGAAAAAATAATATTTACTTAGCACGGGCGTGGCACTTTTCACTTTCTTATCAATAAATTCTATTGTCACGGAAACCTGCTACACAAAATCTCCCATTATTTGAGAAAATGTTAAAAAACTTTTAAAAATATTTTCACACAACATTTTACATGATTACATTTTTTTCTATTCTCCTTAATTAGTTAACAATACATTAAATAGAAAATTAAATAAAACCATTAACGTTTTAATGACTTCCGTAATATCCATAAAAATCTATACGAACTTTGAATATATTTTGTTCAACAAATTAAATTAACAAGTCGTGCCATGAAAATCTTAATATTTCTATCACTAATAAACAAATTGTTTAATATAATTTATGAATGTAAACAATTATTGACTGTATCTGTAAAAGAATAAAAAATTTTTTTTTGCTGAAATTCTTGTTTAAATAAAATAATAATAATTTTGAAAAATTTAATAAAAGACTTCCGCTCAAAAGTTTCTTTGAAAGATTGTATTTTCTTTTATTAAAGGAAAAAAATTATTAAATTGTTACCCACGCCTGTTAAAATATATTGATCTTGGTAACCAATATAAATAAAAATTGTTTTTATTGGCTGCCAGCTACATTTTGTTTAGATTAATCGAAAAATGTTTAACAATGAAGTGCAACACAACAGCCAGTACATTTTGTGCACTCATTAAAATTGTTTCTTTTTCAGATTGATAGAATAAATTATGCTATTTTTTCTTTGCGTCAATTGTTTATAATGAATTTTATTTATTATTTTGTTTAAGCAGAATATACAAAAATGATGCCAATTAATGATTTATTTGTTTGACTTAAAGGTTTGCAAACTGTAAATTAAAATAGAAAGAAATCTTACGATGCAGTTACAAGAATTAAATTAATAACGAGCAGCTTGGTTTGTTGAGATTTTAAGGCTTAAGCTACTGGATCTCGATGTAGCAATAAAAAACATAAAACTTGAATTTTTGGAGAAGCAGCTAAATTCTAAAAATTAGTTTTAGTTTTTTATGCGATTTGTTATCTATTTTTTTATGTACTGTGCCTTTTACTTTTACTATACAAAAGTAATAATGAAAAAGTGCTTTTAATTGCATCTCTTATGACGTTTTCTTTTCTAAAAAAAAATTAACATTTCTTTTACTTTTTATCAGGAAAATTGCAATTGAAAGTTTTCTTAAGACAAAATCTTAAGTGATGATACAATAATTTCTAATAAACTCACTGTTTAAAAAAATCATTATATTGTAAATTTTCAATAAAAAAAGCTAAGAATTTTGCACTTTTTTTTAGAAACGAAAACGCCATTTGGCAGCTTTTTTACAATCTCCTGTGTCATGGTTTTCATTGCTGATGTTATAATTTTCCGTTTCTTCGGTCTGTACATCATTATCGGGGAAAAAATATTATGATGCATACAAATATTGTAGAGAGCAGTACAAGCATTAACGATTTGTGTAATTTTGTGGGAATCAAAGTGCAATTCACGTGCTCCAAGAAGGCATCAAAATCGCTATTTGAGTACACCGATTACTTGCTATATAATATTTAGGGCTTTTGTATGAATCGAATTGTAACGGATTTCTGCACTGTGTTCTGCCGCAAATCTGTAGGATTTCATTAAAAATGGTTCCGATGGATACCCAGCATCTCCTAAAAATTTAATTGTTCAACTGATTTTATTTTATTTGAAATTTTATACCAAGAATCCACAAATTACATTCATCCACCATCAGCAGACTTTTCTCATAGAAAATCGGGAGGTATTCCAAATTAAGAAATCATGGCCTGGATGTCTGGCATTTGCATTCTTCTTATGATCACAAATCCAAGTACAATTAAGAATGAAAAGTTAGCAGCTCAATTCATTGTTCGTATTTACAATAATTTTTATTATTTGCAGTCATTGAATTTATGCTGAAGAATCCTTTTCTCTTTTGGTACAAATTTTGAGAGATTTTACAGCGATCAATTATTATAATATGAACGCCAGTTCTTTCATTAAATAAAATCGTTTTTTTCTTCGTTTTAATATATTTCTAGAGCACCAATATAAGAATGATACAACGATAATGACGACAACGATATAGAAACCACAATTAAAACGACAACGTTAACTGGAATAGGCGCGATTGTTAAAACACTTTAACCGCTATTTAAATTATTTCCATTAAAATAAAAATATATATATAATTTTTTTATGTTTTGTTTAGTTGTTAAGAAAAAACAAAGTTTTGTAATCAAAATAGAAAATAACATTTTATGGTTGGAGTGCCTGTGTCTGTGTGTGTGTGTGTGTTTGTGTATATAAAAGTTATTAACCTTTTGATATAACAAACCTTATTTAATCAAATATTTACTTAACAACAATAACAATTAAAAGAATTATATATTTTTCTTTTATCTATTTTCAGTTCAATAGAAATACACACGAAATCGAAATGAAATGTCTATTAACAACGTTGTTGCAATAACATTGACGTACAAATGCAACTTTTTATGGTGGCAATTAAATTTTATACTCAACCATTTAACAAACGCATTAAAATAATAGAAAAAAATATATATTAAATTTGAAATTGAAATGCAAAACCAAACAACCAAAGAAAAATATTAGACAAAAAGGAGCTATAATCTACAGTAAAAGAGTACAAGAGAAAATTAAAAAAAAAAACTAAAAAATAAACAAAAAAGTAATCAATAAACAAGCAGTTTTTAATACATACAATGAAACGTGCTTGTTTGTCCTCGAAAAAACTAGCAAGAACAAAATGAAAATTCGCTGCTAAGAAGAGCATGTCAAATATCTGCCAAAAGGAGCAAAAAAAACACAATATTCCATTAACACACAAGCAATACAACAGCAGTTGTAATAATAATAAAAACTAAAACCGCAATAATTTTAAAATTTTGCAGTGAAAAACGGAAATCCACATACACACACACACACACTCACGCACACATACAGAAAGTGAGCGCAACCACTGCATGTGTGCGGTCTGCAGCAGCAGCAGCAACAGCAACAGCGATAGCGACATCGACATCCTCACAAGTTTTGTTGCTCGATATTGCACTAAGCGAGTCATTCAACCATTATGTCGTTTACAGATCACGATGTTGCGGAAGTGCGTCATGTGGTGCAACGGATATTGGTGCCATGTGTTTTTGTTATTGGTCTTTTGGGAAATTCTGTTAGCATTTATGTATTGACAAGGTAAGTTGTTGTTGTTTTTGTTGTTGTTGCTACTGAAGTTGCCTGTGGAAATGTACTTGTATATAAAGAAAATGTTATTGTTGCATTGTTGTCTAAAACATGTTATGAATAAGAAAAATCCATGAAGTTAAATGAAGACCGTTCAAAGTGTGTACGCTATAGAATAGGAAATTCTTATTATTTGTAGGGTGCAACTAACGGCCAAGGGTTGAATCTAACTTTTTTTGATAAAGTGGTCAGGAGGAAGAATTAGTCAGTCTGCTTTAGTTTAAAATATAGTTTAAAGAATGGTACTGATGTCTATAGTGTTAATATTGTTCTAAGTAAATAAGAGAATTGCGTAGAGTAACTTCGGGAACAACTATTTTTGATTTGACGCTCTTCGAAAACAAAATTCTTTACCGGATTGATTGCAATATAATCGCTAATCGCGTGTTGTTGCGTGTAGTGCAAAAATCATATCGTATCTCGTATGCTTTTTCTACACATTATTTGTATACATAAAAATTTGAAATCACATTCAACTGAGCCACCTAAACAGTGGGGGATAGATGGAAACACACATGAACACTGATGATGGGAGTGTAGCGGCTCCCGAAAAACAACGCTGTTTCTGTTCTGCCGTGTAAGTTGAAATTAATTGGTGTTAAAATGTTCCCTTTGGAAAGTATTGAACATGAGACAAGTTCAATACTTTCTGACTAAAAATGTTACGAACTTTAGCCAAAAATAATAATCACTTTGGATTAAAAACACCACTAACAACAAAATTGTTTGAAAAATAATCACATTAAATAAAAATCATAATGTTTTAATATAAAAAAAATGTATACATGAAAAATTTAAGACACCCCAAAAATAGCTATTTTCAAAATTGGAGGGTAATGTGGAACCGCCCAGACGGGTAATGTGGAATAATATGCCATACTACCAGAATCAAAATACAAATAAGAAAATAAGTTAAATTTGTTAGAGAATGTAATATTTTTTATTGCCATGGTGTTTCGACAAATGTAGTTAGTTCCCATTTGATTTTAGCTTATTCCCATTATCTCATTAATTATTTTTTCTTGTGTGACTCATTATTTTCTCTTATTGAAAATGAGTAAAACAAAAAGAAAACGAAAACAATAAGAACGATTGTCCCATTTAGTTTGTACTGTTTTTGTTTGTGAGCACTAAATGTACATTAGTTTAAACGTACGCAGGAGCGAAATTGAAAAGTTTTAAGAAGAAATGTTTGCAAACGTTTGCTGATTGATTTGCTCATTATACAATGACGAATAACATGAAACACTCAAAAAACACGTTTGAGCATTTGTTTTGTTCCTAATAGTTGCCAATAGTTTTGTTTGCGATGTTTGTCATTTAAAAGGCAATTGTTTTGGTTTTGTTCATGTAAAAAATTTTAAAAGTTTGTGTTTTCGTAGGAAACGTTTGCGAAAAGTTTTGTTTGTTTTTCTACTTACTGTATAATAGCTCTTTTGAATTAAAAATTTGTTGGAAAATTGGATTTGAAACAAGTTTGCATTTGAAATTAATTCGAACAGAGCTGTTGCATACAAGCGCTGTAAATGGTAGAGTTGGGACTAACTCGTTCAGCCGCTCGTTCTACTAGTCCATGGGGGCTCCCCGTAGCACTCAATTCTGAGAATTGCACGTGAACTTCTACACCATTCGGTTTGTCAAATTGACTGCATTAATAATTTATGGCCGGCCAATACGATTTTTTTTGTTTAAGGTGGATTTTTATCACTTTCCATATTAAAAAATTTAATGTTCTTCTGGCTTTAAAATGGAATCTATATTATTAATAGGCAAACACGTTTTTTATATCACTTTTCCGGCCGTAATACTGAACCGATTTTGGAAAGATTTATATGTTTTTAATAGGGCTTTTACATAGATGTGCACAATTTTTGATTTTATTTAAATCGTTTCGATATTTACAGAGCTATAAGCGTTTAAAGTTGCTACTAACACATGCACATTTCTTACACATGCATGTATCAGCTTCAAGTTAAAAAATAAACAAAGTGTACATGTGTGTGTCCACTTTTGCTTTTGTATAGAAATGAGACAGAATTTAGAATGTTTTCTGTTTTTTTATTTTACCGTACGTATTTATGTAAATGTTTTATATTAATTTCCAGATTGCGGTCAATTGAGTTGACCGCTGGATATACTAGTTATTAATTATTAATGCAGCCAACTTGACAAAACGAATTATGCAGAAGTTTCTCAGAGTTGAGTCCCAAATCAATGATCCGAAAAATATTGTACTATGTTATGAAATGCTTTTAGATTTATTGCGCTCGTCTTATTTCATTAGTTGTATTAATTATGTTGATTAGCAGTTGATTTAAAGTTAAAATACAGGCAAGTTCTATAGCTTCTCAGGGTAAGATTTAAGAAAACATTCTGTGATAAAATATTTTTCTGAATAAAATATTTTCTGAAAAAAAAACAACACTTCTAATACTCCTAGTACTACTACTACTGCTAATACTACTACTACGACAGCAAAAAAAAATTAATAAAAATTACTATTTAGATAAATATATAAATTAAAAGTTCTAATACTCTTAATACAGCTCCTACTACTATTACCACTGCTATAGTACTCATACTAATGCTACAACAACAATTACTGCTGTTGCTGCAAAACATATGAAGATATTGCTTCACTGAACTCATCAATTCGTGTGTATTTAACTTTATATTCATTAACTTCTGGGTTATTTCTTTTCTGTGTGGGTATTAAATTAAAAATGTAATTTTTAAATAGAAGTTTTTTTATGGTTTTGTTAAATGAACTTCTAAATATTAAAATATAATTCTCAGCTTAGAGGTAATTACAGGATAACACAATCCCAATAACAGGAAAATATTTGGAAAAAAATTCATAGTTTTGAAAGAATATATAAAATTAAATGTTGAATATTTTGAAAAAAAATATTCACAGTAAATCAACTCTTTTATACCCCAACTTTTTCCTTCTAAATTGTCTTGTGTATTTCTATTACTTTCTTACTTTTATTTGATTGTGCATTCGAAGACACGTTTTCCAAAAACTACTACTAAAATATTAAAAGTAATTGAGATATAAATTAAATAAAATGTAATGGAAAACCATTGACGGAATAAACATGTTTTGGTAGTTTGTTTTTAACAAAAACTAAAGAATTGAAAGTGTCATTTAAGAGCTGAAAATTGAAAAAGGAAATTTCATTTTCAAAATATAAAAAGAAATCTGTTTTAATGACAGTTTGCAACAGAGTCCTTTTCGTTTAGTGGCAGCAATATATATATGATTTTTATTTTTATTATTTGTTTTGTTTGTTTTTATTTTAGAAGACGCATGAGATGTACCACAAATATATATTTAACGGCTTTAGCCATAACGGATATTATTTATTTGACCATGGCTCTGTTGTTATCGCTGCAACATTATCACTACGTGCATCTTTATTGTAAAATCTATTGGATGTGTTACGGTGTGGTGGTGTGGCTGTGTGATGCCTGCTGTAAGTATGAGAAAGCGATTTATATATCCTTAATATCTTTTTGCCCCCCAAAAAAAAAGAAAAAGAAAAAATGTAAACATTTTTATGGTTTTATTTATTCCGGTTTTTTATTGTTGCAATTTCTTTTACACAACATGTAATGGGGCTGTTGGTTGCATGCTGGTCTTTTACAAAAAATAAAACACAAAAACAAAATATATACCTTGTGCTATTTTGATTGGAATGACTGATATTGTGTTTCAACGCTATCGATGACGCCGATGATGATGACGATGATGATGGCACTGCGGATGTTTATATGTTATTTTATATTGGCCCATTTATAGCCTACATTTCAATTTATATCGCTGTGTGTTTCACAATCGAACGATTTATAGCGATACGTTATCCACTGAAACGTCAGACGTTTTGCACCGAATCGTTGGCCAAGAAAGTTATTGCAGGTAAGTCGACAATACAAACAATAACAACAACAACAACAGCTATAATAGCAGCGATTAAAATTTATATTAAATCCTTAAGTTGTACAAAAAAAAGAAAAATTGAGCAAAGATTGCCACAGATCTTTGTTAAATTAAAAGCAGAGAATTACTCAAATGAAAAGGACTTAAGGAAATTAATAAAAATATAATAAAGAGACATTAGTAAAAATTTTTATTTTTGTTTTGCCTTCAAGGAAATTTATAAAAAAGTTTACATACATACGAGGTCTGTTCGTTAGAAATAGTGAATTTTGAAATTTCTCGGGCTACGTGCATTCGTTTAGCGATATTTTTTTTATGTTGGCACACTGGCCTCGAACATACATATCGATCCTTTATTGCAACGTATTCATATCTCAATAAAACTTGCTATTCAGAAAAATATAAACATATTCTCTCCTCAAGAGGCGAGTAAAAAAGATATTTGTAAGAATTTTTCACACAAGATAAAGAATGATACGATAGCTCAACTCAAAAATCAGACTTTTTGAGATATGACTACGTTGCAATAAAGGAGCGAGCGGTATGCTCTTGGTTGATGTGTTTTGTTTGTTCAGCAATATTATGCTGTGGAAAAAAATGGATCAAAGAATTTGCATAAAATTTTGTGTTAAAAATGCAATTAAGTGTTCAAAAGCACTTGAAATGTTGGAAGTGGCAGAAACTTTTCAAAGAAGGTGGAGAAGATGTGAATGACGACGCTCGTCCTGGAAGCTCCATCACATTAAAAAACGATGAAAATGTTGAGAACGTGAGGAAAATTCTTACGGAGAATCGCTAATGCTTGTTCGTAATTTTTATGGCTGAAAAGAATACCGGAATCATGCCTCAGCCATCGTATTCACCAGATTTGGCCTATGCGACTTTTTACCGTTCCCATAATTGAAAAGACCCATGAAATTATGGGGTTTGTTTTTCTTTGTTTTATTTTTTTTAAGAGAGATAAACACTCAGGCAATTAGTATGCCTACTAACCAGTAGGTGTGTTACCTTCTTTGGGAAAGGGATAATGAGAGAGGACAGATGGTAAAAGTGAGGATGCTTAATTTTTACAACTCTGATATTGCGCATTGTGTTAGTTTTTAGATCAGTGTTGCGGCGACTTTGATGTCAAGTAGGCGCATTAAATGTGTTAAGCTGTGCAGCAATTTTTATTAATTTTTTTACTTCGCCGGTGATTTTGCTACAATGACGACGAAGGAGAGCGCTGTGATGTCCACTACCATACACCAGTATCAATTGCTGCCGGTACTCGTCAGTGACCAGTGCTATGTCTTCGTCACTTAAACAGTGCAACAGCAACAAAAACAATGGCATACTAATGCACATCTGAAAAAACGCCTGATATGACTTGCCTGAAACTGGACTCGAACACACGTTCTTAGACGTTATTTGCTTTGTAGTCAAAGCACTAACTAGCTCAGCGTCGATTGAGGAGATGAACACCGAATCGCCGCGAGAGCTCAAGGCCATGCCAAAAAGTTAGTATCAGAACTGCTGCGAGGATTGAAAAAAAAAAACGCTGGCACAAGTGTATTGCATATAAGGGGGAATATTTTGAAGGGGACAAAATAGAAGTTAATGAATAAATAAATATTTTTTGAGAAAAATTAAAATTCAACTTTTCTATTAAACAGACTTCGTACATATTGATGTGATAAGGTTTTTCTTCCTTTTTGGAAAAAAATTAACTAATTTAAGTAAACTATTGTTGTATTCAAAAAATAATATTTTTTCAGCTTAAAGTGTACTTTAAAGAAATTTTTTATGAAAACTTTGCTTTAAAGTGGACTTGAAATATCACCTATATATTTTTTTCATACTAAAGTTTTTCTGCAGCAAATTGTATGGCTTCATTAGAATTTCGGTACAGCACTATTGTAATGTAAAGAAGTTCGTTATTTTAAAAACTCGCTTTGAGCGTTACTATCATTAGAGTCCAAAGTTGATTTGGACCACAACAACAACAAAAACAAAATTTATTTTTTTGTTAAAATATATATTTTTTTATTTTATATATTGAAACGATTAATTTTGGCTCAAGTTCAAACCCGAATTTACCCATTTATTTATTCTAATTTTTTTATTTTTTAATTTTTATTAGAAAATTTTTTTTTGGATAAATTCATTATTATTTTTTATTAAGAGAGTACTATATATATAGAACAATTTTTATTCTTCATCATGTTAGCAGAACGGATCAGTACTGATTTCGAGGTCGCTACACCATCTCATCAGCGTTCTTTGTTCAATTTTACCATTTTTGACGGTGGATACTAGTGATCAGGAATATCAACGATTTAACCGTATTATTTAACAAATTAGGATACGAAAAGTACAAACTTATTCATTTTCACATGTCAAATCAATTTCGGTTAGTACGAAATCCCATCTATGATGAATAACTACTCTATATATTTCAGTCTCTCTTGCTTATTCAGCGCCATTGGCTGCTGAGAAATAAGCGGTACTTAATCATGTTGTTAGGTTTCTGTCATTTGTAGTTGAATTTCTTTTTTAGTATTCAACCAACTATGAACAAGTAAACATGTAGATTTTTGACGCGTGCCATCGTTATTTATAATTAATGTTTATAAGTAATTAGTCGAACTTTTTTATTAATATTTTATATATTGAAACGATTAATTTTGGCTCAAGTTCAAACCCGAATTTACCCATTTATTTATTCTATTTTTTTTTTATTTTTTAATTTTTATTAGAAAATTTTTTTTGGATAAATTCATTATTATTTTTTATTAAGAGAGTACTATATATATAGAACAATTTTTATTCTTCATCCTGTTAGCAGAACGGATCAGATATTTTTTTATATCTTATGAATTCTAAATGAGCTATCAATCTTATTTGTGAATTTCTATACAAACAATTTGTAAATGGCATCACTGAAAATTGTAATGGAATTAAAACAATTCCCGATGGGCCGAAGGTCATTCTTCGCAATCGTTTATTGGAAGAAAATAGATTTCTGATACCAAACAGAAACCAGAGAATTATAGCTGGGCTCACTTCCTTTTGAGTTACCAAGCGACAAAGGTCTCCTTTCTTTCGCAACTTTATATTAAAGTTAGCAAATTACTCATCCTTGTGCGCTTGAATTAAAAGTGAAATAAATTCATCTTTCTCGAATTTACTGGAATTCATCAAGAACTCTCCTTGCAGTCATCGAATTTAAGTAAACAACTTAAGGTTTCTATATAAACCATACCATAGTCAATAAGAGATTGTATTGATCCATATTACTTTCATTTATTTCCTAACCCTAATGGTTATAATTACGCTCGAGTAGTTATCATTATAATCAGCTTTTTTATTTTGGCACATCGTTCTTCATCATATCCCCGCCAAATCTCTGCCAATCAGTAAACGATAAGTGTGCATGTATTAGTAGCTACTTTAAACGCTTATAGCTACCAAAATATTGAACGGATTTGAACAAAATGTAGATTGTACACATTGATGAACAAATATCTTCCAAATGATATCAGTTTTGTCAAAATCCGTTGTGTGAAGGGATCTTAAAAACGTGCTTACCTATTTATTATGAAATTCGTAAAATATGAAATTCAATGACACAACTATTAAACAAAATTAAAGTAAAGTATTGGCTTTTTTATAAGAATGTTATGGCAACGCATTTTTTATTACTTCTTTTTTATCAGATTTTTAGAAAAAATAAAAATAAGTAAAAAGTGTGGGTGTGAGTTTAAGTTAAATGTAGTCGGTGTGCGTGCGAGTTTATGTACATGCTTTTAGGCGTTTTTTTATTTCAGCTATTAAAAATATTTGCAGCAATATTTTTATTAAATGCTGTTCGCTGCTTTATTTCAAATTGTTTCTTTTCTGGTGCCAACATTTGTTCTATTGTTTTTCCATGTCTTTTTTTTAGGTGTGACCCTCTTTTGTTTGCTGTCCACTATTTCAACAGCCTTTGAGCATCAGCACAGTATTGAGTATCGTATGATTGATAATCTTGGCCAGCCATGTAATCAAACGGTAGCCAAGGCTTATGCGATACAGCAACATAAAAAACACCAACAAAAACAACATCAAGTATGGGAGCAACAGCAGCAGCAACAGCAACAGGAAATTCCTTTTAAGGCAATGGAAAAATTTTTAGAATTTCTCGATGAAACTGAAGGCAGCGGAGAGCGTAATGATCGGGAATTTATTTTATCAAATGATATGAATGTAATGCCAGGATTATCAATGTTGAAAGGAGCAGCTGAACAGAAGAGCAAAAGAAGTTTCGATTTAAAGCCAACACAAATAAAAGGTGGTTACAAAATTAAGGAATTAATTTTTAACTTTAGATATTTTTAAAGCATTTCATTTAATTAATGCGTTATTTTGTGAGGCCCGTATACAAAAAAGAAAATTATTTGCGTTTGAAATATCTTTGAAGGCATACAAACTCTTACACATTTCCTTTGAAGTACTTTTCAAGCTCCTAATATGTTTTCCTTAATACGGCTGTCAATCTTTTGCACACTTCTTTTAAATATAAATAAGCTTGTCTTTAAGGACTTTAAGCTGTCTTGTTTTGAAATTAGCAAAGCTTTCAGATTTACTTTTTTATAGCAGCTTTTTATTGAAAATAGATGTTGCTATGATTTTTAAAAACCCTTGACCACATAAATTTGTATTAATAAACTTTTGCTATAGAGAATAGTTTCTTCTTTCAAAGTTTCCATCTCTTGAAATCTTACTATTAAATTTTTTCATTTAAATCTAGCGCAACAAAGACAATTTTTGCAAACAACAAGCAATTGCACTCTCAAATTTATATCATTTCAAATACCATTTTATTTTCATTTCTTTCTATCTGTATATCTTTTTTAGCATTGACTTCCAGAACTTTAACAAACATTCCTTCACATTCACCAATAACGTTGACATTATCATCATCTTCGTCGTCTTTGTCATTTCCAGCTGCAGCACTAGTGGTTGAGCCAACCGTAACTCAGCATCCTCTACCGAATGAAGTTTTGTTTATGGCAACAACAGAATTTGATATGAAAGAGGATAACTTTCAGTTGATAGCTATGGCTAGACTAAAGTCACCATTACCATCACCATCAGCATCACTATCATCATCATCATCACCGTCAGCATTCACATTGCAGAAAATGGATTTGAAAGTCATGGAAAATGATACCGACATTCAAATGGCGAACGAATTTTCCTTTAATGTCACAGATTTTTGTGAAAATGTAAGTAAATATTTGGTTTCAATTTTCCATTTGACTTAAGCAAGATAAAAATTCATATATATTTTTTTCTAATATTTCGTGCAGGTAACTTATTATAATCACCAACCGACCGCTTTGGGAAATGACTATTTTTATATCAATATTTGGTACTTCGTTACTTTATGTACATTTGTGTTGATACCGTTGTGTGTATTGGTGACATTTAACTGTTTCTTAATAATGTTAGTGAGACGTTCCAATACCATCCGAGGAGAGATGACAAATGCGAATAGTATGAGAAGGCCAAAGGCTGTAAGTTTGGCAAATGATATTTTCTAACATTGAAGAAAGAAATTTGTTTTGTTTTTCATTAAAATATTTGCCAGAGGAAATACTAGTATTATTGAAAGTGTTGTCTTATGAGTTAAAGAAAACTAAACTAAACTATTAAAACAGCCAGCTCTACTTTAAAATTTCTCAAAGCTGTTGAAATAAATATAATTTTTTTGAGCTTTTTGCCAAAGAAAAGTTTTTGTTTAAATCAGTATTTTGAAATTTTTATCAAGGCTTTTAATAAAATATTTTTCAAGACCTCAATATCAAAATATTAAACATTTTTAATTAAATATACAGCACAGAGCTTTTAAGAAAAGTTTCGAATAACGAAATCTTCAAAGCTTTTATAAAGCTTTAATTAAAAATTTCGAGTTCAAATTGTAACAATAATGGGTTTTATATGTAGAAGACTTTGTTTAACGTTTGAAATTTAGAAATATTATTCGATTGCGCTTAGAATCATAATATTGTTTTTTCTTCACCGAACAGTTAAATTCTCTTGCCCCCAATAACACAAAGTTTAGTTATGATTATTTAATTTGAAAGTTTACTATTTTTGTGAAATGCATAAAATAAATATTTCCAAGGACATCTGAGAACGATTTCTGCACAAAGATGTGCATTTTTCAGATGATAAAGCTTAAATCACAATGTTTCTTAAGAATTTATGTAAAATATTTTTACAATAACAAAATAATTGATTTATACATTTCATACATCTTTCGTTTCAGAAAATATTTCAGTAAATGTGAATTAAAAGTTAAAACTTAACAGAGCTTCGTGTTAGTGAATTTTCACTAACCAAACTTAAAGTTTCAAGTATTTTTTTTTTATTGTTAACGGCCCTTACTAGCGTATTTATTCATAATAAATAGTTTAAATTAGAAAAGGAAATTAGGAAAAATTTTACATGCTCGTAAAATATTTTTTTCAAATTAATTTTTAATCCAAATTATTATTTTTTTATCAATACGACTGTTAAACTTTAAAAGATAACAAATTTTGTATTTACAAACTTTGAGTAATTTAATTTAATTAAATTTAATTTAAATTTTAATGCATTCTTACGTATTCAAATAAACAATTTCTTAATGTAAAATATGTTTTTTTTGTTTTCTCCATCTGCTCTGTAGCGTAAATCTGCATCGTCTTCTGTTTCCCAAGAGAATCGTGTCACCATCACCTTAATTGCTGTCGTCTTATTATTCATCATTTGCCAATTACCCTGGGCAGTTTATTTGATTGTCTCTTGTCAAATCGAAATCGAATCTCATTTACAATCGATATTTGGCAACATATTCAATTTCTTGGCAGCCACAAATGCAGCGGCGAATTTTTTCTTGTATTGTGTCTTATCGGACAAATACCGCAAGACAATACGGGAAATGATTACAGGCTATCGTTACAAGCAGCAACGCAACACCCTGACCACCACAAGTCTTTATACCAATGGCAGTCGACGTAGTTATAGGCCGCCCCCCGCTTCCTCGATGGTCATTAAATGAGTGGCAGGAGATTTTCAAGATTATTCATTATGACAAACTTGGATATTTTTATAATAAAGTTTCGTTTGTTGTTTGTGGACACATTTCTGTTTGCCGCTCGTATTGTTTAATCAGGATAATGGTTTTGAAAAATGTTTCGAGTTTTTTAAAGGAATATGAAATTATTGTTATTTATAATGTTTGTAAAGAGATTTTTGTTTGTTGTACGTACCAGTGTTTAAACAAATAAATTTAAAGTAATTGTGCCATTATGTGATCCTTGTAGGATAGAAGTAATTTAAATTAATTAAATTTAAAAAGAATATTATACGTATATATACGAGTACATACATATTTACTAGCATGTAAATTAATATTAACTTTAATAATTAATAGGAAATATTTAATAAGCTTATGTAAGTTTGTAGAATTACTAGAAAATAAATATCAATTTGTAAATATAAGTTTCAAAGGATGTTTTTTTTCCTCAGTATAACACTGTGTAACAATATTTGGAAGAAGTCGTTACACTTTAACATGTCTTGAGCTTTTGTTTGTCGGAAAAATTTATGATTGAAAGAGGAAAACTGCCTTTACAGTTTTTTCTTTTGATTCAATTTGATGTTTAAAGGACTTAAAGTACCAAAAAACTAAATCTGACCATATCTAAAGATTGGGATACAGAGACTACACTAAACTGATCTCTATGTCAGATCATAGACGTATTACTGTCCGATTTCTTATCACTTATTTCAATGGCCACTTACTCAACACTCAACAACACTGAATGCATGTGCGAGGTTTCATAAGAATCGTTTTAGTAGAATTATTTCCAAATTAATATTTACCCACTATTCACTTTTCTTATTTAGTTTAGTTTAACTGTTTTGTCAGGAAAAGTCATTGAAGCTCGGCTTAGCAGAAGTAGTGATATATATTTTGTATTTAAATGGGCATGTCGCTGCCCACAGTTCTTACAAATAAATTAAACTCCATCTGTATGCAAAATTTCTTAAGAATCTATTAAGTATAAGTATTTGCAAATAATTACTTAATAATAAGTGTGGGCGTGGCCCTGCCCACATTTCGCAATTGCAATATCCCGATTACTTAATGCGTGTGAAAAATTTCATAAGAATCAATTTAGTAGACGTATTAATAAAAGTGTATAGACTTTGTGTGTGGCCCTTCGTACTTTTTTAATCACAAATTTGTATATTTAATGGAAGTAAATTTGTGTGTGCAAAATTTCGCAAGTATAAATATTTTCTTTGCATGGGCGTGACGCTGCCCACTTTGGTGAATGATTGAATTGTATTCTTTATTATAGAACCACCTGAAAAATTGTTTACTTGTGTGAAGTTAAACTCAACTAAACACGATGGGTCTTATTCCCAAACAACTAATAAAGTTAATTTTATAATAAACACACAAATACCATAACTTTATTAATCGTTTATGAATAAAGCATTAAACACATTGACCACAGCAGGCTACCGACTTCAAAATGTCAAAAATTAGGATACACATGTTTATATGTTGCTGTCCATGCCGCTTTTGTTGTTGTAGTCAAATCAAAGATATTTCTTTAATGTGATTATATTTTGAACTAAATTGTTTGTTAGTGGTTTTTAATCCAAAGTGATTATTATTTTGGATAAAGTGAGTAAACGTTTTTAGAAAGAATGAATTGGATATGAGAAAATATTCCCAAAGGCACAAGGGAACAGTTAACAACTATTAATTTCAACTTAAGCGGCAGAACAGAATCAACGTTGTTTTTCGGGAGACGCTACACTCCCATCATCTGTGTTTATGTGTGTTTCCATGTATCCGCTACTGTTTAGGTGTCTCAGTTGAATGTGATTTCAAATTTTTATTTACAAAAATTATGATTCGAAAAAGAATTCGAAAAGGAATACAAATAAGAAGACTTATTTGTATTGTGTTAGGTATTATTAATTGTTTTTAAAGCAAATACGGCTGCACCACGATCAATATTAAAATTTTGGCATCACTAATTAACGTCTATCATATAATCCTGTAATTCCTTTTTGGAACAAAGGACCATATTATACATCAAACAAAAGCTAATTGTCTTTGCTTTTAGAATATATAAAGGGTCCGCCAGATAACTTTTTTTTTGAAAATGCTATAAAAAAAACCACTGAATATTTTCTCAAATTTCTCTTTTTATTTGAAAGTACAATCCTTCCGGTTAGTAATGAAAATTAATTTCATTCAAATGGCTGCCTCGTCTGGCCATGCAGTAGCCTACACGATCGGTCCAATTTTTAAGCACATTATCGATTGTGTGCAGCTGTATTTCACGAATATTGTCCTTTAAAGCGTCAATTGTCTCTGGCTTGTCGGCGTAACACTTATCTTTACCGGCACCCCACAAATAATAGTCCAACGATGTCAAATCGCAGCTCCGAGGTGGCCGAACGACGTCAGATCTGCGGCTGATAATCCGATCTTCAAAAACAGGTCGCAAAACATCGAGTGTAGCTTCGGCTGTGTGGCACGTAGCGCCGTCCTGTTGAAACCAAATGTTGCCAATATCCACCTGTTCAATTTTTGTGAACAAAAATTCGTTCAACATGGCCCGATAACGATCGCCATTGACTGTAACGGCCACTCCTTGCTCATTTTCGAAGAAAAATGGCCCAATTATGCCTCTGAACTAAAATCTGCACCAAACAGTGACTCGTTTTGGGTGCGTCGGCTTTGCAATGTGTGCGTGCGGGTTTTCTGTGCCCAAAATGCGACAATTTTGCTTGATTACATACCCGCCAAGATCAAAATGAGCTTCATCTGAAAAGATGATTTTTTTTTTGGGAAAATCGGCATATTCTGTAAGTCGATCGCAGGTCCACTTAGCGAAGCGTTGTTCAAGCGTATACACAACCATATTCGTTCAGCGGAAGGATAAAACTAATTATTTGTCAAATCAGACATGAGCTATGTGTTACCATTCACGAAATAAGCATTAGTTGATGGCGGACCCTTTACATATAAAAAGTATGTACTTATATGCATAAATTGAAAAAAGTCGGGACTAAAATTCTTTTTCCCACTAATTGAGCTACACTTCGAAGAAGTTGATTCATCGTTAGAAAGATAAGCTTTAATTTAATATATAGTTCGCTACTGTGCTCCTTGTAGTTCAGAAGAAATATCCGATTAAATTTTCAACTTTGCAGTCCCATCTATATCAAACCAGGCGTGATCTATAAACACATTTTTAACACTTTCTTAAGTTTTTTAAGCACTTTTTTTAAAGGGAATTTTTTTTAGTGTTTTTTTGGCCCTTTTTTAAAGGAATTTTTTAGACAGGACTTGTTTCATGCAAAAAACAACTTAAGAAAAGCAAAAAATTTAAAGTGGCAGCACTGAAACAAAAATAAATCAGTTGTTTATTATGGAGCTGCTGTTTTCAAAACTATTAAATGCTGGTTTACACACATCAAATTTGACTCTTCAAGTCTTGGGTTTTTAAAAGAGAATGAAGAAGAGAATATAAAGGGGTACAGACTTGACCGTACCAGTCAGTTTAATTTTTTTCCTTTTGATTTGTCATCCGTAATGTAATGCGAAGTTGATTTTGAAGCAAAAAAATGTCCTTTTCGTGTACGTGAATGCAACTGTAAAATAAAATTGCACAACAACTGATCAGGTAAATTTGATGTGTGTGAACCAGCACTAAGTAGCTGGCTATAGGACGACATTTGTAGCCAGCGCCATAATTTTTGGAATATGTGGTCTCTATATTGTATGAAAGTATACAGCTAATTCAGTTTTTACACGGTCTTGTTTTGTACGGTTTTAAAATCGTGTTAAAGATTTGAAAATAAAAAAATTTAAAATTTTTTACATGATTTTATTTCATCTAGCACGATTCAAAATAACACAACACAAATAAATAAAAGCACAGAGCTCACAAACAGCTAGAGACAAAACGAAAACAAGAAGAGTACAAAGAGAATATGTACATACTTGTTTCTCTTTCCTTTTTTGTATACATACAAGCAAATTTAGTAGTCAGTGCAATTGTAAATAGCACAAATTTAGGGGAATTCCCTATTTGTGCATACAATCAAATATACTTGTCAGAGCAATTGAAATTTAACATACTTTTAAGCTTAGAGTGCATATTTTTTTTCGTTAATAACTATGCATATATGTATGTGATTTAAAGAAATAAACATGAATAATTGTTCTTAAAAAATCTTGTTTTTTCACCAATTTTAATAGGTTTTAGAGATAAGGTACCAATAATCTATTTTTTCATACGATCAATGTCTTTTTTTTGCACGGTTTGTTTTTACATGGTTTTTTCGGAACCAATCTACCGTCTTAAAACAGAATTAGGTGTAAAAAATATTTATGTTTTATTATTTTTATATTCTTCAAGGATTTTCAGGACACGCACAATTGATACATCTCGGTAAAATTTTTACCTAAAACGCTTTTTTATTGCATCAAATGACGGTTTAAAACATTAAAACTTATACTTTTTTATATTGAAATAAGCTCACTTCACTATTTGTTAACACGATTAGTACTTTAGTAAACGAAAACAAAACCTACTTTTGCAGCTTATTTTGACAAAACTGAAATGTGACGTAAGAATTTCGCAAAAATTCAAGTAACGGTAAAACGAAAAAAGCGGAACAATGTGAGAAACAACAAACATTAAGAACAATCAGCGCAATCGTCAAATTTGTAGATGCGAAAATATTGAGACCGAAAGCAACCAGCACAGTCGATGCATAACGGCCAGAAAGGGTTAAGCTGATCATAAGCTAACATTAGGTTTTCGTCCTGATGCTGGATTATTAGCTTGATAGAGGCCTGCAATATAGAATTGAATCAAGGTAAATCTAAAATTTTCATTGTAAACTTATGTGACTTTTATACAATCATCCTTTACTTTGTTTTGTATTCATCATTAAAAATATGTTACTCTACTACAATTTAAACGACGTATATGCGTATATGTAATATAGCAAAAGGCTATACAACAGATAAAAGGCGAGTGCCGCAATAGCACTCCGCCTTTGATTGCCATTTTCATGTGCGACAAACCAACCAACTACATGTGTTCGGTTATGTAAATTTAAAGAAAACGATAGGTTTGTTTTTACACAAGTTATGCTTGCCTGTTTGTTTAAGTTGAGTGGGCTTTTTTAAGGAATTTTAAGATTTTCAAAGTGTGTTGTTTGCATGGCAAATGCGAAGCTTTAGTCAAGAGCACATTAAGTAAATATTTTAACCATCAGCTGGAAAATAAAATGGAAATTGTCAAATTGAGATAAATCTTTAGGAAATAAGGAAATATCCTCCTCTTTGTAATTAAATAAACATGCGATGATTTGCCTTAAAAATACTTCTTTTTATTTATATCCAAATGAAACCTCTTATTGGAAGATCCAATAGAAAACTAAATACTACATCAATGAAATCAAGAAATGAATTTTCTTGTAGCGCATTCTTAAATTGTAACACCTCGACTCAGAACTCAACTGTTGACTTAACATTTGTTCATTTCTAACTTAAAAGCTTTCGCCATTGGATTTCAATCAATGTAATTTTGTCTTCAGTATACTGACGTTTGTACATTGGATTAATTTTTTAATGTTTCAAGATGATTTTATGGGTTCAATAAAAAATACATAATTAGCCTTTTTGAGGCTAAATTTAAAACAAAAAATTCTAAAAAAAAGCCTTCGCGGCTAAACGTAAATTTCGAGGCTGAAAGACAAAAAAAAGGTTAAACTGGCAACAGTGTTACTGATAAAATTAATTTCTTTATTTTTCATTACTAATAAAAACGAGTACTTACTTTTAAAGGTTTTTTGGTACAACATCTACGAGTATATATCTTTGTTTTTGTGTTTTTTTGCTACAATTATTTCAAATTAATTTATAATTTTTTAATGAAAATAACTATTTACCATCCGATAAAGTTGTTAGTTTACCTGTATTTTTGCAACCAAAAAAAATCCTCAATTGCGAATAAGAAACATTTTAATTAAATCTAAAAGTTTTTTGTTTTTTTTTAGGAAAACACTTTTATTTTTTGTTTTGAAGAAATCGTAAACTGTTTATTCATTAAATTCTCTCATAGAAAATTGAAAGTTTTTTGGACAAATTTTGATTACAAAAAACCCAATCAAAAGATTTTTACCACAAATATAAATTGCCATAAAGCAAAAACGATGAAATAATATTTACTTTTTGTTATCGCTTCAGTAGCATTTCGAAAGATATTTTAATTTATTAACATGGGAGAGATGGAGAAAAAGCTGAGCTGAAAAGGGGGAAAATAGAACATGAATTTTATTTTGAATTTAAGACAATCGAAACAGGCGAAAGAACAAGTGGGCCATGAACGTTACTTTGGTGTAAGAATTTTTTTAGGGTGATAAAAAGCTAACTTAATCTCATTCTTTTGCCACCAAAGATCGCTAAAGTCACTACTTTTTGCAAAGAAGTTTGATTTAAAAAATACACTTTTATTTACAGTTTTACATAAAAACCCCAATAAAAATCCTTGCTTAGACATTTTTTTCAATATTACTTAATTGTATGTGGAACAAAAAGATAAGAAATATGTAAAGTGGAACGAACACCAACCGAATTTCTGGAAAAAAGTTGGTGCCCAAAAAAAAGCGATCTTACCCAGTGCAAAAACTGAAGGGGAATAACATTGTTGAATACCATCGGCAAATTTCACCATCTACTAATTTTAAAGTGGATTATCCCAGTAATACACAGCAAGAAAAACGCCGTACTAAATTCAAGTACATATTTTCTACTTACTTTGAGTACGAGTCGTACTCAAAATTTTAAGTACAAATATCAATAAAATGTACTTTAATCAATCTGAAAAGGAGATTACTTTAGAAATCCAATCGTTGAGTTTCTTAAAATGAGCACAAAATTCTTTAATCACGAAAATAATCTTGAATCAACTAAAAAAAATCCTAAATTAAACTGAGAACTTACTTGAGGCCGTACTTAAATCAATCCTTTTGTACTTGATTTAAGTAAATCTGGGATTACCGTACTTTAAACATAGTTTGGGATTGATTTAAGTACGGATGGATTGACTTTTCTTTCGAGTGTAGAACCATTGGTACGTGAGGAATTGGCCGGCTATAGACCAAACCGCTCGTGGGCTGTCCATATAAATACATTCCGAATCATAATACAAC
Source organism: Gymnocheta viridis (assembly GCA_956483585.1). NCBI lineage: Eukaryota > Metazoa > Arthropoda > Insecta > Diptera > Tachinidae > Gymnocheta > Gymnocheta viridis. The sequence continues at coordinate 13,611,553 of OY101443.1, forward strand.
AATCTATCGGATTCAACTCGCAGCTTTATCTTCTTTTTAGCGATTTTAAAAGAGCTTTTGAGTCGGTTTTCAGGCACGCTTTACGTGATGCTCTAGCGATCAAGGATATAACAGAAAATTTCACCGCTTCTCCGATATTGAAGAAAAATTACACAAACTCGCTTTAAACGCAAATGCAGTGCGCTTAAAATTTAACATTAAAATAACTAACTGAGGGCCCTTAACAATAAAAAAGTTAACTTGAAGTTAACACTAAACTCAAAACTTTAACTTTGGTTAGTGAAAATTCATTAACACGAAGCTCTGTTAAAAAATGAATTATTTTATGTTTATTTTAAAAATATTTTTCATAAATTCTTAAAAAAAAAATCGTGATTTAAGCTTTACCATCTGAAAAATGCACATCTTTGTGCAGAAATCGTGCTCAGATGTCCTTGGATGATGGTGTTATTTTCTTTTTTGCATTTCCCAAAAATAAATTCCTGGTGTGATTCACAATAGTTGATAACTGTAAGTTAACTAAATTTTTTTATTGTTAATGATTATTTTTAATTTCCAATGAAAATTTAAGTTTAGATAAACTGAAAGTTAGTAAACATTAAAATTAAATAAACATAACATGGAATGGATAAATCATCGACAACGTTGAATCCTTCAGTTACCTGGAAACTATTTTAACTAAAGACGGCGGTTTAGCAAATGATATCGCAACCAGAATAAATAAAGCGATAGTAGCACGTTCCACGGCTTATATAAGATATGGTAGAGTACGTCTAGTTGTCAAAATTCTACCGCCAGTTTATATGTATACCTACTACAAAATTTCCCCTTTCTTTCCCATGGAAAAAAAAAATTAAATTGTATACAAACACGCACATTTATTTTGTTAAGTTTTTGCTTGAAGCTAACACATCCATACCTAATGAACATCCACATCCATCTTTAATTCTCATCTCTTTCTTTAATTCTGATCTCTTTTTTCTTCTCAACTTCACTCATTTGAAGAGAAAAACTCTTATTACTCATATACATATGTAGTTAGTCTTAAACACACTCATTGCTTTGCTTATAATTTTACTTTACCCAACACTTACATAAGTGAATCTACGTGTGTATTTTTAGCATTTGTAGTGGTGTCAACTTTAGGCGCCTTTTATTCTTTTAACACTGAACCGATTTAAATAATATACAGCCGGTTCACTAAAGCTCAACATTGTCTAGCATTTGGCAAAATAATGAAGAAAATCGGCTGACGCACAAAAAAGAAAAAGGGATTTAAAAATTTGTCTTTGCCTATTTATATAATAGATATCCAGAAAAACAAAAATACGTATTTTTGACTGTAGTGACATGTCGAGATTCTCTTATACGGTTGCACAACCTGGTGTACCAAACAACTAGAGATGGGATCGTGAGTGACTTTTCACTCACGCTCATGCACGCTCGCGATAAAAAAAATTTCACTCATGCACGCTCACGAACGACCTCATATTTTTGGCTCACGTTCACTCACGCTCACGTGAGTGGAAAAAAAGTTACTCACAATCACGAAAAATCACGCTCACGAAAAAAACACAACCTATAAGTATTTATACATTAAAATTTCTGAATGCAAATAGAATAATCTAATATACAATTAAAAAATTCTACAAAAAAAGAAGAAAATTATGTTTAACTGAGAAATGTACTCTTCTGAAACAATTTGTTAGTTTTGAAATACAATCTTTAAATTTTGATATATGGGTAAGTCCCAGAAACAGTCCACTAAACAAAATTTTTTTTAAGTTGATCCAACTTATCTTTTATCTTTCTTTATAAATTAAATAAATGTATTACGACGATTATTAATGCACAAATTATTATCAAATCCTACCCTGCCCCAGATCTTCTAATTTCATACCAGAAATGAACCATTTTTAGGTATTCATAAAATTACTTTATTGTTAGTGAAGATGGTCCGATCGAAAGCCATATTTTTATACATTGAATTCACTTCAATTTTAGCAAAACAATTTTGTTTACTACACCCAATCCTGTTTTTACACGGTACATACGTTGCAGGGATCACCGTTAAAAAAATCGTGCAAAAAAAGTTATGTTTGATTATTTCAACCTTAAAGGTGGTCTTAAAGAATAATATTTCTATGAAATACAAAAATTTTACTTCTTTTTTTTTCATACGAGTACAGTGTTTCTTTTATTTAATTTTATGATTTTTAAGACATAAAAATAAAGAAATAATTCACAAGGAATCTTAATAATTTTTAATTATTTGAATTTGATTTAATTAATTTTTTTAAATAAAGAATGACATTTTTAAGGAACTTAATAACTCCGTAAAAATAATATTTTGAAAAACTAAAAATAAAAAACAAAATAAAAATCATATAGAAAAATCAAAATGTTTTATTCGGTGTTAGTGTCTGATAGTAAGCACAGTCTTTTGCGTCGCGCTGGATCAGTTTAACAGTTTCGTCCGAAGATATGCTTAGTACGTTTAATTATTTTAACAGCGAATTCAGCTACGAAACGTATCTATCCTGCTTTGGAGATATCTTTTTGCAGCTCCTTGTATCGAATAATACATTCATTTATACTATTTGTTAATTAATTGTCGAAACTCTGACTTATACTGGCTACTTTGGACTCGTTCATTCACATCAGTATATAAATATACTGGAACAACGTTTTATGTCTTCATGACAAAATTGAAAATATTATTATCAAAAATATGAAAAAAATTCCAAAATCGAAAAAATCACGAAACAATCACGCAAAAAATCTACTCATGCACGCTCACTCACGTTAAGTTTTTTTATACTCACGCTCATGCACGCTCACGTGATTGAAACAAAAAACTGCTCACGATCATGCGTGATCAAGCGAGAAAAATAATTTTGATCACGGACTTTCAGCCACGACAATTTCTAAATTTTGAACGATCAGTGTTTTAATCATATTCATGCTCGTCCCATAAGACTTCTTGTGATTACGCACGCTCTCACGATGCAGTGCATAATAATATATTTTTTATTTTTAGGATTTTTTGGTAACGAATTTTGTAATTTTTCTTTTCTAAAGAGATGGAAGAGAATGATAATCAAGAGCATTTTTTACTATTCAACTGATTGAAATCAAAGAATTTATTTGGTTACATGTATTATACACCTCTTTGCTGCTACAATTGGTTTTCAATCTACTAATTGTTAAAGGAATGATGAACTTTTTAATAAAAAAAGGATATATAACAGCCTGACGTTAACTTGCTGGGATTGAAATACAAATTTTATGAAATTATTAATATCTAGTGCAATGAGCGGTTTTCCATGGGTTTACACATTACACATACGAGTTCTTGTAACGGAGTTTTTGTAAGCTCCCTATTTTTCTTTTCTATTTCTTCCAGTAAATAAGAGTGTACCAAGTTTTTATTAATATAGCATAACTCGCTTTATTTTTATTCACTATTTGCAGGCTAGATTATAGCCTTTCCCTTTTACCCCTGCTGCCTCTACCACCTTCTCGTTACGGATTTCGACTTAATTAAAAAATAAATTTCAGCTGCAATTCCTTTTTGCTGTTGTTGATTATTCAAAACGCATAAGAAAACTTTTTACAAAGGCGCAAGAACAAAAAGCTAAATTACGAAAGATAGTAAAATTGCAACTTTTTCTTTGTGGATTTAAAATTTATTAAAAACGCACACGCACATGAACACACGTGAAAGGTTTTCCTTTTATGGAAAACTTTTTTTTGCGAAATTTCTATTTGCTAGTTGGATTTCAAACGAATGTTTCTTTAGGCTTTTGCTTTTTTCTAACCATAAATTCCCAGAAACAAAAAAAAAACACTATATATATTTCAGTATGAATTTTCCGTGGGTTTTGGCAGGAAAGTAACTTTCCATATGCTGTAGAAAAGGTAGAAAAAAAACACAAAATAAAATTGCAAAAGCATCAAATAAACGTTTGTTGAAAACTTGTAGTGCTTTAAAATAAAAAACTTTAGAAATAATAAAAAGTATACAAAGAGCCTGCCTGGCAAAATATATGAAATTGTGTTTTTAAAAATTGTTGCAAATGAACACAGGGTGAAGTAGACCGCTAAACGCACACGTTACACCTCCAAAAATGCAGCTTTGAAAATCAAACATCGAAGGGTGATAAGTGATGCTTAAAAAACGGTATCCAAACAGTTTAAGCAAATAAAAATAAAAGTTATTTTTTTAACACGATTTGCTTAAAATTTTATAAGAATTTTTTTTAGGATTTTTTACATATAAAAAAAGAGAAGCTATTTAAAAGAAACTCTTTTCGTTAAGTTAGTATTTTCTGTGGATTTTGTTAAGCTTGTTTCTAGCTTTAATTTTCTACAAAATTTCAAGAAAATTACTTTAAAATTGCAGGATATACAGCGCAAACTGTTGGGACTATATATTTCATACATAAATTTATATTAATCATACGCATTGTGGCACGAATTTTGTTTAAAGAATTTGCCTGGCCATGCAAGCGACTGTTGCTTAACTTTCCAAAAGGATTTTATATTTAAATACTTTACTGTAGCCTTTGCATCCAGGAGGAAGAAATTGTCAAACAGCTCCTCGGTCAATAGAGGGAAAAAATTCGTTTATTCCCACATCAGTTTCATTTTAGTTTATCAATTTTTTTTGACAGAAATTGCAAGTACCCAACTTCGTTAGTTTGAACGAAAATTATTAAAAGTGAATTTTTGTGCTGAATAAAAATATTTTTTTTTACGTAAAAAACCCGTCAGAGAAATCAAAGAAAGGCTTTATAAATACTTTGAGAACCAATTTAAAGGATTAAAAGGTGGTGCACTGAGTTTCGTTGTGATCGTACCAGAACAACTGATGCCAAACGTTCAGGTCGCTCAAAAGTCGATAAAATCCATGAAATATTGTTGGGAGATCGGTGAATGAAAGTGCATTAGCTGCCTGAGGATGTAGACATCTCAACCGAGCGAGTGGTAAAAGCTATCTGCGCGATGGGTGCCGCTCGCTAAATGTTTTTATGCTCACTTTCATGCAAGCTCACGTAATTGAAACAAAAACCTAATCTCTACTACAAGGTATTCGTAGGGCTACATCTGATTTTAATGCTTTTCTAGAGGTGCGCTACCTTGTTAAAACTGCTTTACACAATAAAGGACACAAAAATGCTCTATATGGTATTTTCTATATTTTTAATGGATTTGTGTACGAAATATAAATGAAAATTAAAAACAAAGTGACTAAATAATACAATTTTAAAATTTAATTGGTCTTTTAATTTAAGCAAAGCCGCAAGTGTGTGATTATGACATTTGCATTCGCAGTGTCAACGGCAGCTTAGCCGCTTTTCATTTGACTCAGCTTTCGCGTCAGCATTCGCATAGAAGTCACTTTTATATCATTTAGAATGTGAACGAACGTATTCTTTCTGAATCCATAATAACTCATAATAAAATTGAATTAAATGGGTTATGCGCTTTAACATAAGGGTGAAGAAAGGCTGTTGAGTAAAATATTCAATTGCAATAAAAACACTTGACAGTTTAACAAACAATTTCCTCTTTGTGTTAAAAGATTTAAAACCGAACAATAACAATTATTTTCTTACAGGCTTTTGCGAACAACAACAACAACAACAATACTACAATTGTTCATTGACACTTCACTGACTTTTCGCCAGTAACAATAACAATAACAACAACAACAACAAAAAAGCATTTATACTTGAGGAAAATATTTAAACGCACATGAACATAAAGTCAGCATCATCAGCTACATGTCCCTAAAAGGGAAGAAGTTTTAAATATTTTTTCCATGGCTTCGCAGACATCATGATCATCTTTCATGTGTACATGTGTGTGTGTGTGTGTAAGCAGTTCAAATGGCAAATATGCAAGTGTATGCAAGTATGTATTTAAGGCTCATAAAAGTATGTGTTAAACATACAAAGTAAATTTGTGTAATGCAGCAGGATTATAAACAACGTTTATGACTACTATTTCTTCAGTTGTATGTATTTATTTATTTAAATAAACTTTTCGCAGTGCCACCAAAATCTCATTTTTAAAATTGCAACACATGCTGCTGCTGCTGCTGCCTTTTGTGAATTTTGTATCATCATGCATATGCAGGCATGCATGCATGAGCAATCAGGCATGTGCATAATGTTTACGAGTTGTAGTATATTAAAAGCAGGGATATGTATGTTTGCCATTTTCTGAAATGAATGCCAGCAGAAACAAAAGCATTCATCAGCAAGCAAGACAGAGAGACAGACAGACAGACAGACAGACAGACAGACAGAATGGAAAACTTCAAGATATTTAAAATTTTTCGGCGGCTTAACAGCATTGAAGTTGTTGTTATCATAAATAAGTTTGATTTGTTAAGTAAAACAAATTGAAACGGAATATTGAATAAAACATGCTGGCATGAGTTTAACGAATTGAATAAATGAAAAGAAAAGGATAAGAATAGTTCTTGCTAAATAACAATACTATTTAATTTATTCAGGCTTGTCACAGAGTCCAATGTAATCGGAATTGGATTTGAAAAGACGTAAAAAAATACTTTTGTGTGATAAATTTTAATGTTATTGGTTTAATGTTCAAAGCAGATAGTAATTCTTGAGTGAACATAAAACCGATAACACCATCCCCCTTCACCAGCTCCCTTTCAACAAAAGTTAGCCTTTGTGGTAGATCGTGTGACTTCACTTCTTGCACCAGCTGCTTTTTAAAGAGAATTTACATACAAATCCTTAGGCAAAATTTTCCACGTAGCGGAGTAATAGGCGCCTAATTAGTGCGAACGGCAATCGATAACTCTAGGTCATTCATTAACAACTCTGGCGAATACAGCTGCATTATTTTCCTCTGTCCGCACTTTACGTATGCGTATTCGTAGTTTAATGTCCAATAATGAAAATTTGGTGCGAAATTTAGTAACAAGATTCCGAATAGCCGCCTTAGAAGGTCCCCTAAACTGACCATGAAATCGAAGGAAGATAATAAAATTCAATAATCTGTAAGCGTTGTTCATTTGTAACTCGATTCATGATTAAATTATAGATCAAACTGAACATGTTTAACAAACAGTCACATGTTACATGAAAAAAGCTGAGCTGCCAAAAAACAGTGTTTCCAAAAAAAATTGCTAAAAAAATCACCCTTTATAAATTCAATACATATAGTTTTCATGAGGTGAAGTTAATTTTTGAAATTAATTCACTAACATGGTGCTCAAATCTGTGGCATATTGTCTAATAAAACACCAACCCATTTCATACGATCAACAAAATCAATTACTGAACCATCGATCTTTATTGATAGATCAATCATAGTGATGGGTGGCTTAAAAATCAATGCCTTAATATTTGAAGAAAATTACATTTTCTCATCCATCGTGATACATTATACAATAAACTATTTAATATCATATTCGAATACATCCAAGAGCTCACCATGATCTTTAATTGTATATCGTGAGTCTTTTACAATCATTTTCCCCATCTTGTGCCTCAAGTCTATTTATTTATTTGCCTGACGGATGAGCTTCAACACTATTGTAATATTATTTTTTCATGTTTTAATATTTATTCTGCTAAAAAAATAAACTTTCATTTAACAGCAAGAGTTTTTTTTTCAATTTTTAATTAAAGCTGAATTTTAAAAATAATTATGAATTTTCATACAGCATTTAAAAGTTGAAATTATTCGCATAGAAAATATATGAAATAAGATATTTTTTTAGGTGAGGCGAATAAAAGACGTGAAAAATATTTAATTTATTTGGAAAAAAAGTGAAAATAACTGATGCTGAACAGAAGAATAGTTAAAATGAAAGGGAAAGCTGTTGTAAAGGGACAACTAACAATACATTTGGTATTCTTTTCTTTTAACATGCAAAACAAGCTCAAAAAATATGTATATGCATTTAACAATCTAATATGTATATTTAACAAAAAAAGAAAACCGTAGCATAATTTTAGGAATTTAATTGAGTATGCTGTTGTTGCAACCAGAAAATATATCTGTATGTAAATATGTAAGTGCACATTTTAATTAGCATCAGCATAATAATTTCCACTGTTAATATAGCATTTTCAGTTTTTTGTTTGTTTTTTTTTTCTGATTCAAATAAACAGAAAACCACCAGCTTGCCTTTAAAATGAAAATGAAACGCTGCATTAATGAAACAAGAAGATTTAATTATATTATTAGGGGCTGCTTTTTTCATTATTTAATTACATTTAGCTGGTGTCTACATTTACGTTTTATTTATGCTAATACACACAAAAATGAAATCAAATTAGTTATGTTTCCTTACGTAATGTTTAGTTGCCATTCACTCAAACTACTGTATTAGATTAAGGGAATTAATTATGGAGATATTTCGTTTAAACTAGTTATAATAGATGAATGAAATTAGCAAAAGTATATAAATGTAACATATTTCTGGGGAAACATAATTATCCTTGCTTAAAGAATGGTACTCTGTTCATCATCATCGTGCGAACTGCTGTCAAAAGTCCATGTACAAAAAAATTAATGCAAAATTATACTACTGAAGTTGTACTCTGTTTTCTTTTTGTGAAAACGCAGGAAATGTTTCTGGCAGAATTTTTTTTTGCCAACTGCGAAATAGTAGAAGAAGCCACACTAATTATGTAGGGAATTGTAAAAACCCCTGAACAGATTTTCCTCGTCATTGTGGTTTTAACTTTAAGTTTGTTGTGCACAAACAATTAAAATAATAGATAATTAGTTTTTACCATGACCGACGCAATCGACCATATTTCAGAGCTAAATATTAATTGCCGTATTCATGAAAAAATAATTTCAATTTGAAATTTATTTTATTTTAAAATTTTTATGAAAAATTTTTCTTAAAATTTTTATGAAAATTTTTTTATTAAAATTTGTATGAAAATTTTTTCTTATAATACATTTCAAATACAAATTACTTTTTTTTTAATACGGGCCTAAACATTTACATAAATACATACAATAAAATGCAAAAAAGAAGAAACATTAAAAATAAACAATTGAAAACTTATTAGCTCTCTTACTCAGCTCTCTCTCTCTCTTATTACAAAGTACATATAGAAAAAGCTCTGCTTGTCTCATTTCTATGCAAAAGCAAATTAGACAAACACTCATGCACAATTTGTGTGTAATAAGTGTGCATGTATTAGTAGCAACTTTAAACGCTTATAGCACCCACAATACTGAACCGATTTTAAAAAAAATAAAATTGTGCACATCTTTGTAAAACAACCTTTAACAACACATATATTTTTCCTAAATCGGTTCAATATTACGGGCGTTAAAGGGATCTAAAAAAACGTGTTTGCCTATTTAAATTTATTTAATTATATAGGAAAAAATAAAATTAATTTAACGAAACAGAAAAGCGTCTTCTCATATAGGCTGTAAGGAAAAGAAACAATGTTTGCTATAAGTTGCATAAGCTACATTGTAACCGCAACGCCTTAAAAGCGTCGAGGAGGAGCTCCTCCGTAGCAGCTGCTATTTGCATTAATTGATTGAGCTGAAACTTCTGATATAATTTTGTTGTCCATTTGTTTTCACTTTTATTTTATAATTTAAATTATTGTAATATTTTTAAATTCAATATTTAATTATTTTCAGTTATTTTTTTCGTGTTATTTCGTGAGCGTGAGTTTTCGTGATTATGACAAACTTTTTTTTGCACTCATCTGAACGTTCATGAACGTGAGCCAAAAACATAAGGTTGTCGTGCATAAGTAAATTTTTTTTATTGCGCGCGTGAGTGAAAAGTTACTCACGATACCATCTCTAATTTCACCTAACTAGCTGGCGTAAGTTTACGCTTAGTTTACCTTTAGATTTACTTAAATATTGTCGCGTTGCTACTTCGGGGTATGTTGATACCGAAAGTCCATCACACTCACTTCCTCTCTCATCCTCCATAGTGATGCATCCAGGAAACTTGAGCAACTTAAATAATGATATGACAACAAATCCATATGGGATTTTAGTTCAGGGCTAACGGGAAAGGGAATTCCAATAGACTGACCGTGTTTCAAATAACGAAATATTGCGAAAAATCAACCAGGTCCAACAACTCATTCAATCTGTCAATAATAGGAAAGTGTCATATTCAGGACATTTAATGAGGAACGCCAAATATAAATTTCATAAAAAAAAATTCTCAGAGCCAAAACTAAAGGAAGACGCCAAGAGGCAGACGAGAAATTTTGTAGTTGAAAAATTTTCAAAAATGGACAGGATATCGTGATGAAGTAAATCTACTAGATGCTACAACTGATTAATTTCTGAATTATATAAAATAACTAAATTGAAAAAAAATTTATTAAATTAAAAAGTTTTGTAAAAATAGATAATGTTATTCCAAACTTTATTTCTAAGATCGCTTACATCCTAAAACGGGATTTGCAAATAAAAGAAGAAGAACTATTTTACTCTCCGTATCAACTTCTATCAGATTCGTTACCTTAAACCTTAAATTTTATTTATTAATATTAATGAAATTTTACTTCATACTTCATACAATTATACTCGTTTAAAATAAAATGTTATTTTCCTTTCCTAAACACATATTCATCCAGGCATATGTAAGAGTGTTTAATAAATAGTGCACAAATACAAATAATTGTGTACTTCCGCCGGAAATAATATGCCAACCAGAGACATGTTTTTGTCTGAAAGCTATTTTCTTTAAGCAACACTGATACCGGCATTTGCACACACACACACACACACACACACACACACACAGAAGCAAACATGTCAGACAGAAATATCAAAGAGACTGTTGTGTTTTGTGTGTGTGTGTGTATAAATTGCTGCCGTTTTTTACTGTTGTGTTTAATAAAAAAGTTAAGCATGTGAACTCAGGTGTATTGTTATGATGACTGTTAATGACACCCGCTTGTCTGTTTAGTGAAATAAATACAATTGTACACAGTTTTATTATTTTCAATTACACAAAGGCTTAACAAAAGGTGTCTTATAGCTGATTATGTTCTTGTTTGTTTTGTTTTATACACGCAACTTTAAAATTGATTGGATATCATTATTTTATTTTGTAAAGGGATCTGTTAATAATATTTGTAGATTTTTATATACACTTTTTAACAACAAAAAACTACTGGAGCATTTATTTATTTGTCATTTTAAAAATATCATTTTCTGCTTTAAGGTGGAATCTAAAAAAAGCTTTTATTTGTTGTGGCTCGAGCTGGTCTATACACATGCACTTCACTGTTGCTTATGCTTAACCCACAACAAATAAAAAACTTTTTGAAATTATATATCATAGAATATATCATATAATAAATTGATTAAAGTGGAATCTATAATGCAAAATGTTTGAACAAGTACAAAAGCAAATTCCAAACTATTTCAGCTTTTCAAGAAACAGAAAAAGTTATTAAAAAGTTAAAAACATCGAACATTTCTGCTCAATAAGATTTTCGCAGAAGTTAAAGCACAAAAGTTTATTATTCACAGAAAATTAGTTACAAAGAAATGATCTGAAAAATACTTAAACATTTTCCAATCATTTTTAGACTTAAGGAATGTATTTTACAAAAATACTCAAAATTTATTTCAGGGAAAATTTTATGATTTTATTTCAATTGTTGCAATTGATATGTATGTGTTTTCTTCGAAGAAAGTGAGTGTGCCTTCCCAAAACCCCCCCTCAAAACTTTCTGCACCATCGTAAAGAATTTTAAATAAGTTTTGAACAAAAATTTTCCTTCAAAGTCAAAAAGTTAATATGAAGTTTAATATTATATTTTCTTACAGATTTGCTTTCTTTTTTCAAAGGGGTGACAAATTCGCTGGTATAAATAATGAAAACAAAAAAAAATAAATTCTTACACATTCTTACTTTACACATACCAACATGCTTCAACAGCAAAATTGTAACATTTTTCATGAGTTTGTGAGGGCTAGAATATATGAGAAAATAAATTAAAAAACAAAAAACACAAAAAAAGAAAACGTGTGCGTGAGTGAATTTAATTACTTTGAACAAAATGCTCATAAAATTTGATTATAATTTTTTTCAACTGATTTTGCTTTTTTTCGTTTTGGCAATTAAACCTTTTTTAAATTGCTCTTAATGTGCGAGATATAGCAAGATATTTGACAAGCTAAATTGGGGTTGTGATGTTTAATATATTTTCTTCTCTCATGGGGTGCTAAAAATTTAATTTTAAAACATTGTAATAAAAGCTTTTAAATTTTATTGCATTCCGATGGCTCCAAGGACATTTAATATTTTAGAAAAAATTTAATTCAAATTATTTTTGTTAAATTTCATTACTATTCGTTAGTTTTTAACTTTTGAGGAAATACTTTTGTAATTATCATATCATAGCAAAATTTATTTGCTGTTGCTGTCATATATTACGTAATGCCATTTCTGAAGATTTGAACATTCTTGCACTCCCTTTCGTAACACAATTTATTTTTTATAAATTCCTTAACAAGATCTTAAACTAAACAAATTTTTTATTCATAAAAACATGAAAAAATTCATTCTTCGATGGGTTGTACTCGAACCTCAAACCCACCACATACAGTGATCGCCACTTGAATAGCACACATAAAATAATTTGTTTTCAAACGTTATATGTTTCGAACCCAAGACGGTAGAAGGATAACTTTTTTAGGTAACTAAAATATGAAATTTATTTTATCGAGATTGCCTCGATATCTTCTTTCAAAGATTTTCAAAAAACTTTTGTTTGTTGAGGGTTTTTTAGCTAGTCTATATACATGCATTTCATTGGTGCTAAAGCCAAATCATCAATAGACCTTAAATCATATTTTGAAATGTTTCTACTGAAGATTTGGCTTTAGCACCAGTGAAATGCATGTATATAGACTAGCTAAAAAACCCTCAACAAACAAAAGTTTTTTGAGTAACTAAAATATTTTATACTATATAAATTACGCCATTTCAATAGAACACTTCCGAAAATAATAAAGTTTATAAATATATTTGTTATTAAAAAAGTTTTATTTTTTCATTTTAAATATAATAATTTGAATAGTCCTGTTCGGCCTTGAATCATACAATTCGATTATGTAGTCGAGTTCAATTGCGTTCCAGACAAGTTTTACGGTTTGGATAAGCTCTGGAACACAAACTTTTCTGGATAACCATCGCCATATAATTTCTACTATATTTAAATCAGAGAAATATGGGGAGCTTTTTACACCGCGGGCAGTATGGATAGCAGCGTTGTCTTCCTGAAATATCCGTGGGAGGGGCCTAAAGAGATTTTTCCTCGTCGTATGTTAAAAAATGTAGGTGCCGTAATATCAAGTTGCTGGCTTTTTCACAAAATTTCATAAAAAATTTGCGCTATAAAAACTTAACATATTTTAAGGTATCCGATCCTTAAAACAAGCAATCGAAATAGCCAGATGTATTCATCACTCCTAAAAGTATGCAAAATTTTTTTTAAATTCTATTTTTTCTTTATATAATTATTTCTATTTATATATTTTCTATTTGAAAGCGAATTATGTTTCTATTAGTTACTTAAATTTCTTAAAATTTTAACCTTAAAAAAAGAGAATTTCAAGTTTAATTTCTACTCAAGCAGACGTAAAAGAAAAAATCTTATTTTTTGCATCAATAATCAGCAATTATAATTCTTTATGGATCAATGATTCGGCAACTATCGCTCTCCACTGCCTTTTTTGTAAAGCCTTTTGTCTGTAATCTGTAGCTTGCATAAGCCGTTGGTCACTTTTCATATTTTTCTCGGTCGTCCTTGTTTTCTATTGACTTCTAGTTGTTGTTCAATAATTTTCTTCCCTTTTACCAAATTTCATTATAATATTTTCAAAGTTTATAAGAGGTTTTTGTGACAAATTTTCCTCAAGACAGTATTATTAATAGTTTCCTTATTCAATTATAAGATTTAATTGTTGTAGTACGTAAGTAAAATCTCATAACATTGTACCTTATTTAGTTTATAAGATTCGTGAATAAAAGATTTTAATAATAATAATAATTTTCTTCCCTGTCATATTACCTTCCATTAGGTAAAAATGCCCGAAAAACGTATGATATTTTGATTTTCATTCAGTGCCCGAAATTCATGATTGTATCGTGATCAATATACACCTGTTTCAATCTGTTTCTGCTTTCACGCCAGAATAATTTATATTTTTTTGGTCCAGATTTCACATCCATATGTTAAATGTGGAATTATACGAGTATTCTGTAGAGATGAAGTTTACGTTTCTTAGACAGCAAAGATGATCTAAAGAGTTCTAGATGGATAAACCAGGTTCTGTTTGTAGATTGTATTCGATCTTGTCGTATCGCTTTGCGCGCTTAAATTTATGCCAAAGTATTTGAATCCATCAACGGATATATATCTATCGTTGTCAATCACGAGTTCTGATGTTTCTTAACGTGTGTATGAATTTTGCATATATTTCGTTTTCTCTGTGCTTATCATAAGATCTGTGCAACGTGATTATGTCCTTTAATTTCTTAAAGATGTCTTTCAGGGTGTTCCTACTTCTGGCAATAATTAAAATATCATCAGCGTAAGCAAAGATTTGATTGATTTATTCTATAATGTACCCTTTTGGTAAATTTCCTTTACTGCGAAATGTAAAACTAGATGGAAGACAAGAGAGAATAAGGCATCACCTCGTTTCACACCGTATATGACATCGAATCAGTTAGAAATTCCTTCTTGTATTATAATATTGGTATTTGGGTTTTTCAGTGCCATATTCCCTAGATTTACCAGTTGAAGTGTTAATTTTATTTTAAACAGTCGTAAGACAATTTGTGTTCTATCTAGACTATCAAATGCTTGTTTAAAATCTACGACTAGGCAATGAATATCCGTTTAATATTAAAATAATATTAATAATATAAATAATAATATTAATTATAATATTAAGTTCCTAATATGGATTCTGCATATTCATTAAGACGTTCATACATTATATTGGTGAACATTTTGTGCCCACTGTTAAGAAGTGAAATACCACGATAGTTATTACAGTTTGTCTTATCTCCATTTTTTTTTGGTGGATGTTAACCGTTCTGTTGGCAGGTACCGTTTCTGTGTGCCGTATATTTAGTAGCACTTGTAGAATATATGTATTAGTGTCATTTATCACCCCAATTCCATCTTCTCCGTCTTTTAACAGTTCTTCAGTTTATTCAACGTTCTTCAACTTCAATTTCGTTAATATTTGTTAATAATTCTTCAGAGGTCATATTTGTTTTATTAAATAGTTCATTAAAATATTCACCCCAACGGTTTACAATTTTCTTTTTATCACTTAGTGGGTTACCATTTCTGTCCTTACACACATTAGCTCTTCGTTGGAATTTTCTTTGCATCACAAAAAAAAAAAATAATTGCCTCAAAAACGAAACTAATTAAAGTAGAATAGTTTTATCTTTAATATCAAAATACGACATAGCGTTTCAAATAAAGGTCTTTCTTTTTAACTCTATTTTCTCTTCTTTCTTAGCTATGCTCATAATAGTGATTTAATTTGGTATCTTCTATATTATTAATAGGCAAACACGCCCTTTCAGATACCTTTTACGACCGTAATACTGAACCGATTTTGTAAAGATTTATATGTTTTTAAACAGGGTTTTACGTAGATGTACACAAACCTAATTTTATTTAAAGCGGTTCGATATTTATTGAGCTATAAGCATTTAAAGTTGCTGCTAACACATGTACGCTTATTGCACATGCATGTATAAGCTTCAAGTTGAAAAATAAAAACAAAGTGTTCATGTGTGTTTGTCCAATTTGCTTTTGCATAGAAATGAGACAGAGTTGTAAGTTGTTTATTGAGAATGTTTTTTTTTGTTTTTGCATTTTATTGTATGTATTTATGTAAATATTTAATGCTAATTACTAGAATGCGGTCGATTGAGTCAGCGGTAGACTCAATCTAGTGCATTAGTCACACTAGTTTTATATTACAGCGTAAACAACTCCGCCACAAAATCTCTGCATGTCTGCAGGCGTCGTCTGCCATCAACAATTTTATTAACATACAAAACTAATCCAACAAATAATTATTTATCACTCCCAAAAGTATGCAAAAGTTTTCTTCATTATTATTGTTATGTCGGATTTGAACATGAGCCAAACAATTCGTTTAAATATATTATCTCATTATTTTATTTAAATATTTTCTATATGAAAGTGAAACCTGTTATAAACAGTTTAAATGAATTAATCAAAATGTTTTCATATTTGTTTATTTAAATATTTGCTATTAATTTAATTAAAATGCCTTAAAATTTAAATTATTAAAAAGAAAAAAAGTCATTCCAAATTTTCTTTTTTTTCTTAAAGCACAATATCTTTTAATTTCATTTCATCTGTTACACACACAAAAAATTCAGCTAAGAAAGCAAAACAAGCAATTATTAACTACAAAAACGTGACGCGGCGTCTGAAATACAAAAAATTTAAATTGTTTCATTTGAACTCTATTTGCTTAGCTCTCTTTCTTTGCTCTGCTCATAACACTGATTGATGTTTTGGCATTCAGCCTGAAAGTAGGCTGCAAGAAATGTGTAATTTAAAATACTCAAGTAAAAGCAGGATGTTGAAGTGTTGAAGTATCAACGAAATTTAAATGCAAAAAGGATAATTTTCTAGAGCCAAAAAATAAATATGTCTTAAACATAAGACTGATAATAGACATTTTTTAATTTGCTTTGTTTTTAATTTTTGTTGTTGTTTGCTCAAAAAATATAATAAGTGTGAGCAATTGTTTCTTTGGATTTAACGCCTTAACATATGCTCTGGCTGTTATTATTCATAATAAGATTTAAAGTTATTTATTTGAAACACTTTGTTAGCTGTAAGTAATTGTTGGTTTGTGGTTATTCGAATTTGGCTGCTTTTTATTAAGTGGAAAATATTTCATGTTAATCTCTAATTTTTTTTTTTGAAAAACAACATGTGCTCGTTCATTTAATGTGATTTTTATCTCGTGTTGGCGATACTAAAAGAAGTACTTAAATATTTATGGCCTAATAAAGCTTACAACAAACAACAAACTGGAAAATATTTTGCAAATATTTGTCACAAATATAGATATTTTTTGCTTCTGCTTTTGACGATGTAAAATTGGTATTTAAAAAGAAATCTTGTAGCCAGCCATGCATGTTGCCCCCACAAGTATTCAAGATTCGCAAACATGTACATAAAGATGGAAATGTGCTATTTGTCAAAACCGGATTAAGCATTTGATATAAACGAAGTGACAGACTTAAGCTCTTTACAGTCGGTTGTCAGATCTTACAATATTGTCAGTAAAATGTGTTAAAAATGTATTACAATCTTTTGGACTGGTAATTTTTGTCGGACAAAATTGTCAGAAAGAGCATTTTCAGTCACGATAATATTGTCAGCCATCTAACAGTCATGTGAACAGCCAGCATTCCCATTGTCAGATCATTTTCAGACGTTGTAAGATTATTTTTTAATCTCAGATGTGTGAAGTTTATGCATCCAACATTAGTATCATTTTTAGACACTATTGTCGGTTTTGGTAATTGTTTTATAAGAAACATTTATTTACGTAATAAAGAGTGCAAGAAAAATAATTTCTCGTAATCAAATTAATTCAATTTGTATGTATGCAAACTTTTCCTCTCTTACCCCTTAAAGTAGGCTATACTCCGAGAATATGAGAATGTCTAACAATAGATCTAGCAATTTTCGCCATACAACAATTTGACAAACGTGTGAACTGACAATTTGTGTTGGCAGATAAAGTTTTATGGAAATGAAATTTAAAGTTTTCTTACAACCATCTGAAATGATAATTGAACTTTTGCTAACAGTTTTTCATTGTCAGTACATTGATAGCCAGATCTTATAATATTGTTAGATCTGACAACCATGTCAGGTATCAGGTATTCGTTGGCGTTTACTCTGCAATGATTATTTTTTTATGCATTATTTTTTTTTAAATAAATATTTATATTTTTTACAAGGGCCATGATCAATAATACAGGTCTGTTTAATAATCCGGCTGATTTTTTGTAGCGTTGCGTTTTTGAATGTCCGAATAAAAACAAGATGTCAAAAGTTGAATTTTAATGTACTAGAGATGGGATCGTGAATGACTTTTCGATCACGCTCATGCAATCGCACGATAAAAAAATTTTTATTTATGCATGACAACATATTTTTGGCCACCGATCATGCACGATCACGCCAGTGGAAAAAAGTTTAGTCACAATCACGAAAACTCACGATCACGCCAGTGGAAAAAAATTTAGTCACAATCACGAAAACTCACGTTCACGTAATACTCACGAAAAAAATTATTATTATTATTGATCCGTTGTGCTATTCTGATAAATAAATTGTTTCAATTATATACCACTTTCTTAATACAAAAAGATGTCGAGGCATTCTCGATTAATAAATTTAAAAAATATTTTAATCTCTCAAAAAATAGATTTTAATTAAAAAAAATGGGCCAAGCAATTCCATTCAATATACATATAATAAAAAAAATTAAGAAATTCTTCGCGATATAACGAACGAGTCTGAAAATATATCGTTAGTTATAACGGGATTTAACGGTAGCTATAAATTGTTTAACATTTTTTTAAGAGTAAAATTATTTGCTTGCAGAGCAGCTCATTTTTATATTTATTCATTCCTGTATATTCATCCACACTAATAACATTCATTTATTAATTCATTTAAAAAAACTTCCCCTTTTACAGGGGAGTTTTAATTGAAGCAACAATAGTGTTGCCACCTTATTTGTAATTACACATATCATGTGTAATTTTTACTTGCATGTGTAGCCCATGCGCTATTAAAAATATCGTTTTTGGGCACAATTTTTTTTATTGTGATGACGACTGTGATAAAGACAGATAGGGATTTTCTGTTGAGATATTTTAATTTATTTATGAACCTGTTTTTCATTTTTTTGCTTTAAATTAACTAAGTTTTTGTTTGTGATTGTCCTTTTTACACAAAACAAAACTGTGATATGTTTAAGGAGCATGATGTAGAATTGGTCTAAGGAAAAACAAAAAAATTCCCTGAAGAACTTGGAAAATACCAACGAAACGTCGGAATAATATGTGAAAGAGAATCTTTTATTAAGTGACCTTGAAAGCGCAAATATTGAAAATATATTCATCATCAATTAATTTCGGAATGGCCAAAAAGGACAAAAAGTTAATCTAAACAAATCAAAGCACGTTATTTTGCAAAAAGAAAAAGCATGTGTAATTACTATTTTCATGTATAATTTTGCTTGTGTAATTTAACATTTCGTTGGTGGCAACACTGAGCAATGAGTATTTGTGCCTTTGCCAATGGATGTTCTCTCTCATTCTCTCTTTCGTATGAAAGTGTGCCAAGAAATTTCTCCTTAAAAACTTTATAGCAAAGCTTCATTGTATAACAGTTTTATTCTCACGTTTCCGCTTTTCTCTCTTATACTGCCTTTCAGGTCTTATTACAGCAAGAAAAACACTATAGAGCAATGTACTTAACATATTTGCTTATAAACATACTTAAAAAAACGTACATGATTCAATGTCTTCTACATAATAGATGTGTATAATTTGGTGTTGATTATTATATCCTTTAGATTACAGACAGTCAAAAAGTAGACTATTATTATTTGTATAATCATGCAGTTTTAGACACAAACAATATGAGAAAAAAGCCATTGAAGTTGGAATGAGTAGCATTAGCAAATGTAAGAGCTTCTCAATAAGATTTTTTTTAACATCTTTTAATAATCCTTTAACTTAAAGAATTCGTTTTTAAGGATGTAATGGCTATCTGATATCAAGCAGGTGCCTATCAGCCCTAAAGTATGCCTGAACAAAATCTTATCTAAAAAATAGTGTTCTTGCTTTGATGTGATACTTTGCAACAAAAGAATATTGTTTTACAATAAATTCTCTTTCAATCTTTTTTATAATAACAAATGTCATTAAAAATTGCAACCTTCACAAAGACAGTTTGGAATACTCGCATGTACATATGTTGATACATGTCATGCTTTCGTTCTTTATTTCTCTTGCAATTCTATTCATTGTCTCACCTTGAACTTGTTATCAAAAGTGTCAAAAGTATTTGCCATCAGTCTCACTGAAATTCTACTAGTATGTAACAATATTTTTTTTTGCAAAAGCTTAAGGACGTATAAGCGATTTACGTTTTAACTGAAACAACGAAAACTTCTATGAAAAAATGGCAGACTAGATTTTATAAAAAAAAAACAAGAAACCAAAGCATATTTAATGCAAAAAGGACAGGTGTTGAATATGAAATTATGTATATTGAAA
The DNA here is from genome assembly GCA_956483585.1 of Gymnocheta viridis. Taxonomy (NCBI): domain Eukaryota; kingdom Metazoa; phylum Arthropoda; class Insecta; order Diptera; family Tachinidae; genus Gymnocheta; species Gymnocheta viridis. The sequence goes on from OY101443.1 coordinate 13,631,942, forward strand.
TTTTTCGAATATTTTTTCTTCTTAATTCTTCTGTCCGTTTAACTTCGTCTGGAGCATAAGCCCTACAAGAAATGGATGACCGAAACTAATACGTACACAATTTTCATACTAAAACATTTATAGGAATTTCACATTTAAACAAACATGAGACAGAAAAATCCGTCAACGTTGATTAATTATATTGTGTTTTTCATATATTTTGGAATTACATGACAGAATATTTGTGGGTTGTTTTTAGTACAATTGCGTGTTTTATTGAAATCGATAGCAGTAAAAGTTTAAAATACTTAAAATTTTTATAAAAAAGAGTGTCGAAACTACAAATTTTCTGACATATTTATTCCAATCAATAAGATAAATATTTATATTTAATTAAATAGTATTAAAAAATTATCCTAAATTTAATACACTTTCACACATACACCTTCTTTCTATGCCCTCGACGCGTGAGAAACAAAGCAAGCAAGTTGGTGAGGAAATTTTTTATTAAAACCCACTGTCAAAGAACGTTTAGTGGCAGAGAAATTTAAATCGCATGATGGTGCTCCCGTCATGCAGTTTCATCCTCATGACACTAAATTGGAATGCCTTAAGGCAGAAGAAGCCACAACATGCCACAACAGAAATGGAAGCCAAGAAAAAGATAGATCAGTAACGCCCATTAACACAAAGTTCTGTTAGGCTAGTTTTATTTGTAAATTTACTATAACTATCAGTTCGTCAAAACTTAATTTTAAACTGATAGTTAAACATTTTCGTTAACAATAAAAAAATTTTGTTAACATGTTTTTATATACTATTGTGAATCACATCAACAATTTATTTATGAGAAATGCAAAACGATGTAAATAGCACCATCAACCAACCACATCTTAATACGATTTCTGCACAAAAATTTGCGTTTTTGAGATGAAAAAAGCTTCAATCAACTACATACATACATATTTTTTCAGCAATTTGTGAAAAATATTATTTAAATAAAAAAAGAAATAATTAATTTTTTAATGTTATAATTTTTTTTGCAGTTAAGAAATCAAACTCAAAAAATATTTCAGTTAATTGTAAATAAAAGATAAAACTGAACAGAGCCTTGTGTTAGTGAATTTTTACTAACTAAATTTAAAATTTCAAGTTTAGTGTTAACCTCAAGTTAATATTTTTATTGTTAACGACCCTAAAACCCTTAATATATCAATTTTATTTTACCTCTTGATTTTATTTATTTTTATATTTAAATTTGATTTTACAAAAGCTACAAAGCTGTATTTACACTATTGTGCATATTTTCTTATATAATTATAGTTGAATTAAAATTAAAAAGTCGCATTATATTTCAACTGAAATGTCCATCAACAATGACGAATGAATTCATCTAGTTTGACAAGTCAGCGGTGGCCACCGATATGTCCATCAAGATTGATTAGTCAAATGTGACTAATATTTGCATCAACGCTGCAAATATGTGTGAGCGGTCCAAACATATGTTCTATGTACGATAAAATTTGTTAGTTAGATAGAGATGCGAGATCACACGCACGCAGAAGATTCCATAATTTTTTTCATATTGGCCTTAAGAAAATTATAGAAACTTTGTTCTACGTGACAGTCATATTACCGGTCAAATGACCGTCACTTTTCTTGTACGGAGGCTTCTACAAAAATTTCTCCATGATATTCTTCCGCGATTTTTGGCGTCATTCGATGTCTTTTCCATGAAGTCTTTGGTCTTGTGGGTTCCAGTCTAAGGCATGAAAGATATAAAAGATTGATTGAAGCGGTGCAGAGGAGTGCAGAGCCGGGAAATCAAAGATGAAGCTGTTGAGAGATAGCCAACTAGAGGGATAGATATAGTTGCAATTCCGTGTTGGAGGGATCGTATAAGGCTACGTCCAGCGGGGCGTCAGCGAGAGAACCATCCAATGATCCAAATGAAGGAACTGATGCTTTTGAGTTTTTTACTGGACAGCTCCGAAAGGCTTTTAAAGTATCTTTTGCATAGGAAACAAAGGCGTTGATTCTCCAGTGCAGGGCAGTGCCAGAGTAGGTGAGCTATGCTCTCTTTCTCCTCTCATACTGACACTAGAAGCAATAGTCGTTGTAAGGGATACACAATCCTTTAGCATGGGTTCCAAAGATGTAGTGCCCTGTGAGTGTAGGTACAAGGAACTGCAGTTGTTTTCTGGAAAACAGGAAGAGTTGCTTTGTTCTAATCGTATCGATGCGAGGCCAGAGGGTTCTCGCCATCTGCTTAAAGCAAATCTTAAAGTTATTGATAAATTTTCTGTTGCAGATTTCCTTTATTGGTTCGTTGGCCAATACGTTTATTATATAGAGTTTTTTCATTATTCATAAATTTGCTATTAGAAGTAGATAGATAAGATATGTGACGTCCTTTCTGCTACATCGCGTTACATATAAAGTTCATTGAAAGCGAAAATTTTTTACATTTTATATCTGTTATCGAAACTGAACCCAAAATGCCACCGAAATCATTGATATCAATTTAACAAAAGTTTGTGATTTTGAAAAGCAACAATTTCTGCAGGAAATTCTTGTATTATACAAATAATTTTATGTTTTTTTTATTGTTACAGGAAATTGCTTCAATTTTCATTTTTCATTTTTTTTTATCTATTGTTCATCACAATTATAACAGTTCATTGAATAAAATTTCAATGTCAATAATCTGACTGTTGTTTTAAAGCTTTTTATTTTTATTAATATTATTTTTATTTGTTGTGTTAGTGCGATTGCATGCGGTTTTACAGTTAAGAAGCAAAAAGTTGGTTTTCTAGCTGAAGACGTTAACTTTTTGCTTTTTCAATCAAAATTATAATTCGTCTTTTTATGAAAACATTAATTTTGGCTGTTGGCTTTCACACCTTGTTTGTGTTTTTGTTGTCTTTGGGTTAAATTTAATTAAATTATTTTACGTTGAACCCAAAATCTAGGTGAATGAACGAATGATTGAATGGAGTCATTAAGATAAATATAAATGAAATGAATTTTTTTTTGCGTACAGCCTTTAGGCACTCAAGGAGACTAGACTAAATGCGAGTGTGTGTATTAACAAAATGTGCTTTTAAATTATATTTTTATAGACAAGTGTAGATGAACTTGATAAGCTTTGATATTTTAGTGAAAAGTAGGCAAAAAACAAAATATTTGTAGAGTAAAATGAGGTATTTATTGAATATTTTAATAAAATGTAATTATCATAAAATTATAAATTGTGAGCACAAGAAGTTGTGTAATCGATTTGGAAAAATGTGCGTGAAGATATATTTAAAAATTTATTATCCTACACACAAATCACAGAGTGTAACAGAGCTCTGTTAACATAATTACATGACTCTGTTAACATAACAACATGACCCTGTTAAACATTAAAAAAAAATTATTTTTGCATTACAAATTTTAAAATTGCAAAATTTTTTCAGAAAATTGCCCAGTAAAACTTAAATATGTTATTCACGGCAAGTATTTCCTAAAACATTTTCATAAAATATATATACTTCGAAGGAACTTTGTGTAGGAGTCGTAGTCGTGTCTAGATAAACTTTCAATAATCAGCAGTCTTAACAGTGTGTTTTTTGGAATTTATTTAAGAATTCAAGAAAAACACTAAAAAGGATTTTGATCCTTTTTTCACACATGTTGGGAGAAGGATGAAAAATAATTATTAGGGAGGACTCATGGTCATACGTAAATGAATGTCCAAGAGTTTAAAGTTTTAACGGTGCGTTTTTTTAGAATTTATACAAAATTTCAGAAAAAAAATAGTAAAAAAGGACGTTGGTCCCTTTTTCACAAATTGTAGGGAGAAGGGCGAAAAATAATTATTAAGGAGGACTCATAGTCATGCTTAGTTGAATGTCCAACAGTCAGAAGTTTTAATGTTGGGCTTTTTCGGACTTTATAAGAGATTTCAGAAAAAAAACAGTGAAAAGGACTTTGTTCCCTTTTCCGCAAATGGGAGGAGAAGGGCGAAAAATAATTTTTGGGGAGGACTCGTAGTCATTTACAGATAAATAATCGGTAATCAGAAGACTTAACAGTGCGTTTTTTTCATAAATTCTTTGTTAGTTGGTTACCTGCTACTTTTAGAAGCTGCTTGTTATTAGACCAATTCACAATCTTGTGCAAATGGTCTTGCATCGTAGCATTTGCAAAGTGCTGTAGAATATTTTTACTCTACACTAACAAAATACAAAGATAAGCACTTGCTACTCTTGTATAAATAATTAAAAGCTAAAGGTAGTAAAATATATTTGCAATCTACGCATGCAAAACTTAATTGCAAACCGGAATACCGAATTATTCTCTCGCCGCTCATTCATGCATGTGGATGTGTTAATGTAAATAAATAAAAAAAACATTTTTTTTCACAGCTGAATTTGAATTTCGTGTTTTTCAAGAAATTATTGCAAACTAAACCAACAAAACTGTTCACGATTAATGGAAAATGTTTACAATTGCAAAAATATGCAATCTCAAATACACAAGATTGTGAATAGGGCTATTATTTTCCTAAGCTTTGTTAATTTGCTTTTAGAAACTCTTTAAATATTTAAACACTACTTTCAGGCTGACTATTTAATAATTAGAAAAAAGTCAAAGAACCAACAGCGATATAGAGTTTTATTTTCCTCTAACTTTATAGCTGTTAGAGTTTCTTGTTTATTTGTATTTTATACTCCATTAGTGTCCTCCTTCTTGTTATATAGTTTTACTTATTCAACCACCAGCCAGCCCGCTTAAAACACGACGTTCTTGACTGTAATGTAATTTACCTCCTCCATAAATTGCACAAACATGTTGTTTTTATTTCCTACTTATACTTAAGCTAAATAAAAACATTTGTTTTGTAAAGCTAGAAAATATCGTTGAGGCAACAAAAACTGGAACATAAGAAATCCACAATTTCCTACTGCAAATATTTACAAAACTTAACCAGCATTAACTGTTCCGTCTTAAGCAACAGCAACAGCAACAGAGTCAAGAGGTAGAAACATTAATTGTTAAGCAATGTAAAATGTTGATACAACTAACAAAATACATACGGAAAAAATCAACTCTTGTTGTTTTTTTGTTTGTTGGCGTTTTTTTGTGTTTCTACAAATCTCTAATGCTTCTTAAGGGATCTTTAAACAAAACTAAAACTTCCAACGAGACTTGCAATTATGCGACAGCAACTTAAACCATAAATTACATTTATGTTTTACAGCACATTTTTTTTCTCAATAATGAATAAAAAAATAAATAAAATCCTTTGCTTCTTTAGTATCGCAGGAATGCTGAGTTTATACTCAAAGAACTCGTTCAACTGTTTTCTCCATTTCCATTTTTTTTGTGAAAGAATTTAAGTATTTACGAAACACTTAATCTTTGAAAGAATTGCACTATTAACAGCCAAGTAATGGAAGAGAAAAGAAAAAAAAACATAGCGATGACTTATATGTGATTGTGTGTATGGGCTGCTTTAATTTATAAGTTTCTAAATTGAACTTGTTTGACTGTTGTTTATTTATTTTTTTATTTTTATTTAATAAATAAGAAATACTATTACGAGTTATCTCGTAATTTTATTTGATAAGCATACTGAAGGAGAGCAGGGTCTTTAATGGAGATTGAGAATGTCCAATCAACAGGCTTAACGATTAGCACTCTTCTGCCAGCCATTTAGCCCATTCAGAATAGTAGGGAATCAGGCGTTTGAGAACAAACTTAGTAGACTAGAGTGGCTCTAGTCTAGACCATAGTTTTTATAGTATGTATATCGGTTCCCAAATAAGTACCAGCCAAATGGAATATGTATTTTCTATGTCACTCTACGCTTTGCGCGCATTGTTGGTATCGTTCTTACTTTCTAGATTATAATACTATTGAAACGTAATCCTTAATATTGTCTATATTGCCCAAACTAACTACTAAAACACAAGCCAACTAAAACACTCAAATAAAATTTTGCCAACTTGGAAAGAATTCATTTTTAAAACTGCCCTATAAACTCATTTAATAACAATAAAACAAATCACCATTGTGTTGTTAATATTATTAAGTGCTCTTACGTAACAAATTGTTTTGATTTGAATTTTTAATGAAGCAACAGAGAAATACACCGCATATTTTAAATTAAGTATCCTCAAAGAGTGCAAGTACAAGATGAAAAGGAAATGAACAAGGAAAAAAAAAACATTGTTAGTGTCCGACCGAACGCGCTATTTTTCAGACCGAATCAGAAACCGACCTTATTTTTATTATTGACTAGAAACAACTTCAAATTCGGTGTTGTTTTTGTTTAATAAAAATCAATAACATTTTTAGCCTTAGAAAGTTTGATCATGTGTATCCTGTTCTCTTGTCGGGCACTTTCTGAAAATCTCCCTTTTAAATTACCTTAAGTTCAAAACTCTTATTCTTTTTCACAAGATTATTATGACGCAGGAACCTAATTATCTTTTTGCTAGATCGACTAGAGGAAATTCTATTATACAAATCCGTCACCGTTACCATGCTTCTGAGTGTCAATTTTTTATTTTTACCATACGCCTTTGGAACCGACTACATAGAGAGGGATACTCAACGCACAAGTAACGCAATGCATTTTAGGAAATTATTGTTTAAACATTTTTCGTAATTTTTATAATAAATTGGCAGACCGGAGTTGATCATAATGTTAATTTCTTTTACTATTTTATATTCTTAATATTGTTAAAAACTTTTAGATCCTGCAATTTGTAATTTAATTTTAAGTAGAATTAAGCTATAAATATTCAATGTTCTGATTAACTTGTCTGATCCTAATACCGTAATTTATAAGATATTGTATCATGTTGTATTAGAAATTCAAATTAAAAATAAATAAATACAAATACAGTGGTCGGCATATTTATTTTGACACATGAGAAATTTTACCATTTTGAGTTTTTTCAGATTTCCAAAAAATTAAAAATTCCCAATTTTTTTTTAAATAAAATTAGCATTTATTTAATAACTAAAAAACATAAAATCATAACTTCTTAAATTAAATTTGCATTCTATGCAGTTAATTTAAAAATTTAGGTGGTGGCATAAGTATTTTGACATAAAGTATTTTAACTCTTTAAACGAAAATATGTTATTCCAACTTTTATAATACTTTTAGATATTTTAAATATTAATAAAACGTGTATCCTCCTTTAGCGGCAATGACTTTCCGGAGTCTTTTAGAAACTGAATCGATCAAGTTTTGAATGTATTTTGTTGGTATGTCCTCCCACAAAGATTTAACCTCTGAAATTGTTCCTTCTCTGGTTCTTGTCAGATCTGCGGTTCTTTGGCGCTTTATATATGACCAAACATTCTCAATCACTTTCAAATCCGGATTTTGGGGTGGCCAATCCAAAGTTTCAATGCAATTTTTTGTCAAAAATTTCTTAATCATTTCACTCTTGTGGCAAGGCGCATTGTCCTGTTGGAAAATAAATGACGGTCCAATCAACCTATCGCCAGAAGGAAATGCGTGTTCATTTAAAATTTTCTGATATAGCTTTTGGTTCATCGAACCGTCGATGGGAACCAAGTCTTCCAAACCTTTATATGCTATACAGCCCCAGAACATGACTGTGCCACCTTCACGACTAACTTTTTCGACAGCAGGTGCGATTTTTTTTCGACTTTTTTGATCTAGTCTAACAAAAAGTTTTTTCTTTGACGAGTGATACTCGAAAGTACTTTCGTCGGTCTATAAGACGCTTTGCCAGAATGATAGGGGGTTGTACACGTATCTGCTTGCGAATTCTAACCTTTTAATTTGGTTCCTTGGGGCTATACATGGAATTGATCTTGCTACATATGTATTAATGTTGGCTTCTTTTAGACGTCGTCGAACTGTTCTTTCGCTTAAATGACTATCACAGTGCGAATTCCATTCTAACGCAGCGGCTTTGGGTGTCAAACCTGGATTAGATTTAAATTTTCTGATAATTTGTCGATCTTCCACAGCCGTTGTTTTACGTTTTCTTCTTGTTCAAACCAAATTAATGACAGATTCTGTTTCTTTACATTTATTTATTTGATAATAAACGGTTTGTCTAGGTATATTGTACTGCTTGGCAATATTTGTTACAGATATTCCAAGATTATACTTGGTTATAATTTCACTCCAGACGGTGTTAGTTAATTCCGCTATTTTCCCCATATTTACACACTAGTAATAGAATTTTTTTATTTATCTTTCATCGAATGTTAATACTTAATACTCAACAACGACCGCTTTGTATTAAAGCTTAACACAAAAACAAAATGAGATGAAATTATAGAATGTCGAAATAATTATTCTTGTACCAAATTGCATTTCTCCCTTCAGAATAAGAGTCGGTAAAGATTTTAACAAAATATTTTGCATACGTATACTTAAGAATTAGTGTAAAGAAAATATCATGATAACTGTGCCATTATAGGAATTTCAATATTAAAAACAATAAAACAATTCTTCACTATACTTTGTCAAAATAAATATGCCGACCACTGTATATGGAAATACAAAACATAAAAAACCTTTTATTTTGACTAAACATGGGATCGTGTGTAACTTTTCACGATAAAAAAGTGCATGCGCATGCATGAGCAGAAGCATGCTCATGCACTACCTGATATTTTTGGATCACTTTCATTTGGTGATTGAAGCGGTTTTTTGTTTCGCGATGATGCTTGATTTTGCGGTGACCATTTCTAATTATGACAACGTAGATAGTAGTTTTGGAATTTTAATACATGACGAGGTAATTTTAGGCCATCCTGCACAAACAAGTACAAAATATTTAACTAAGTTCGGTGCTCGACGAAAATTTTATCGAATGTCGCACAAAAGGGTTTCGCCGCACCCTTACACCGAACCCCAACGTTCGGTTGGACACTAGAAATTGTTATAAATTATGATAATTATGAAAAGCGTATAAAAAAATCACGTTTTAATTGTATTTTAAAATGGTTTTCAGAAATTTTCTGTTTGAAAAGAAAGCAAAAAAAAAATTAAAATTGTACATTTCCTTTTGCCTTTATAAAATCTTATAGTTAAGCTGCTTATTTAAAAAAAAATAAAAGAAAAAAAACATTAAAATAATGTAAAATAAAACTCATTGTGAGCAATAAGACAAATAAATGAAAATAAAACATTTATGTTTCCCTAAAGAATTCATTAAAATCATACGCCTTTTTATTTCCTTTTTGTAGAGAAAACGAAAAATTTTTAATCATAGAAGAATACGAACAAAGCATCAAATGTACGTTCATATAAAGCTCTTTAACCCTAAAAGTATGTGCCAGATTATTACAAAGACGTGTAAAATGCCAGAAAGCTTTAAATAAAATAATCATATTTGTAATTGTTTGACTTTTATAACACTGGAGTGTATAATAAATATGTATTCACACAATAAGGACAATACGTGAAGCTCTATAAACCTGTCACTACTGTTCCTGAAATTTTTTACTTTCTGTGAAAATATTTCCTATTACAACAAGTTAGTTAGTTTTTTAGCTTTTGTAAAAATTTTTGGAGCATTTAGAACAATTTTTACCCAGAAACTTTTTCGATTTACAGCTGTTAGTCCTGAGATATTTCGAAGTGAAATCAATACACAGGTTGACAACTCTTAACATGTTTTTTTGTACTTTTCAGGAGACCAAAAAAAAACATTATTACTCCTTTACTAAACCGTGTTGGAAGTAAATAAAAAAACCAAAATTAGTAGGAGAAGTAGGGAAGGAAATTTTTTAAAAATATAAATGAAACGTACTAACATGCAGAAGGACAAACACAGTCTTTTGGCATTAAAAACCCGATTAGATTTTTTTGCGAGTTAAGAGTTGTAAACCAGTGACCGCCGATATGTATGTCATTAAAGTAAAATAAATGGCTTTTCTGCAATCCTGTGCAGCTAAGTTCATTTATTTTTCCACTTTCTTCCATCAGCAAATATTGTGTTTTCTTTCTTTATTCCTAAAAAAATTATTTTTTTTGTTTTCTTTCTTTCTTGTGATCACCAAGAGAACATAAAATACAATTGACTGTAATTGTTGGGGATATTATTGAGGATAAAAATATCTAATAATTTACTACGGCATATTTTAAGTAGAAAAAGGAGTGTTACTTATTAAAGATTTGAATTTTGGCTTTTACAATTTTCCCCCAAAATTTCAAAGTAAGTAGAAAATTTGAATTATGAGTTTCTTTTATCTACTCTCTACTAATCTACCTTATCGAAATCTATAAGTGTCTTCATGCTTAAAAGAAAGAAAAAATCGTCCTTAAGAACAAATCTATTTGAAAATCACACGTACCTCTTAGTCATAATGTTTTTATTAAAGGATTAATATTTTATAGCGTCACGTGTACTTAAGTGTAATTTTTATTAATAAAATTATTAATAAAGCATTGTTTCAGGCGTTATTGTTTGCTACCATTTCAAAGTTATTTTCAAGTAAATGAACCCATTAAAATATTGACTGCTTCAAGGCATTCAATTGTTTTTATTTTATTAATTAATTTTACCAGCACTTTTATGTTAACAAAAAGTTCTTCTTTGCATGCCACATTCATACAAGCAATATTGTTGCAGTTGTCAAGTATTTTTAAAAGTTTTGTAATAAGTGAAATATATTTTTGATTTTCATTCATGAAATTTATAAAAATTTTAGTTTTGTCAAATTACGTGTTTTTCCTTGAATTTATTTCATTCAACATAAAAATTTCAAAACTATTATGACTACATATTTGATAAAATAGTTTTTTATTTGTTGCTGACCAAGCAAGCAGCAGCATTTATAATTATATTTCAATATAAATTTGGTTTCATTACTATTATGTTTTGAGTTTTTTTCTCTTTTTTTTCGTTTAGTTTAAAGTCATAAAAGTTTGATAAATAAATTTTACCCGAAAGTCACGTTTGCTGTGTTGTATAGAAGCATATAAATATAAAATTTTATTTCATTGGATATTGCAATTTAAAGTTTATTTTTAATTTAGTGGAAAAAATCATGTGATAAATAGAATTTACTAAAATTATTATCATTATTAAATTAAAAAAAAAACAAAATTATTTCATTCCATTCACAGCCATTTTCAAATGAAAGAGATTTTTTAGAAAATATTTATATATATTCTGCAAAGCTTTATTCTTTTCCAACAGAATAATTTAATTTGTATTAATTTAAATTTTTAGCAAAAATGTTGTACATACGAGTATTTAGGGATAGCATGTCCTTTCCTTTAGCATGCATATTTTTCAGTTGTCGTTTTTAGTTTAATTCCTTAAGTACTAGTAGTTTGCATTCAACAAAATTGTTTCGCTTGTTATGCAATTTAATGCTGAACGCTTACGAGCAGTTTTTCCCAAAACCTCTTTCTCGTAAGAGATCCAGACAGCCATGATTGGTTTTTGCTTTATTATTTATTTTATTAAACACTATTAATAGATTTTTTTCTCATAAATCTCTGTTTCAATTGCAATTTACGTATTGCAAAAACTTTGCCATACATATCATGTATGATCCATAAATCTTTTTTAATAACACAAACACACACTTTTGTCATCATCATAATTTCTTAATAATAAATTATTATTTTTCTGTTTTTTAAAGCCAGCACTTAAAAAAAGATGTTGCTGTCGTTATTATTATTATTATTTTTTGTGGGTTTCGTCTGGAATCACAGCTTTACAATCTTGGTGAAATAAATTTTTCTTTTATAAATATTCTCTGTCAAGAAGTTTTTGTTAAAATATTAAACAACCAACAAAAAATTTACAATAAAATGACCTTCATCGGAGAAAACAAAAACTTGTTGTCTCAAATGCGTTTATTAAGATTAACAAAAATAAGCCATAAAACGTCAGTGGTGACCAAATAAATAAAGACTTTTTTTAACATCAACAATTTATTTTATATGAAGGCAGTTGTGATAAAAATAACTGAGATTGCTTAAGTGAACAGTGAGTTGAATTAAACAGTTGAAAATAATATTTCTCTGTAGAAGCTGAGCAATGTGGCAGTGAAATATCGGAGTTAAACAAAGTTATTTATTGAAAGAATATCGTGCAAAAAGTTCTCAAGCTTAATTAATAAAATTAATTTTAATAATAAGTAGATCGAAAAAATTTTCCCCAATAACATGAGTGTAAAGCTAAGATCACACTATCGACGCAATGTACCGATTTTTGCCTCAATTCATGTATCGATAGTGTAAGCGCAAACAATATTTTAAAATGCGGCAATCCGAGCCGACATTGTGCTGTGTATGGATAAGCAAAATCAACCTTGATGCGCCGATAATGTGAACACTCTATTGCACAATGTAACCAATCATTTTTTTCCCACAACACTGTACGAAAATTACAAACTTTATCCAAAATTACGGCGTTCCGACGATTGATTCTGGTAGAGGAGACCAAAACAGTATGTACATTAGAGTGGACGTTAGTTGTATGGAGAATTTTCTTTCATTTCTTATATTCTCTAAAAAATTGGTTCATTTTTATGTAAAAAAAAATACAACAAAATTTCATAGTGATAAAGACAGAATTAGCGGAGCGCACCCGTACCGTACTGTATCAGGTGTTCGTCTATGTTATGGGAAAAGCAATACAAAAGCTTACCGAATTTAAATTTACCGTAGTTGCAACGTAGCAAGCTGTATAAAATAGAAATTCCTAACGTTGTTACGTGACATTTGTAAGCCAGTGATGGGCTGTTTCTTTGGTACAAGTTAAGGGGGTATTTCCGCTCTTATTTTTGATACTTTTTGATAATAATATTTGTGTACTTTTGACAAAACAACTTAAAATAATGTATATTTGCATATATGTGTACATACATATCGTCATATAAAATGCAAAACGGCCTATTTTTTTTTTAATTTTTCAGGAGAGACAAAAAACTTAATAGAAAGCGAACTATTGTTATCAAAAAAACTATTTTTTGTAGGTAGTATCATTAATAAAATCGGAATTAATGATACTATGCTGAAAAAGATAATATTTGTTATCACAATAGTTTGCTTTTTATTAAGTTTTTTATCTCTAGTGAAAATTTAGTTATAATGTAGATAGGCCCTTTTGCATTTAATAAGACGGTATACATGCTTAGATGTATATAATAAACAAATACATATGTGACATGTACGTATATAATATATAATAATTTAAATGGTATCAATTTTTTTGTATGCACACATAAACACTAATTTGTTGTTTATATTTTATATTATAATTTTATAATATAAATGTGAAATAATAAATAATTTTTATATACATACATACACAAAATAAAGTTCTGATATCATTAAATATATTAGGTACTTTTTCTGCACAAGTCATCAATTGAAAATTTTTAATACCCATCACTGTGTTGTAAGCAGCTGTTCCATTTTCCTGACAATAAAACAAACGTACGTTTTTAAATGTTCCATAAGTGGACCAACGTGCTAACAGTACGGTATGGTACGGGTACAGTAACGCTCGGCTAACGGGGCCTTGAGTTGTGTTTTAGGGGTTGCGTCGGCCCCTCAAAGTTCGCCTTCACACATACATATTTATTCAAATGCATCTTAAAAAAAAACATTTTGCAAGAATATGATATATGACAATATTTTAGCTTTTCTAGTCAACAATATTAACCTAAAAGAAAGTTTTTTGCTAAAATTAATATTTTAGAAAATAATGAAGAAAATAATCAACAAAAATACTAAAAATTATATAGACCAAAATTATATTTATATAAAAAAATATTTTTTCTAAGCATGTACGGTAAGTAGAGTTTTTCCCGGGAATTCCCGGTTTTCCAAGATTTTTCATGCGAGATCCCGCGGAATAATAAAAAAAAAATAATTGACAACTTAACGTTTAGAAAATAGCTGCTTCTATTTTGGTATGTGTGCCGAATAGTAAGAAAAATAATTGAAAAATTTACGTTTAGAAAACAGCTGCTTTTACCAGTGTTTAAAAAACTGCAAAAACTTTCATTTCATTTGATTTGACTTGTGCTCATGCTTCTGAAACCAACGGCTTTTTTTTCTTATTTTAAGAATTTAATATTTTTGTTTTGGAATTCAAACCTCGAGTACCTTTGTATTATTTTTTCTATATTATTTTATGTTTGTTCGTATTAACTGAATTGTTATGCTTTTGTTTACGGCACGTCTCCACGCTCAATATTTATTTCCGAACATAAGCAAGAACGTCGGCAGCATGACGTCACAAATATGTTCATTTACAAGCTTATATTTTTAGGCGGAGTACACTTAGTGCACATTGGACATAAAACTAAAAAATTCGCTGTGAATGAATACAATAGCTTCAGCGTTTTCTGGGCTTATTTGATTTTTTTGTTGGTCAAAAAGCTTAGCAGATGTTAATAAGTAAATATATACATACATACATAATTGCACCTTTTTTATTTAATTCGCGGGAAAAACAAATGACAGAGAATTGACAGCCAAATTTGACAGTTTACTTCCAACATAATTGCTTGAAAATAAGTTTGAACAACTATTTCGCAATACACGTGCAAATAAATGTTTGTGCGGTCCACACGTGAACATATTGTGTTGGCAATAGAATTTGACAGTTGAAAACATAATTATTTCCAAGTTTATTGCACGTGAAGACCCCCTGTTATGTTCACCTATGTTTGTAAGGGCCAATAATTGACTTCGCATTTAAATGCCATTTAGCTAAATGCCACTTAAATTTAAGTTGCATTTAAATACAGTTTGAGTTTTTCAGTGTGAAATTATTGTTTGTATTTAATTACGATAAAAATATGGCAGCCTCACGAAATTCTCTCAATTTTCTTAGAGAAACAGCTGTTGAACAAAATTATAGAAAAATTTCTAATGTGGATTCTTTTTCAGGCTGAAAATAACAACAATGACAGGTTGCTGCAATGTTTTAAAAGTTTAAAACAATTTTAAAAACCATAAAAAAGAATAATATTAATAAAAGAAGTCCAAATTTCACTACAAAAGATGTTGATTTTTTAATGGCCGCAAATTTTTTGTTTACTTTGTTGCGCGAAACACCAACACGC
Source organism: Gymnocheta viridis (assembly GCA_956483585.1). Taxonomy (NCBI): domain Eukaryota; kingdom Metazoa; phylum Arthropoda; class Insecta; order Diptera; family Tachinidae; genus Gymnocheta; species Gymnocheta viridis. The sequence goes on from OY101443.1 coordinate 13,647,011, forward strand.
AATCAAAAACATATGTTTGTGTATGTATGTGTGCAAAACTTAAATGGACTTTAAATGCAGAAGAATGGTCATTAAAGTTTCATTTAAATGTCACATAATTTCGTACTGAAAAAATGAAATTGGTATTTAAGTGGCATTTAAAGATAAATGACACTTAAATGAGTAGTCAATTATTGGGCCTAAGTTTACTTTCATCTCATATAACAAAAATACACGTTTTCCGTGTTGGAAATAACCTTTAAGGAATTTAAAAACTAAAAGTTAAAAAATAAAGTTCCTGTGGTAATACCCCAATAAATTGATATATTATTAAAACATAAGGTATGTTTTAGTAAAGTCCGTGATACACTATCCTACTTACTAGTGCGATCTGCCAAAAAAGTCGTGTGTTCAAAAAGTATAATAGTGTGGCCATAAAATGCACTTGTGAGGCAGATTTTTTGACAAGTCTGCCCGACTTGCATATAATTATGAGAATTTCCATAAAATGATAGATTTAAGAAATTGAGTTGCAACGAAAACAAAATTAAATTCAAACTATTTATTTTATAAATCTGTAACTATTTGGGCGCCAAAAATCAATAATATCTAAAATTACTTGAGTGAAAAATACACATGTACATATGTATGTGTTTGCATCTTTTTTGTGTGATACTGTGTCAATGTGATTTTTAAAAGGGGGCAGAATTCTGTCAGATTTTCCAGTGAATGAATCGTACGACTGTGTATGATAGTGTATCATGGGCTTTAGTGTTTCAAACTTCCTAATACAATTTTTGTTAATACCTAACAAATTTAATTTTTATTATTTTATGGAGTGGGATCCTGGGATCTCGGGAAATTAAAAAAATGAAAATTTGCGAAAGAAAAATTCTAACGGTAAGAGATTATGTCTATCAAATAAATTGTTTCATACATGTAGTACGTATAGTTTAAAATAAAGAAATAAAACGCTATGACATTTTTTTTAAATATTTTTTTTACATAAAACTTAACCGGGAGCGATTTTGAAAGATCCTATCGGAATTTTATTTTAGAGGCGGTTTAAGTTTCCCAGCTTTTGCATTTTCTTGCAGCATATCAGTATATAAAACTATGTTTTCTTTACAGGTGATCGCATTGTGCCGACTATTGTCGCAATTGATATTTGGACGATATGAACCGAAAAAAATGTCTCAATAAGGGACGATAATGCGAAGGCTCAAAAATAAATTGTACAATGTTTTTACATATGTGCCGATATACCAGCAGATCATGGAAAGTGCTAGAAATAGTTGAATGGTTAATGGAGCAAGGTGAAGTCAATGACAAAACCTCATCTTCTCCGATAAAGCTCATTTCCATGGCTTCATGAATTCACAAAATTGTCAAATTTGGGGCTCAGAAAATCTTCATGCAATCCATCAGAAACAAACCAGCACTCGTAACGAATCAACTGTCTGGTGCGGATTTTGATCATTCGGCATGATTGGCGTTACTTTTTTGAAGATGAGGCCGAAATTGCAGGGACTGTGAACGGCATTCATTACAGGAACATGATAACGGATTTCTTGTGGCCTCAACTGGAGGGCGCTAAATGCCATACCGCGCATGAAATAATCGATTAATTGCATCAAAGTTTTCCAGACAAAATTATCTCAAGAATATTGATGTCAACAGGCGGCCACCAAGATCATGCGATTTAACGCCTTTTGTGGAATCTCGGATTTATGTAATCTAAGACCTAGCGCGTCGTCATCGGTGCGATACAGTTACAACACTGTGAGGGAGTCATGGAAATCATTAGAGCCGTGGGGACCATTTATTAGGGATATTTTATTCCATATTTAATCGGAACATGACTTCTTTGCAATACCATAAAAAAACACAACTTTTTAAAAAAATATGTGTTTTTATTTTAAGATGAAAAAGAGCATTCTTACTGAGACACCCAGCGTTTCAAGTAGAGAGGACTTCCGCACAAAATTTTATAACATGATTTGTTATGCCACTAATGAAAATCCGCTAAAAACATTTCTGCTTTATAAAAATCTTTTTAAGGAGTGGAACTTGCATTTATTATATATTAACCTGGACACTCTTCCACAAACAAATTTTAAAATATTAAAAACCCACTCACTGTCTTTCATTTCGCCTGCTTGCTAATCAAACTTGAAAAACTTCTTATTATTTAATTGTTCAAAATAAAGGATGAATGAGTAAATGAATGAATGAATGAATGAATTAATGAATGAATGGCCATTGTTGGGCTAAATGATAAAATTTCTATTTCGAAGAATTCAGCAGGTGCTATTGACAAATCTGCTTCTTTATTTTTATAAAAAGACATTTCTTTCTTCACGATTAATTTTTTAACTTAATAAAATTATAACTTTGTTGGTTGCAAAACAAAAACCTTGTTTTTTTTTCTCTAACTTATTCATGCTTATTTTACTTAAGCTGCAAACAAAGTAGTCGTCTGACGGTTTATATTCGTTACTTTTCTTTACTTCTGTAACTTAATTATTAAGAGTTTGGGTTTTATATTTATTTTTAATGGCCCTATGAGCATCAACTTTCCAGACCAAAAATTCTGTGCTTCAATAAGTAGCCACTGAAATTGCAAAAGTTTTGCGAAATCCTTCAAGACTAACAGCTTTTCATAACGAACAGCCACAAAAAAAATAATAATAATAAAAGCACAAATGCCAAACAAACATTTTGCAGTCTCAAGGAATAAAGCAAAACTTAACTACAAAAGTAATTCTATTGTTATTTACTATTAATTAAGCTCCAAAGTATGCTTCATAAGAAAAAGTCAATTTCATTGAGAAGCGGAAATAAAAATAGCACAAACAAATATTTAGCATACTTAAAGGAACAAATAAATTTTTTATACATGTATGTATAACCGGCGTTTGCACAATAATTAATTAATATATGTGCATATCCGGCATTAATCTTAATTAAATACTCTTAATAAAGTTGGCGCATTTTAAAGAGATTTATAAAAAAAAACACAATTTCTTCTTGCCAATGTTTTGCTAAATCCTTGCAAGGACATTTGCATTATTGCATTCAATTTATCTATCTATCCAAAGCAACTACAAAAACCAGTTAAAGTCTTGAATACCTTGACTATCAACAGCTACCGAAAAAAAAACTCTGTAAAAACATGCACACAAACACTTTATGACAATAGAAAGAGTATTGTTATAAACAAATTTAAGCTCTGTCTCTATTGTTAAATGACTTATGGACATTTGTTAAATAAACTGGAAATTGTTTGTTGTATAGCACTTACTCTACTTTATGTCCTTCATGTCCTTCTTTAATAAAAATTTATTACTACCTCTTCTTGTAACTCAGAGTTTTCCTTTCATAATATTAAACTAGAAAGTAGTTGTAAATATATCATCAGCATTTTTGTAAAAATGATAAAATATTAAACACAAGTTTATGACATTCACAACGAACAATGCAATCAGTTCATAAAAAAAAACGAGTTCTATGCTGTTCTGAAGAAAAAAAAAATGAGAAAACAATTATGATTTCTTTTTTTGTTTTTCTTGTATGTTCCTAGCAAGTTAAAAATTCATGGGTCAAAGCAAATATTGCTGTTGCTATTGTTTGTTAACAAGGACTTATAGGATTTATGATCTAAGGTATTCAATTCATTCACATACATATTTCATTTGTGTGATCGAAAATTGATTATTTATAATGCTCTCGAGCTGCAAATGATGAAAAAGTAGATTGTTTGTATTGCATTGCAAAGCAAAGCACTACAAAAAAAAAAAGAAATATCGACATTTTTTACAATAGAATTTAATTTACAATATAAGGAGGAGCTTACTGCAGTCAGTAACCGCGCAAATCACAAAATGAAAATATGGCCTTCAAGTTTGAAAAATATTAAAAATTGTATCCTTTTTGGAATTTTCAATTTTAAATACGCGGCACAAATATTTGTAAAACACTTGATTGCATCCAAAATTTGTCGAGTATGCAAAGCTATCGTACCCAGCAGTAGCAAGAGCCCATACAATCAATTGTTCACATGGCACAGTGTAAATCTTAAATAATTGGTAGCAGTCAATGCGGCTTTCAAACAATCAAAAGCATGAATAAATTGTTGGGAAACTGTGCAGATCACATCAGCTTGTGCCTTAATGAAAACTTACACTGTCTGATGTTATTCGTGAACTTCAGCATAATTTTGTAGTAACATGGAGCATAACATGGGGCCTTGAAAGTTTACTAGAAAGAAGACCGCGACTATGCTTACGTAAACGAAAGTAATGCGAATTTTTACCGAAAATAACTCCCCTCTTTATATCAATGGAGTACAACTTGAAGAGCTGGAATTTTTTTGCTACCTTGGAAGGCTTATTAATGGACAGGCCGGCTCCAGTGAAATTTTCTTACTCAAATGTAAAAGCTACTTTCTTAGACTTCTAAAAATTATCTGGTCAATTACCATCTCCAACTCTAGACATTGGGAATTAACACGAAATTGGAAGGAGACAAAAAGGTAGACCTGCAGCAAATCCATGCGCATATGATGAAAAACCAAAAAAAGCTGGAGAGAATTAAATCCTTTATTTTTTATATGCTAATAATCTGATCAAACTGTCAAGCTGTCTACAACACTTTATCGTCCTTGTAGCACAGCAACAGTCAGCGTATTAAGACAAGCATGCTTTTCACTTTGTGAATCATATTTAAAGCATGACACTAACATTAGGCGAATTTCCACAGTCTGCAGCACACTCCGAAATGCACAAAATAGAATTAAAAAAAAAAACTATCACAAGGCAACAAATAGATTGCTGCCACAACATCATTAGGACCACAGGAAACAACAACACAAATAAAAATAGCAACAGTAAAATTCGATTGAACTACATAAATAAGGAAACTGAAAGCATCTCCAGTCGAAATTACAGTTATAACAATACAATTATAATAATCGAAGGATCGACCAAATAAGCAGCAACATAAATGAATATCTGAACAATACAATATCAACAACTAATTCATGAAACACTCAAATCGCATCAACTATGAAGCAATATTTAATTAAATTCTGTTACGATAAAGAATATGAGATTTACGCACATTTCTCGAATTTCTCATTATTTCACTACACATGGCAAATTAGTTACATCGAAGTGCACCCCCCCCCCCCCCCTAACATTTCTCGTATCATTTTCTATTTTTTCTTGCTTAATTCAAAAAGTTTTAGTCCTGAATGTCATGAATCACATGAATTAAAATAATAAAACATTTTTTAAAATATTTGCTTTATAATTATATTTAGGTTGATATGTTCAAGCTAATTAATTAAGCTCAAATATAACTGACAAATTAATTTGAAAAGTATATAAATAAATAAATAAATAAATAAATAAATAAATAAGTAAATAAATAAATAAATAATTAAATAAATAAATAAAAATAGAAAAATAAATACATAAATAAATAATAAAAAAATTAAATAAAAATATAAGTAAATAAATACGTAAATAAATAAATAAATAAATAAATAAATAAATAAATAAATAAATAAATAAATAAATAAATAAATAAATAAATAAATAAATAATAAATAAATAAAGAAATAAATACATTAATAAATTAATAAATAAATAAATAAGTAAATAAATAAATAAATAAATAAATAAATAAATAAATAAATAAATAAATAAATAAATAAATAAATAAATAAATAAATAAATAAATAAATAATAAATAAATAAAGAAATAAATACATTAATAAATTAATAAATAAATAAATAAGTAAATAAATAAATAAATAAATAAATAAATAAATAAATAAATAAATAAATAAATAAATAAATAAATAATAAATAAATAAAGAAATAAATACATTAATAAATTAATAAATAAATAAATAAGTAAATAAATAAATAAATAAATAAATAAATAAATAAATAAATAAATAAATAAATAAATAAATAAATAAATAACTAAATAAATAAATAAATAAATAAATTAATTAATTAATAAATAAGTAAATAAAATAAATAAATAAATAAATAAATAAATAAATAAGTAAATAAATAAATGAATAAATAAATAAATAAATAAATAAATAAATAAATAATAAATAAATAAAGAAATAAATACATTAATAAATTAATAAATAAATAAATAAGTAAATAAATAAATAAATAAATAAATAAATAAATAAATAAATAAATAAATAAATAAATAAATAATAAATAAATAAAGAAATAAATACATTAATAAATTAATAAATAAATAAATAAGTAAATAAATAAATAAATAAATAAATAAATAAATAAATAAATAAATAAATAAATAAATAAATAAATAAATAAATAAATAAATAAATAAATAAATAAATAACTAAATAAATAAATAAATAAATAAATTAATTAATTAATAAATAAGTAAATAAAATAAATAAATAAATAAATAAATAAATAAATAAGTAAATAAATAAATGAATAAATAAATAAATAACAAAATAAATAAATTAAAAAATAAATAAATAAGCAAATAAATAAATAAATAAGTAAATAAATAAAAAATTACATGAATAGATAGTAAAAAAAACATATGAAAAAATAAATAAATGAATAAATAAATAAAAAAATAAATAAATACATGAATAAATAATAAAAAAATATATAAAAAATAAATAAATATAAATAAATAAATGAATAAATAAATAAATATATAGATAAATAAATAAATAAAGAAAAATAAATAAATAAATACATGAATAAATAATAAGAAAAAAATAAATAAATAAATAGAGTACAATGGAATAAATTAGGAGGATATAATAGAATAGGAAGCACAGAATAAAAAAGAATGGAATAGAATAAAATATATTTGAATAGTATAGAATAGATGAAAACAGAGAAATGTGGCTTGGATTATATTAGATTAGAAGTAGATCAGAATGTAGTAAAAGTAGAGTAGAGTAGAGAAAGGTGGATTTGATTAAAGTAATAGATTAGATTAGATTCGGGAGTAGATCAGAGTAGAAAACAATACAGCTGAGTTCCTGTAATAAGCTAGTCCACACATATAACTAAAAATATTCGTAAAATGTTCTTACACCTACAATTCTTCGACTAATAAATACATTCAATTTGTAATTTATATCACGTTCTTCGGAACGTTGTGTATTTTTTGTAAATCTCATTAATTTAAATCTCCCCAGAGAATAATGTTTTTTTTGAAGAATCCCTCGATTTCACCTTAAACAGGCCATTAAATACTGGACATGCTTTTTAATATCATTTTATCTTACTATACTTTTTGGCCATCCATACTCCAATGGGAGTTAAAGCAACACATACCCACTTGTACATGTGTATATTTCTAAACCTTTAATCCAACGTGCTCGTACTTTTTTATTTTAATCCATAAATTAAAAGCCATTTCTACGAGTACTTGGCCACATATATAATTTTAGAGAATAATAAAAAATGGCAAATGTTTTGTTTGTATTCATTCTTAACGAAACGAAAGGGTAAAATGGATTCGAGTCATGTGCGCTTAATATAAAGTTTAAAGGCAAATGAAAATAACAAAAAAAAAGTATCTTCAAGCAGTAAAAAAGGTAAAACGAGAATGCTCGTATTGGTATTATTTAAATGTGTTACAATCATCAATTGCATTGCAATAAAAATGTAAATTGCAGGTAATTTAATGTAGTATATCAAATAAACGGAAACGAAACTTGAATATAAATCCTGTTTTTTTTATTGGGTTTGCATGATTAATTAATTTGGAGCTGCTTTGAAGTAATTTTCTGGTTGTTTTTGTGATTTACATTTGCTTAAATAATTATAAGTTTTTTTTTTTTTAATTTAGTTTGTTAACAAAATTTAATGGTTGCCTCTTCTATTAAGCTTTTTTTTCTTAAATTTTTAATTTTTAACAATCTCCTGCAGTAACTGTTTTTAAGGGATTTTTTATTTTATACTGATTGGGGACGTTACAGCAAAGTGACTTTTAAATTCGTTAAGCTTTTGCATTGGTTTTCCCATGTTATACACGAACAGCTGACACGTTTTCTTAAAGCAACGGTACGGTACGGCTGGCTTTTTCTACCTTAACAACAAAAGTAAAATAATATATAAAACTTCTTCTTATATTAGAATATTTCTAAATAATATAATTAATGATCTACATAAATAAAATAAAATTTTTGTTGGGTAAAATGGACAGACATGTTTTTTAATGATTACTTTCAGATTACTGAACTCGTAAAAAAAGAAACTTGTGGTTTTCAAAACAAATAAGCGGAAGGGACGCGGATTTGCGTTGTATTCTATATGTCTGAAATAATTATAGTTTTATTTACACCACTTAAAATTTACCTAAACTTTATTGCTGCTGCTTACTTTCATACAATATCCTTAAACATTTTAATAATCTTGTCATCTGCTGAATTTTGAATTATAAAAAGCGTGTAAAATATGTACACTAGAGCCCCGACTTGCGTCGTCCCAATTTGCGTCGTTTCGATTTGCGTCGCTTTTTAAAAACTAGAATAATTTGATTTGCGTCGTTGCAATTTCAAGTTGTGTCGTTTTGGCCCCGATTTGCGTCGTTTTGATTTCGATTTGCGTCGCTAAAAACGGTTAAATTTTTAAATGAAGCATTGTCGATTACCATTTTTAGCATTTGTAGTGTAGTATTTAGCAAAATTTATTAGCTATTAATATTCAGCATGTTTCAGAAGAGGATGTCATAAGTGATGATACATTAGAAGAAAAAAATTAACAATCACCAATATTAATTTCCCATGCAATGGATATATTTTCTGAAAATGATCCTGACGAAAACCGTAGCACGGGTGTAGCAGCATCCGTTGATCAAGCCATTAGTTGTTACAAAGAAATATATCAACAAAAAAATCTTTAAAAATTCAACAAATTTAAACATTTTTGTAAGACCGTGTTGTTGATTTAGATTTATTATCTGAAGAGAGCTCAATGTAAACTAAATAAATTAAAATTTTTTAATGCATCTACTTTTTATGAATATACATACGACTACATATGTAAATGAATTTAATTTTTGTTATGTTTTTTTTTTCTTAATATATTGTTTTGTTATTTCTTTATAATAATTATAAAAATTTGTTGCAGTAAATGAGATAAATAAAAAAGTATTCATAATTGTTTTTTTTTTATCAAAAATATAAAATTTTTTACTTTGTTTGTAATATTTTCCCCAATAAATTAAATTTCAGTGCATTTATATATAAAAAGATGATTTGATTTGCGTCGTTTCGATTTGCGTCGCGTTTCTCCGGTCCCCATTAACGACGCAAGTCGGGGCTCTAGTGTACTTTAATAAAAATTAAATACAGTTTTACTTAAATTTTACTGGATACGATAATATCAAAATGTTAATTCCTTTGAGCTATTGATTGAACTTAAATGCGCAATTTCATTATCATCATATAGCTTTACAGCTCGCGGTGAGCCTTAGCTTGTTCGATAACTATTTGCTATTCTTCTTAATGTACAGCTTTCTGTTGCCATTTTCGAATACTCAGTATACATAAATCGTCTTCAACACAGTCCTTTCATCTGGTTTGCGGGCATCTTCTTCGTCTAGTGTTTCTGATATCATAGGCCTGTCCTACCCAGACATTGAGCCTTTATGAATTTCACTATGTCCTCTCCTTCGCATAGCTCGAGCAGTTCGTTATTATTTTATTGAACATATTCGCCGTTTTCATCTCGCTTTGGGCCAAGTATCTTACAGAGAACTTTACGCTCGAATATTCTTAGACGTTGTTGTTAATTTTTTTGTCATGGACCTCCTTTCACATCCATATGTGGCGGAAGGTCTGATAATAGTTTTCTATATGTTAAGTTTGCATGTCTTCGATACCAGCTTAGATGAAAGTATTTTCTGCTGCCCGAAGTGCGCCCTATTCGCTGGCAATAGCCGAGCACTTATACAGTCTTGCATACTATTGTCGCTTTTTAGAAGGGCACCCAGGTGGAAAAAGTTAAGGTACGGTCACACTTGGCAAACATTTGCCCAAAAAAACGTAACCACTACTATTGCTTAGGATTAGAGTGATTTAACTTGGTTTTTATATCACAAAATGAAGTCAATTATGCCGCAAAATCCTATTTTTATATTATTTTTAATAAATGCAAACCCATATATTTAAAAAAAATATTGGAATTAAAGAAAATGCAAATTTATCTTGTCGGTTGGTTAAGTTTTTTTCGGCAAATGTTTGTCAGTTGTGACCGTACCTTTAGTTACACCTTCGAAGTGGTTGGTATTCACCAACATATTTTTATATCATGTACAGTTCGTCGATTTTCATTCGCAGACATTTTTAGGTATTTAATCTATTGTTCATTTATTATAAGGTTTGCTGACCTCTCAATATTTGCAAATATTTTCTCCATATATCGGATGTTCATTGTGACAATTGCAATGTCATCTGTGCACTCACAATATTATTATATGTACGTTATTCAAGAAGTGATCCGTTCAGTCATTTTTAAAAGAATAAACATTTAAAATTGTAAGCAATTTTATTTTTAACCGAATCCAACATTCATTCAAAAAACTAAGGACATATTAATACGGATTTTCGGTTACATTTAATATTGTCCGTTGTTTTCAAGTGCTGTTTTTTTTCTTTGCTTGCTTTATTTGATTTGTTTGAGATTTCCTCTCCTACACAAACAAAGGAAAAATCTTTTATTTTTACGGCCTTAAATCAATTAATTTTTTAACATTAAAAATTAAATGAACTTTTGTTTCAATTCAAATGAAAAATGAGTAGACCGGTTTTTAAGTGAACTTTCATTTATTTTAAATTACAATTTCAGTTAATTTTACGCACAGAATATTTTGAGTGTGAAAATAGTCAGAACAGATCTGCTAAGCAGTACAGCTGTTCTCACATGACCAGATTGAATACTACTGTTGAAAACGAGTCGCCTTATTTTACTCCACTGTTTAACTGGAAGGCGTCAGTTGCTTTCTGTTACACCCTTAGCAGTAGTAATGTTTTGAGGATATTCCTAAGTCGGAAAAGCTTGAAGTATTATGTTTCTACCGATGGAGTTAAAGGCTTGCTTAAAGTCTATAAAAAGTTGATGTATGTCGATACCACATTCATAACATATTTCGCAGATCTGTTTTAAAAGAAATAGTTGATCAACTGTGGATCTGCCGGATATGAAAAATTCCTGATATTCTAGCACAGTTTCGGTTGATTATTCGTTCGAAAAGTATATTCGTAAATAATTTGCAGCAGAAGTCTAAAAGAGTTATTCCTTTATAGTTATCGCATAGACTCTTATCACCTTTTTTTGTGTATTGGCACTATGAGGCCAACGCACCACGATGTCGGGATTTGTTTCTGATGCCAGATATTTATTAGTTTGTGCAGGGCATTGATGCCATCGTCACCCATTGACTTAAAAAGTTCAGCCGTAATCCATTCGCAATTTAACTGATGAAGACTACAGCATTAATCCTATTACAGACAACAAATCCTCCTTGACGAACGCTACATTCGTTCATGTTTTCACATTAAAATATAAAAATGTTTTTATCTTCATCTTATGCATGGGGTTTAGTAGGAATTTCATAAGAAATAACTTTATAGCAGGTATTTATTGCGAAATAATTGATCACAAAGTTTTGTGACGCACGCAACAAAAAAAAAACGAAAGTAACTTTGAAAGTTAAAGTGTGTTTTCATAATTTTTAGCGAATTTTGCAAAAAAATAAAGCAAAATCTAGTTCCTAAAAGAAATATGAATATAGGAAATTTCTAAAATAACTTATTTGCAGCCAAAAAATATTGACGTTTTTTTTTCTCTAAAGACGTGAACTCTTTGTGACACACGTTACATTTTTTCTATTCTATTTTCTAATCTGAAATTTCTGCCTAATTCAATGTTTCCAAAATAGTAAACACAATTTTTTTTTGTTAAAATTGATGTGAATTCAATGTATAAAAATATGGCTTTCGATCGGGTCATCTTCATTAACACTAAAGTCAAAATATGAATACCTAAAAATTATATTTTCTGGTATGAAATTAGAAGATCAGGGGTAAAATTTGGTAATAAATTGTTCATTAATGATTATCAAAATACATTTATTTTATTTATAAAATTATTATTATTTTTTTTTTGGGAAAGTAAAAGTTTGTCAGTAATTATCCCCACCTTAGTTTTTATTGCTTTTCATATTTGATAAAACAGGTTTTCGTCCTTTATGTATTCAAAACTTAAAACTGTCATGAACAATTGAAGCGACTGGAACAAACTGATATTGTTAAACTTTTTTGGGCTAAAACCGATATACAAATCGATTCGTATTGATTTTAGATATATTCTGATGTTTCAATATTTTGTGCACAAGAAGAAGTTACAGCAAAAATACTAAATCGGGAATTTTCGTGAATTTTTTGGGTGAATAAAAGTTTGTTAGTAATTTTAACTAGTTTCATTTTTTAAAATAAAACCGATATATCCTTCGATTTGTATTGATTTTAGCTATATTCTAATGTTTCAATATTTTGTGCATAAGAATAATTTTAGAAGTTACAGGAAAAATATTAAATTGGAAATTTTCGTGAATTTTTCGGGAAAGTAAAAGTTTGTTAGCAATTATCCCCCCTTAGTAATTTGGTACGATTTGGTAATAATTTGTGCATTAATGATCATCGAAATCTAGTCTAATATTCCTTAAAAAGAAAGATAAAAAATAAGTTGGATAAATTAAAAAAAGTTTGGTTGATGGACTGTTTCTGGGACTTGCCCGTATGCAGATTTGTGCTCTTAAACTTTTATGTTCTACTGATTATTTATAATCTAGAGCGTATGATTTATATTAAATATTTCGTAGTGATAACTCATTACTCATACGTTAAGTAAGACAGACCCCCTATGATTCTTCAAGGATCTGCTAAGTTAGACATAAATAGGTTTAAGTATTTTACATATTAAAGCAAACTGTATTGGTATTGGTATTTTTTTATTGAGACTTCATTTCTTTCATAATACAGGATTACCCAACATAAATTCAATGAAAACTTAAAACTATTAAGTATTATTTTAATGACATAAGCTATTTTTTGAAAATGCGACATGCTTATTAAGTTAAAAGATAAAAAAATATTGGAATTTTTAACATTAGTTTTGTTAATTACAATGCTTGCTCCCGGCACTTGTCAATACTAGTAACGCTATGTTTACACTAAATGACCTTAATAATACTAATATAACAAACTTAAATCTAAACCTTACAACACTAAAAACAAATTAAAACTAATACAAACAGAAAAAAAAACAATTAAATAAAAACAAAACAAATAATAATAATAAAAAAAAAACATTAAAAAAAAAAAAAAATTATTACCCCCTGTGAATGCCGGGAGTATAATGCGTGTAAAAGTTTTGCCTAACAAAACTATTGGCCCCTTCTCGTAAGATCCCAATACAAGAAATATATTGCGTATTTGACCAACTGAAATCCCGCTCGCTGGATAAAATATCCTGAATGACATTACCTTCAAAATAAGACAATTTTGCCACAAAACTACTCATCAACTCGAAAGCATACTGAGATAAGGCAGATAGTTTGGAATTTTCATAAACATATTTATTAGAAAACCTTTTATTTAAAGATTCATAACTTTTCCCTATGCATTTCCGCACTATATGGCGTTCGAAAATCTCCATTCTTTTCATTACAGTTTTCGAGATAAAGCAAACTGTAAATTAACTAAACTCTTATAATAATATTCTTTTAAGAATAAAGAAGTGATAGCCTACTTTTAGGATGAGTTGTTTTCATTTTTATGGTTTATTAAATGTGCCAACATTTATGCAAATTCTTAACAATTTGTTTAACAATTTTAAATTCAACAAATAAACATTAAATATTCATGTATTTTATTATGCCCACCCCAAACCACAAACACTCTCTCAACCCAGCAATTCTCAGCAGAATGATTGATGAATGTTGAGGATAGTAAAAAACAATTTTTTTTTGCTTTCGCACTCAAAGATTTGTTTTATACTCTGGGCTATTTTTGTGTAAGTACATTTATATTTGTGGTTTTATGTGGCCCTCAGCTTTTTTGTTTCTTTTGTTTTTTTTTTGGCTTTTTATAAACGGTCTGTGCAACAAAAGTCCCAAAATGACAGCGCCAGGAGACAGTGACATGGTAGCACTTGTAACAGTATTTTTATTTTGCAAATGTTGCAAAAATACTTTTGGTTTTGAATGATGACTTAAAAGAGAATGAAGGCTTAGCGAGCGATGGCAACAGCTTTAATGATATGAAAAATAAAGTCTAAAGGGAATAAAAATAAATATTACTGCAATGTTAACAATAATCAAGACTATACAGCCTTCATATCTATCTATTTATTTATTTACTTTTCTTTTATCATATACGAGTATTTTGAGGCACAATAAAAAAATTACATATATTGAAAGGAAAAGAAAAAGAAAATTTAAAGCAAATAAGCAGAAATTTAGTTACAAAATGTATTTATTATATTCACTTTGCTGCTTTAAACTAGTATCCAGTTAAATATCTCTTTTAAAATCAAAACATCATTTATATGTTAAAATATGTTTTCCCATTTTACTCGTAGATTAATCAAAATGTCAACCTCAATGCAGCCCAAATTGAAATCTTGAAATATTACATGAAAACTATTTACGATTTACACATTAACACAATTATTTCTGTGCAGTAATTTTGTTATAAACAAACACATAACAAAACTTGTTGGATAATTTAAATATTTAGCAAACTGTTCAAGGCAAATAAAGTCATTTAAAATTTAATGCATTTTAAACTAATAGACATTAATTTTATTTTAGAGAGCTTAATTTCTGGCAAAAGTCAATCAAATCTTCTTCACAAAAAAGAAAAACAAAAATTATAAGATATTTTAAAGGGAAAGGATACTACAGGCAAATATTACTTAGCCATTTCATGTTAAATACTTTAAAAATAAAATGCTTAAGACATTTTTGTAATAAATCTTATTTAAATATAGAAAAAAAGTATTTATATCGTATTATTTATTAAACATTTCATTAAACTTATTTAAGTTCAATTACCATTCAGTTTTTTTTTAAATTTATTAACGAAATAAATAATAAATGTACTTTAAAATTTTCAGGAAGTTAATAAAATGCATTTATCTTGTAGTACTCGTATAAATTACGAAATGAGCAACACAATGCCATTCTCATCAGAATGACCAAATCATTTCTATTTAATAGAGTATCGATTTATTTGACTTTTGGTTTTGTTCGCGTAAGAAATTAATCGATTTTGGGATTTAAAAATTGCTGGATAAATCGAGTAAGGATTTTAAATTTTTCGAATAAGTAGAATAATTCAAATAATTTAAAAAAATTTTCAAATAATCGTATCCAATGGAAGAATTGATTTAATACTTTTATTATATTAATAAACAAACAAAAATGTTGTAAAAAAAATAAACAATAAAATAACAATTCATAAAGTTCTAAAACTTGTAAAAAATGATAGTAAATCAAAAATTATGTTTAACGGAAAATTGTACCTACTGTTGGCGAGATTGGAATCACATCTTTTAAAATAGTCTTTTACAAATAGTGCACAGTTCAGATGTTTGCTTCTTAAACAGTTTTTTGTTTGTTTTGTTTTCATAAAACTTGAGCTTTAAAATATCCTTACACTTCAAGGAGATGTTGGCGATAGCGCTAGGATTGCGTTAAAAAGATTTTCAAGTTTTCTGATTTTTTCTTTGTCTTATCTAAATACATGAAATCATCCATTATAGGAATACTAATATAGTTTGTGCTAGTTTTTTTCTTTAATTTGTAATACTTTGTATAGTTTTTTTTAAGTTCACCCATTTACCACACATTTTTTCTTCCAAAATATCATCGTCTGATACATTTTGCTGAGATCAACTCAATTAATGTTGCGGATTCTTTACTGAGCTCTTTAATGGCCACGTCATTTTACTCGATTAATTGACATCAATTGTTCGATTTATTCGTTAATCGAAACTAATTATTTTCTTTATTCGATTAATGGAACAAAGATTAATCGAGCTGATACTCTAGTATATAATAGTGAAAATACTTTGATAAAATCCACTCTAACACAATCATTGCATCTCAGCGGCTCTAATATCTTACAAAATCAAGTTTCTCTTATAAGCTTTGAAGAATCCATAGGAAATATCTGAAACGGGTGCTCCAATGCTCCAACTACAAGTATAATTTTAAAACATGTTATTTTGATACTGATACACTCCAAATATTCTGTACGTAAAATTAACTGAAATTGTAATTTAAAATAAATGAAAGTTCACTTAAAACCCGGTCTACTCATTTTTCATTTGAAACAAAAGTTCATTTAATTTTTAATGTTAAAAAATTAATTGACTTAAGGCCGTAAAAATAAAAGATTTTTCCTTTGTTTGTGTAGGAGAGGAAATCTCAAACAAATCAAATAAATCAAGCAAAGAAAAAAACAGCACTTGAAAACAACGGACAATATTGAATGTAACAGAAAATCCGTATTAATATGTCCTTAGTTTTTTGAATGAATGTTGGATTCGGTTAAAAATAAAATTGCTTACAATTTTAAATGTTTATTCTTTTAAAAATGACTGAACGGATTACTTATTGAATAACGTACAGTCCGTTACTGTAATAATATTGTGAGTGTAGATATGTATCAGACAGTTGCATGAACTAAAGAAAAAGCATGTTTGAATATGATCTCCTTGTTTTTTGTATCAAACTCAACTCTGTTTTTTTAAATATGAACCAGAACTCAGAGGATGATCCCTACACATGCAATGCATTGTGATGGAACTAGTGGAAAGGTGAAGCTTCATTCGTGTTTTACAACTCTGCCTTTTTGCAGAATTATTAGAGCAGTGTTGCAGCGCCCCTGGCGTTGGGGAAGAGGCATTACGAGGTTTGGATGCTGTGCTTAGTAGCCACTTTGTATTGATTATTTTAATTAGCTGGTGATTCTCAATACCAACGAAGCAGGGCGCTCTGCTGGTACATTAGAATTAGTATCAGCTGAAGTTGGTACTGTTTAGTGACCAGTGACTATGCTTTCGCCACTGAAACTTTCCGCACTCAACTGGCACAAAGGTCCACTAATGTACATCATAGAAATGCGTATTGTTTTTGTGAAACTGGGTTTGAACTGAGGATTTTAGGTTTGTAGTCAAGGTGCGTACTATCTGAGCCAACACCACTCTATTCCTCTATTCATTGTATTGAAGCAACGATGAGTAAATCACCATTATTCCAGTTGGCGACATCGACGTCACGTTAACATAATACTAAAAAAATTGGAGCTTGTCTACTCTTTCTCAAAAACAATTTTGTGCTACTGGCAGTCTATTTCTGCTTTCTAAGGTGTAGAAAATAACATGAGCCTGTCAATAGTAGTCAGTTGCTTTCGAAAACGGGTAGACAGTCCCCAATTTTTTGGTACTGCGTTGACGTGACATCGATGTCGCCAACTGGAATAAGGGTGAATATGTATGAACTATAAACACTACAGAGCAGGTATGAGCTTGAACACCAGCCTGACTACATTTGAACATAATCATAAAAACTATGAGCAAAAACAAACACGATGACATGTTACAAGAATCAAATACAAATACGGTAAAATAAATTATTTTTATTAACAGACCGAAAACATTCTCTTCACTTTTTTAGTACAAAAATAAAAACTAAAATAAGAATTCACAAAAACAACAACTTTGAAATATATATACATGTATGCATATACATGTATGTGTGTATTTGTACTGTTCGAACACAACCATATGTCCACGTAGCAATAACTTCCCTGCAGGAAATGACAATAGTGAAATTATATTGATTATCTACTGACGATGTCACCAGTACTACTGACAAATTATACCCCAACTAATGCTATCTACTATTGAGTTTTAACACAGGCTTGTCCTACGAAATCTACCAGTAGACTGTGTCAATACTGACTAGGTAGTTCTTGTGGGACCATATGAAAATGTCAATAGTAAGATTGTACTGACTTAATATTGACGATATCACCACACTGTGGGATATGTCCATAGTAAAACTGTACTGATTCACTATGGACGCTATCGATATTTTAATTTATTTCAAACAGGTACAAGTATTTATTTAAAATAAAATTTAAAAGTGAGATAAGTTATAGAATATTTTACAGTTTTCTTTGAGGTATAATTTTCTTGTTTTTATATAATCTAAAAGGAACTTCGTTTCGTTTTAAATTAATTATTTGTTTTAACCGTCAAACGTTTTCTCTACCTACCAAAAGCAAAAGACAAAAAAAAACAATTTGTTGACAGTGTCACAAAAATGACACCATAATTGTTGACAGAAATATTGAAATGGATACACTTAACCCCATGCTTCCGTCAGGGTTAGGACAAAAAATTTAATACTTAAATTAATTTCTTTTTAATTTTGCTTTTAGGAACTTTAGAGTCCTTACGAAAAAAAGAAAACGAAAGCGCAAATGAAAATCTATAAAAGCTGCTTAACTTTAACTGGTTCACTGTTGCAGACGTACATCATCTGACTCAAGTGTAGAATTTTTTTCCATTTGTCGAACGGTGTAATTGTTACAGTAATCATACCATACAGATTGTAAGAAACCATTTAATTTTAAATGCAAATTATTTCCTTGTGATATGTTTATTTCTTTATCTTAATATCTGACTGTCTTTGTCAGCCTTTATCTCTTAAATTAATTATTTAAATTTTAAAAACTACATAAACAAAAAATTGAAACCACAATTTAAAGATTAAATTTAAAATAATTTGAATGACTATTGAAATGATATGAATAGTTTTAGTAGGAAATATGCAATTACAGATAAATCTACAGACAATTGGAAATAACTGCGAAAAGCTTTCAATAAATTTGAGTGCGAATATTGCAAAAAATATTTGTAATTTTTTTCAACAAATTTAAATTTGTTTTCATATGCTTTATCAAGACGAACAATTTTTAATAAATGTGATAATTAGTAAAAAAAAAGGCAAGAGGATAAGTTAAACTAGACCATTAGCTGCCTTTGTTAATTATCTATTGAAATATTATATCCCAAACTCTTTTTTTTTGTCTATTAAAAATTCAATTAAAGGCTTTCAGTTTTTCTTTTGCCCCTAAAACATTTTAAATTTTATATGCTTCTTACTATTTTCCATTATATGTACGTACGAGTATGTATGTATGCTAATTATACCAATTAAAGTAGATTTTTAAATACATTTACTGGAAGTTACAACTAAATTTTCATTTAACTTTAATTTTACCAACTACTCTCTCCATTTAATGTTGTAAAACTTTTAGTTATTTACATAAACTAGTTAATGTTCTGAACATTTTTAGCATACAATGCATATTTTTCAGTCTACTGCATACGAGTGAGAAATTATAAATTGAAAAACTTTTTCAAATGGCCACAATAAAAATGTTCATAAATTCATGTACATCCAGCCAGCTACACCATTTAGTAAAAGAAAACTTAGCATCATATGATTATGATTTTTTTTTTGGTTTCAGAAAAATTAAATCGAGGGTCTAGTTTTTTTTTTGTCGAATAAAAACACTATTCGAGTCGTTGTATCTGGGAAAATCTTTATGGAGAAGGGAGGATTTCCGAAAGAAACCACTATATCCATTCGGCGTGCACTGGCTGTTTAAGTGTGGTTGCACAGAAAAAAACAAAAGGGCTTCTCATCAGAACGCACATAGGAGTATTTCAGCTAAGAAGCTGGCTAAAAAGACAAAAATGAATTTAAAGAAAACTTAAGAAATAAGTACGCAGATCGATATATAATAATAACATTTTACATCATATTGTAAATTTTGAAGACTTTGTGTTGCGATTTGTAGCCCTGAGACACTGCTATAGTCAGGAAAGTGAAGAAAATTGCATGCGTTTTTAATGTTTTTTTTTTCGGTTTCAAGATATTTATATGACATTTTTCTTGTGGCTAAACGATTGCAGAAATTACATTGGCTTCTTCGCTATAACATATAATAAAAAGCTATTTTCAATATAAAAAAATACCTTGAATAATATTGTTGAAAGAAGTCCTTTAAAAATTAAAAAATAATTTCAAGAATATCTCAGTACAATATTTTTCTGCTCATTGTTTGTTGACTCCATTCTGAGAATTGCACGTGAAAGTAGCCCCAAATATAAGAACTACTGCATCATTAATTTTGTCAAGTTAACTGCATTAATAATTTAATGGCCAGTCAGTCACACGATTTTTTTCGATCAGGGTGGATTTTTATTTATTTTTAGTGGATAAGAGATCATTCTTACCATGTTTAAGCAGAATCTACAAAGAAAAGCATTCGTATGTTGAATGAATTATAGCAAATATGAATTTTAGATATATGGGGAAAAGTGGGCGTAGAAGTGGGCATGGCGCATTGTTCCAAATTTCTGGTGAATCCATAGAGAAATGAAGTTTTGTATACCGAACATACAAGCAAACCAAAGATTTCCGACTTCCGAACCAAATTCAAATATTTTAAAAAAATGGACGTAAAAGTAGCCATAGAAGAAAGACTGGTCAATTAAACTTGTAGTTGGGATCAATTCTCGAGAGTAAGATCAAGTTCAGAGGGAATCAATATATAACATAAAAATTTTTATATAGAACGACTTCGGGTAAATAGGAGTTTCAGATATATGAAAGAAAATTGAGTGTGGTTTATCGGAAAATATTCTACGGGGCTTTGTCCAGGTTACGTGCACTTCGTGTTTCAAATTTCAGAAAAATCCTTTGAGAAATGTACTTTTATATAGCGAGCGTTTGTGGTAAAATATTAAAATTTCATTTGGCCCCACCCCTCTATCCGCAGAGCAACAATCGATATGAAATATGCTTTAAGATCTATTCTCATACTAACGAAATAGACATGGAAAATTTCTTAAAAATCGGTAAAGCCGTTTCGAAGGACTTCAAACACAAACACCTCCTCCTCCTCAAAATGAGTCCCAGATATGAATTTGTTAAACGCCCATACACGTGTATATTCTTTGCTGCCCGCTATAGAACCTTTTTGTTTTTTCTGCGATGCACAATGCAATTTATTCGACACTTTCAGAACAAGAATTTTATTTCCAAATCAATATATATATATATATATATATATATATTTAATTATTGGAAAGTGAACAAATTATTAGTGTTGCAAAAATAGAGTTCCAAATGTAGTCAACATATAAACAAACACTCACATTAGACAGCTTAAACACAATTTTTTTTCTTGCTTTTCCTTAATACTCAATTTAACTAACACTTTTAAAATTAACTGCCTCAAAAGTCTTTATTTATTTGTTGGCATTTCAAAGCAAAATTTTTAAAATAAATTTTTAATGAACTTTATTCAAGAGTATTTGTCTTGAGACTTTTTGTGTGCACTATAATCCAATTGCTTTTGCATTTTTTAAAACTTTTTCCAGATGCAAACGAAAACTCAAACTCAAACTCAAACTTTTCTGTTTTGTTTGTTGGCTTTTAAATATTTAATTTTTTTATAAAAATAGGCTGACATTTTCTTAAGATTTTACGAAGAGAAAACTTTTGCATTTTTCGCGTTAACGAATCAAATGTCAAACTGTTGGTTTGATAAAACTCAATTTAAAAACTATAAATATTTTAAGATAAATGGAATAAAATTGTTAGCACGAAGTTGAATGCAATTAAAGTGCAAAAATATTATTAGTTGAAAATATCTAATTGAATTTCCAAAAGAAATTTTAATAACACTAAAACGTTTCTAGACAACGGATAAAATGTAACCAAGTGTTATCAAATAACTTGAGTGCTTTATTTAGTTAATTTAAAGTAAACAAATAAACTCAAGAAGTAATTGCTAAATTCAATTATTTGATAGCAAGTAATGTTGGTGTATAAAAAGCTTTTTCATACATAAATATTCGTTTTCGTTTTTTGTTGGAATCAAAAAATTTTCTTTATCTACATATATAAAACTATTTAAAACAATTTATCTTCAACGAAACGTAATATGTATCATTAACAAAATAATCAATATAAATCATACGCTCGCGAACAAAACGAATTAATAATGCTTTTAATGCACTCTTTAATGACAGAACTCTACACTATAATAGGATTAATAGCTAGAAGCACATTGCGCAGAAATATCCTTAGACATATAAGAAATTACAAAAAAATAATAATAATTACAAATAGAAAATATAGAAGGATTACATCAAATGGAGTGAAGCGAGTTTTCTCGCAGACGCAATTTAAATTTAGTAAACAGTTCTTGAATTGATAATAAGTATTATAAAATGTTTCGCTTTCTGCCCCTCAATCAAATCATAGTAATTTAATATTTTTGTTTTACTAACAGTCTGACAATAATCTTTTTTAATTAAGCCATCGCAAAAAAGTTTTCGACGTTGCCTTTTAAAGGGCAAAACTAAAGGCTGTTGGACAGACACATTAAATAAGTAAACGAACATACACTTTTTAACAAATAATTGGCCTACATTTAAAAACAAGGCAAATGACAGCCAAAGGAAGGCCAGCAGGAGACTTATGAATATAAATTTATACTCCAACTGAGACACTCAGCAAAGAGCAGCGTGAAAAGTTCAAACAATAATGAAGAAATTAATAGTCAATGGCCGGCGTATGATTAGATTATGACTGTGACGAGATTATGACTATGATTATATTACGACTAGACTATGAATGTGACTAAAATAGGCTTTTACATTGTAAATAGCTAGACTAGTATTAGATGATGACTAGACTAAGACTCGAGTATGACTCTACCATGAGTGACTTAGAGAAAGTAAAGAGGACGTGGGACTCGTACAGGAAATAAACCCTCGTCCTAAAAAAATGCTGTCGCGGTTCCGGGGTGAAGTTGGTGGAGTTATCGATGTTTACATTATTACGTTCATAAAAAAACAGACTAATAATTATAACTATGACTAGATTATGACTAAACTATCATTGGACTGTGACTAGAGTACGATTTTACTATTATGAGTCTATTACTAGACTATGATTAAACTAGAATATGACTATGAATATGACGTGGCAGATGAATACCACGATTTTTTTTTATTAATTTTTTATTTTTTTTAATTTCTTTTTTCTTAATTAATTTTTAATTTTTTTTTAATTTTTAATTTTTTTAAGGAAATTTTTGTTCGGCTGTCTGTTTAATAAATAAATTAAGAAATAAGAACAATTTTTAAATTTTTTATTTTTGTTAATTAATATTAAACAAAAGAAACAAACCTCAAGCCGAACAAATAATTCCTTAACTCATAATTTATAAAAGTTCTACAGCACTACACGTTTTTTTAAACATTTTTTAATTTGATTTTTTTGTTATTTTTTTCTATTACTGTATTTATATATAAATTCATTTTAAAACAAATCTTATTTTATTTAAGTACTAGGATTGTCGTTCGAATAATTTTTTTTTCATTTTTGTTCGAACGAACAAACATTTTTCAATTTAGACTAAAAAATTATTTGAACAACTTTTTTCGAATACTAGAGAATTCGAATAATTAATGAACGACATATAAAATCATTAAATACAGTAAAAATTCGATAATCCGGATAATTGACTGCTGACCCCAATCCGGAGTAGCGAATTATCCGGATTACTATGAATGTATGTGTTTATTAAAAAATATAATTATTCATAGCAGAATTAAACATAAAAACATATGTAAATATTAATTTGTACAGTTCAGTTAAAATAAAAAAATACGTTCCAAAACATACTCATATCACACTTTCGTAACTATTTTTCAAAGCATTCTGTGATTTGAATAAAAAATAAATAAAAACGGGCGTTATTCAATCCGGACTATAGAGTTGCAATCAATCCGGATTATAGAATACGCAATGAGCTGCAAAATTCTGTCCGGATTACCGAATATTCCGGATTAGTGGAGTTCGGATTATCGAATTTCCCATCCAATACTACCTTTTTACAATATTCCACATGAAGCTAAACAAAGAAGTACTCAAATACTTTGTTTTCACGATTATTTTATGATAAAAATATTTATTGCGAATGACTTTAACTGCGATGAAGAATAAGATGACGTTTCTGAGGTAACTAATAACGTTTTACTAACTGATCTAAAAAAAGTCTATAAATAAAGTAAGAAATTGTATTAACGCAAAAATCGTTAACAGTATTGCAGATAATCTGAACAGTTTAGAAAAAACCAAAAAAAAAAGAATAACCAAACTTGATATGATCTTTAATGCTGTTTTAACCGTAAAATTTTTTATTCTTTATTCGTTCGAATTATTCGAAGAAAATTTGAAAATTATTCGTTTATTCGAACAAAAAAAAATGAAATTTTATTCGAACAAATAAAAAACACGAATAATTAACAACCCTATTAAGTACGCAAAATCGATTAGTTTTTCTGCAGAAAAATAATCATAATTTTCACTGTATATCAACCTTGATTAATCTATGATTGGGGCCATAATGCATATATTTTCTTTTTATAATGTTTGTATTTAAAACTAAATATTATTATTAAAAAAAGAGCAACAACTACTACAACAAGAGAGCTCATTTAAAATGTTTAGTGTAACTGCAAGGCAAGTGAACTTTACAAACCATTGTCAACTGGGGACTTATCATACTTTTTCAGATGAATATGAATGTAAGTGTTGCACAAACAAACTCATACAAACTCACTGGCATACACACACACATACATACAGATATAAATCACACACAGCAAGAAAAATCCCATAATATTTAAGTAATTTCTACTTTATAAAGATGAGTAGAATTGTTGAAATTTCTTCATAATGTTTGCTAGGTTTTTCGACATAATCAGGCATATTTCAAATTAAGTTTTTTTCTTCCTTTTTGTGGCATAACAGCTTAAAATTTTCTCGCGCCAGGGCTGCAAGGATATTTATATTATTTTGGAAATTAAAAAGCTTTCATAATCTAAAAATATGAATGCATTTAATTTATAATTCAGTATGATTGTTAAAATCTAATGTTTTGCCTTCAATTTGAAGAAAGCTTTTTATTATATTTTTCATATTTTCCTTAACACAATAATTTTTCATAATAACAAGAAGATTTGCTACCTGAACTTATTTGTAAAACTTTTTATGTTTTAATATTTTTTTTCGCTGAGGAAATAAGGGATTCTTTTTCCTTTTATATTCTGCTAAAAACGCAGAACAATGCAATAATGTTCATTATAATGGGATATAAAAAAATGGTAATAAAAATGTATGATTTTGTCTCATGATAAAATTCAATTAGAACTTTCAATTGAGTATTTTTTGTTGCCTTTTAAACTTTTCTGCCAAAATGAGATAAACATTTAATTAAACTGAAGCATTTTAAAGGAAAGAAATTTTTTGAAACTTCTTTTTTATTACGCCAAATGCGAGTATTTAAAATATTCTAGAACTTTTAATATTGAGTTCTTTCATTTTCCATCACAAAAATCATAATTTTAGCAAAGTATTTTTGTTTGTTTGTTAAGATGTTTCTCAGTAACCTGTTTTAATTTCTCTCTTTATCCATAATTCGATGCCGCTAATATCTTATTTAATATCTTGATGATTTTCTAAAAATATCACGTAGTATTTTATTCGTGTATTGTCCGTACGTGTCAAGTATAAAAAGAGAGTGTAGAGTAAAATTTAATGCTGGGAAAAAGCCAACACGTTTCACATAAAATAAACATTCACCCATGATGTTTGAAACACCTCAATGTCTTTCACATAAACACTTTCGACATTTCAATAATCTAAACTTGATTCTTAAAATTTCGAAAATCTCATCTGATGTTTTAATATTCCACAGCTTTAATAGCAATAGCCGGCATGGGAAATTTAAACAAACCACATATTGAATCAAACAAAAAGAAATTTAAAAGCTGCATAGCTCCTTTCCACACTGTTAAAATTTCAGTGAATAATCATCACGCTTTAATATTAAATTATACTTTGAAGGGGATAAAAACTGGGGTGTTATTAAAAGGGTTTGACACCAGATACTTAAGGTTAAATTACTATCTTGACCATGGCAACAACATTGGACGGTGCTTTTATATTTCAGACTTTAGAAAAATTTTAAATCAAAGCAGTTATTAGGCAACAGGCTTAAAACCAGTCCGTCTATATGGATTACCGCTAAAACCACTTCAGTGGAATATTATTATAATAATTGACCAGAAAATCCAAGAAGCTTAAAACATGGTGTCAAAATACTTGCTAAGATTCGAGATCCATGGAATACTAAGAGAGTGTCGGTTTAACTTGTACCGAGAAGACTTTGTTTTAATAAACGAAAAAAAAGACAATAATTATCTCTTTATAAGAAGATGTTTCAGTCTAAAGATTATCGAAAAGCAGCGCTTGAAGACCGAGTCACATTAAATATTCAATTACCAAACCAATTGAAAGAAATAGCGCCAACCATTTTCAGATTATTCTAACAAAACCTTCTTTGTTTAATTTTGCTTAAAAGTTCATTGAATTTTTCAAACATCTCTAGACAATTTTTTATAGATTAATCTGCAGCATACTTTGAAAAAGTAGTTTCTTTCTTTTTTGCTTTAGCAGTGATTGACTTTAAAATTTCTTACTGGTGAATTGGCAAATTGGACACAATTTTATATTTTTCTTTTTTCATTTTTGTAGTAGAAATAAATATTACATCTCACTCACATCTCCCATCCCTAAGGCCAACGAAAGCTATTGATGAAATTTAGGACAACACACGTCTTCAAAGAACCAAATTGATTTTAGTTTACTATTTCTTGTATGTGTGTGTGTGTGTGTATGTTTTGTTTGAGGCCTAAGAAAAAGAAATATGGCCTTAAGTCAGTGAGAGACAACAACACTTCATTGAAATTCTTGTGGTGATTTTTGTTAAGATTATAGATTTATTGTGTGTTGAAATGATGATGGCAACTATGATAGTATAACATTAGAAACAAGAGAAGAACATGAACTTTCTTAAAATAGTATGACATTTACACCAGTTAAGCCTACAAGTATGCTAAAAATATAAAATTGATTTTTATTTGTTACCAAAAAAAAATGAGATTCTTTGCTTAGTTTATAAGAACAAATTGGTTGAAAGGATTAAAAACAAATACTTTGTCAAGGCTTTTTTGCAGTTCTCATTAAAATTCTGCACAGTTTTGTATTTGAAATGAATATCTGTAATTTTATTTATTTAAGTCTAAAAGAACAAACAATGGAAGTTCTTAAATAGTAAAACAATTGATTGGTGGATTATGTTGTATTTTAAAATATACAGCTTAATGATAAATGTTATTTGCACTTAGCAAATGAGAAAATTGTCATATATTTCTTTATACCCCTTAAGATAGGCTATACTAAAAATTAACGTTGTTTTAATAAGTATACCATTTTTAAGAATATGAACCATTGCATTTCTTAGTCACTAAATTTTAAAATAAAAATTATTCCATTACAAATGGTTGGGCAAAAACTATTTGAAAATAGTAAATAATAATATAAATAACAATTATTTAAATCTATTTATTCGCATAGTTATTCGAATAAAATTATTGGGGAATTTTATACGAACAAAGTTTTTAGAACATTATTATTTAACTAACAGTTTTTAAAATTTATATACAAAAAATTACAGGCACAAAGTTATTTGAATTAAAATGATTGAGAAGTGGGAAAAATTTATTGAAAATTTTTCTAAAAATACTCATAGTGAAAATTATTGGAAAACAATTTTCTAGTAACATTTATTTGAATAAAATTGTTCGACAAAAAGTTATTCGAAAGAAATTATTTGAATAAAATTATTCGATTAAAATTAATCGATTAATATTATTCGATTAAAATTATATAATGGAATATAAAAAAATTTGAATAACAATTATTTGAGTAAAATTACTCGAGAAAAATTATTTGAAAAAACTTAGTGGAGTAAACTTATAAGATTAAAAATGATCTGAAATGCATAATTTAAATAAAAATTATTTCAATGCAATTATTGTTTAAATAAAACTATACGAACAGCACTATTAGGTTAATAGTTAATAAATGTCTATTTTTTGAATAATATTATTTGAATAAAAATAATTCGAACAAGCTTGTTCGTGTGAAAAATGATTGAAATATTTCTTTTGGAACTCCAAACCCAAAGCATGCCGAAACCGCTTTGTGTTTGGCCTATTTTTTATGCATTTAAATAAATAATAAAATAAATTTGTAAAAACAGATTATTAAACATAATTTTGAAAGAGAGATTTATCTTTAATGAAAATAATTCCTTTTGATTTAATATTTCTAATTTCCTTAAAGTGTACTTAACTTTTTATTATTTTTGCTGTTAGAAGGTAATTTCCTTTTTGCTTGGTTTTTCCTTTATTTAATTGAATTTTCAAAGAATTTTGCTGTTTTTAAAGTTTTGCTTACACGTATTATATTTTCTTTAACATTTTTCTATTTGTTTTCTTAAAAGTCAAGTTATGAATATTAATAAGGCAAACTTAAATACAACTTGAACAATTTCCCAATCAATAAGTGATTTGATTTTCACCTGCTGTTGCTCGTAGGTGTTTATGGTCATTGGGTTCTATTGAAATTCCTTGCTTTTTAAAACGTTTTGTTGTGAATATTTTTGATTTAAAATACAATTTTTTGAATCGAAAGACTTAAAAGAAAATTCGAAAGGAGAAAGAGATAAATTTCTAATAAAACTTTTCTAATTTATGCAAAATATAAAGAAAACAAAATGTGAAAAAAATTATGCAAATAAAGTTGTATTTGGTCAGCACAATAAAGTTGTTTTTTTTTACTTCGTTATGCTTTAATTTATTTTTAAGCTTTAAATTTCTGTGTTTGTTGTGGTTTGTGGTGATTGAATAAATTTTTTTTAGCTGTTTTTATAAATTGAAAAATTTGTTTAAGTTTAAAACACATGTGTGCTTTTAGTGAATTTTAAATTGTTAAAATTCTGTTCTGCCGTGAAAGTTGAAATTAATTTATGTTAATTTTTCCCTTGTGCTTTCGGAATATTGTCTCATATCAAATTCTTTCTACAAAAATGTTACGAACTTAAGCCAACATAAGAATCACTTTGGATTACAACTACTAACAAATTTAGTTCGAAAAATAATCACATTAAATATTAAAATTTTTGTTTAAAATTATTCGTAATTAATATGTAATTTTCTTTTGAGGCAATTAAAAAAAACCTTAAAAATTTCAAGATACGTGTATTAAGAAAACTAATAGTTGTTATAACAAATTAGAGTGATCTTCAAGAGCAAAAATTAGCAAAAAAATTGATAAAAATTTACATGTATTTTTAAACAGAAAAAGAAAAAAATTATAAAAGGTGGGAAAATACAAGATGTTTTGCTACCAAAATAATAAACTAAAAATACCTAAACTAAATCTATTTAGATAAAGAATTTTGATGGCAGTTCACTGATATTTGATTCAAGTGGGTTTTTTTAATTTACATTATTTTTTTGTAAGCTTTGTACTGCAGTTTTTGCTTCCTGTCATATTGAGCTGAATAAGTTGTTGTTAATAGGGGCGCCACAAACTCGGCCAGTATTTGACGACATAAGCAGAAACACTAAATTTTGTAGAATTAAATTCTTCTCGGAAAAATCCATATTTACTTTAGTTCAATACTTCCATCTGCCTATCTTATGAATAATTGTCGCGTAAGACCATACATTAAGTTTCCATTATATTTTTAAATACATGTTTTTGGTGTTACATATTTTTAACAATTTTTATTTTATACAAACACGCATTTATCACGCTGTCCTTGGGGATAGAATAGTTGCACAGCACCTGAGTACATTATTTTTATATAACCCTTATTTAAAACAGCTTTCAACTTCAAATTTGTTTTACATTTGCTTCCTTTTTTTCTCTTTTTTTTGCAATAAAATTCTTTTTGAAACAGCTGGCTACATATGTTGCATAGTTGTTGTATGAAAAAAAGCGAAAATAAATATATTTTTAACAGCAATTTGCGTACAGTAAACAAATAAATTTTACAAGATAAATGTGTTGGAAAAGTTTTTTAACAGATTGCTTTTTTTCTCACCAGGTTTGCCACACATTTTTTTCTCTAGCGCAATGAATACAAACAGGAGAACATTAACTAATAAATAAAGGAAGGAATGAGAATTGCATACAGTGAATGTTAAACAAGTATTAAAATATAGTGCATGTGGCGTATGAGTGATATTAATTATGAAAACCAGTGAAGGCGTATGATTATAAAATAATATTATTTAAGAGAGGGCTGAAGCCAATCGCAAAGGACACGAGAGTGCTAGTGAAAAGCCCAGTGGCAAAAAATCTACCAGCCCGTAGCAATTTGTTTACTAATTCAAGCTTTATTTACAGGTTTTTTTATTCTTCTGTAGAAAGACATATTTTACTTTATTTAAACTACCATCTTCTAAGCAGCTGCTGTACATAAACTTTCTGCGACTAAATAAAACTTGTATGTTCTATAGAACAATTTTCTTTACTTGTGTATTTCACTTTATTTTTAAACCTTTTTTAAGCTTTATTTTCTTTAAGTAAAGTGAAATCGCAAATAGTTATCTACCAACATCATCTCTCTTGAGTTGTTGATTTGTCACAATTCTTTTCAGTTTGTTGCACTTGTTTAACATGCTGAAAGCTACGAAAAGATTTACTTGAAAGAACTCCTCTAAAAACTTGCCTCTAAAAAAAAAGTGATGCTTTATACAACATTAATTTTGGTTGTAAGTTTCTTCAAAGTCCATTTGATAGCTTATGTCAATGGCAAAGTTGAACTCAAACCAAGAGAAGTGAAAGCAAATATCAAACAAAGCAAATGCAACCAAAGAAACAACTGTAGTTGTCAAGTACAAATAAGCATTATTTGTCATCGAATTGTAACTAAAAAATGGTAAATAAAGTTTCTGCTTGTTTTACATAAGAATGCCATAAAAATAATAAAATACGAAGAAAGTATTTATTAAAAGTTTGCATTTTCAAATAATTTATTACACCGTATGAGTATTATTTCATATTTTTTCCTGATATATAAATTAATATTTGCCATGCGGTAAGAATTTGTTTTAATAAAATTTTTATATACTCAAAATTTTTAAAGAATTTATAACGATGAAGAGGTTTAATTCCTTTGAAAATTGAGTTTTTTCTTCTGCTGGAGTCTTCTTTCATGAACAAAAGAAATCTATTTATTTCTTGATAAAGCAATTTCTATTGTGAAGTTGAATTTCAGCTATTCCAAAAATGTTTTGTTATTTGATATACTTTTCCTCATAGTATTGATTTTCAATTTTAATTTTCAAAGACTTTAAATCATCTGTTTATTGCTGCAGCAAATCTGCCACTTAATATATTATTTCACATTTTTATGGTGAGAATTTTACCACTCTCTACTTGGCTGTAGAGTTAAACAAAGCCCAGCAACATTTTAAAGTAAACACTTTAAGACATAAAAGAAAAGAGGATTTTTAGGAAATATATCATTGAAAAATCCTTAAAAAAAAAACATTTTATTTTGCATAAATTTTAAATTAAATTATGCAGAAAAATTTATTTATGCTTTTTAAGCCGCTTTTATTAGTTTCACGTGTAAAGTAACAAACAAAGTAATTAAATCTTTCAAATTCAACGACATACACTTCAATTTAAGTCGCTTAGTATCGAATTTAGCTGAGAGAAAGACAGAGCAATGAATCAAATTGTGTATATTTCTATCTCATCTTTCGCATACAAAATAAGACTTTAGCAATAAAAATTGAACTGTGTGAAAAGACACAAGGGACTTTTCTCTAATTACAA
Organism: Gymnocheta viridis; assembly: GCA_956483585.1. Classification (NCBI taxonomy): domain Eukaryota; kingdom Metazoa; phylum Arthropoda; class Insecta; order Diptera; family Tachinidae; genus Gymnocheta; species Gymnocheta viridis. The sequence continues at coordinate 13,678,952 of OY101443.1, forward strand.
AATGTTTAATCAACACAAACATACACGCTCATGGGATCTTTGTGACAATGCAGTTATATCATTATTAGAAAAGGGCGTACTAGGGCCACGCCCATACTGACTAAAAATTAATTTAATATACTTCTGCTTAAGAGATTTTTTTGATTTCCACTCACAGTACAATAATAATGTACATGAGCGTTGTCACGCTCATATAAAGCGACTACAACAACAACTACTATTATAATAACTGAAGAAGCGAGTGTTTTATAAAATGCAATGAGTTTCCATGGGAATGCAATGAGTTTCCATGGGAACGCAATTCATTGATAAAAAGAAACCGGCAGTGCCTCTCGCATCCAAGCTAAATCAGTATTTTAAACTACTTAACCCGACTTTTATAAAAAAAAAACTTTTCATACTTTCCTTTGAGTTTCTCTGTTCGTACAATTTAATGGTAAGAAAATCGGACAGGGCCGCACCTATTCAGAAATAAAGGAATTTTGACCTGCTGCTACTGATTTAAGTTTTACAAAACTTTGCACACTCATTGCTTTAGCCATACAATTTGTAAATCTGAATAGTGGGCAGTGTCACGCCCATACAATGCAAGCAAAATATTTTAACGACTACTTAAGCGATTCCCATGAAACTTTGTACGCGCATTGCACTACTCTGGCGATTCAAAAAAAGGCAGTAACACGCCCATATTTATAGTTAAAAAGAAAACGCTTACTTCCTAAGATCTTCAAACTTTGTATGAAAAATTTTAGTAGTAAGCCGAACAAAAAAATCATAAATTCAAATGAAGTTGAATTGAAATAGGATCGAACACGTAAATAGTAAATTTAAATAATATTACAATTATTCTATAGTAAAATTATTTTTAGTGAAAATATTTATAGAACGAAACAAAATAATTAAATAAAACAATAAGTTACGTTAAGGTTTTTGTCTATTAATTTTATAGCCTATTTCTGATTTAAGAAAGTAAACTTAAGCGAATTAAAGGCAATCGCTTGAATTCGAACCAATTTGGATTTCTAATTGGCACTCACTTTCATTCTCATTAGCTTACGTACACATGTACACACGAGTATGTCAATAAAATAAATAAAATAATATAAAATAAAAAAAGTAATAAAATTTGTTTAAATATTTGCTTCCTTATTGTGGATTTAACTAATACGTTTAATTGGTATGTAATAGACTATACCACTGTAGCTTCCTTGACCTATACCACATTAGCCGACTTCGATTTTACTGGCAGACATTTTTTATTGAACCCAAAAAAAAAAAACAATCACAAGACTAGTAAATTTTTGGCATGGCTTCCTAAAAGCAAATCGAATTATGATTTATTTCTATTTTGATATCTAGGATTCATCAAGCTTGGTTTTTTAGCTTCTAGATCTATGCCGCAATACCCGAACTTACTCTATATTTAAAATGTTCAATAGGTTTCTTCTATAGCATACAAACAGACGTAATAACCTTTTTCATTCACAAATACTACGAGTGGGAGGTCCAAGCGAATTTAAATTGTTGGACAGCTTTTTCCAGCAAATTTTATTATTTTTATTATATTCAAAAATTTTGTTAAGAAAGCAAAACCACCAGTGACTGATTTTAACATTTCATTCTCAATGTTAACGACACATTCGCAACACAGAAATCGAATTTTATATGAAAAAATTTATGTTTTCATTCGAGTTGTTTTTCGAGTTACTTTTCATTTAGAAATAATGTAGAGAAATCAAAATCAATGTTCATTCTCATAGAATGCGAATGATGGTGTTCTTAGCTAAATCAGAAATAGGCTATTAATATTTTTGATTTATAAAAATAAAATGTTTGAATTTGTAAATTTATTGACGTTGAGTTCATTAATAAATTAGACATCCTGTGGCTTGATTAATAAAACTAAATACTTCTCGTGCTATCACTAACGAAAAAATAAATCCAAAAAATATTTTTGGTTTCATAAATTTAGGCAAAGAGAATAATAAAATAAAATAAAACAAAATGAAATAAAATAAAGCAAAATTAAATTATATGAAATGAAATAAAGTAAAATAAAGTAAAATAAAATGAAATAAAAAAAAAAATGAATAGAACAGAATAGAATAAAATTAAGCAAAATAAAATAGAATATTATAAAATCACATGAAATACAAAAAATTAAATAATATAAAATAAAATAGTGGTTTTTTAATCCAAAGTGATTATTATTTTGACTAAAGTTCGTAAAATTTTCAGTCAGAAAGTATTGGACATGAGACAATATTCCAAAGGAACAAGGGAATATTTAACATTAATTAATTTCAACTTACACGGCAGAACAGAAACAATGTTGTTTTTTGGGAGCCGCTACACTCCCATCATCACTGTTCATGTGTGTTTCCATGTATCCGCCACTGTTTAGGTGGCTTGGTTGAATGTGATTTCAAATTTGTATTTATACAAATAATAAAATAAAATAAATAAAATAATAAAAAACATAGAAATAATTTCAGACAAACGTTTGTTTTTTGCAGAGAAATTATTTGAAAATTTTGTGCTCGTAAAAACTATTTTTATATTTTCAAGTCTTCTTCTCAAAAATAACTTGCTGGGTGAACTTTTTTCCTTCAAAACTCAAAATCATAAAGCTAAAATAATAAAATAACAAAGCTGTATAGCTATTATTAAGTATTATTATATATTTATTTTTAGGAGAGGAAACAGTTTTGAGTTAGACAAAATGCAAAGTGCTACTGAAATAAGTTTATAATACAAAAAATTAATTTTTAATACCAGTAATAAAGAAAGTTTATAAAAGTTAAAATAAAAGAAAAAATCTTCATTCTAAATAATGAACTAAAACAAACAAACACTCAAAGCCGACACATGAATACCTTTGAAATAAAAAATTAACTTCACAAAAATGTCCACAATGCAACAACTATCTAACTACGAACCATATCCTGTCATACAATAACAAAAGCAGCATACCCCCAAATTATGAACTGTGAAAGATATTAAATATTAACTAAAATTTAAACTTTACATATTTTCCATTATAATGCAACATTTGTGTAAATTCTTATTATTTATTTACGAATATAAATAATAAATTTAAAAAAAAAATAGAAATAAAAAATGAATAAAAAACACGTCTGCAACGTAATTTTCAATACGAGTCGGTTAAATGCGTCTAGTGTAGTGTTTAGTTTAGCTGTTTTAGAATAGAATTTTGTATATTTGGAGAAAGTGTTGCTGTTGTGACACTCTCAGTCTCACTAACAAGTCACGAAACTTTTCATAAAATTTCACAATTTTTTTTTTAAACAAAACCTTATGATTTGTATAACAAAAAAAAAGGAAAATAGAAAAGAAATTCAAGGAAAAAATAATAAATGAATAAAATTAATGAGCAATTTGGAGAAAGTGAATTTTTTCATATTAAATTTTGATTTAATCATATATTATTTTTTGATAAAAAAAACTAATACACAAATTAAACAAAAGGAAATCAGAACAGAGAAATATGCTTAAAATTATCTTTTCGAAGTGGTTCATTAGCATTTAATTGTACGCCAATATATACGATTTCCGAAGTAACTGGGCGTGTCAATTGAAGTTAATCATTGTAGCAGCCTGCTTTTACGGACTATTATTTTATATAATTTATTTCAATCCGATACATAGGAAGCCTATACATGTATCTATAGAAAATATATGAATAGTCACTTAAAGCTATAAAATATAAACTATTTCTTAATGAAAATAATAAGTCTCAGTGGCTCCCCAGCCACACAATATTAGCAAGAAGGAAAAAATCTTTAATAGTAGTTAAAATGATCCAAAGATTGCAGCCGATATGTAAACGTTTTGCCATAATATTATAATCACGAGCCAAACCATTTCAAAAGCATTCTTTTATAGATAAATATTGAATATGAGAATAGTCTCAAAGGTGGATGGTAAGCTATTCCATTTTCGTTAGTTCTATCAAAATTATTCTTACACTAGCAAATTAGTTCAATAATATCATTTTGCAGAAGCACTTGCTGCATAAAATGTTTAAACTAAAGAAATATTTTCACATCATCAGCATACATCAGAGTGTTGCAGTGCTTAATTACCGAAAGAAGAGAAGATCATTTGTAGTATATAAGTTGAATAATAGAGGTCCATTGTAGCTGGTTTGCGATACACTTGAAATTACATAATTATTATTTCAAATGCAATACGATCTACGTTATGTTTTAGTAGATCATGGTTGACTTTATCGAAAGTCTTAATTACTAAAGTCAAGCAAATAATGGACTATTATTTTGTTGGCTAAATAAATAAATAAAAATGATTAGATGTTTAGAGGAAAGCACATCAGTTGTTTGTCATGTAAAATTAATGTTAATGTTCGTCATCGTGGGTCGTTTCATCATATTTGTATAATGTATCACTCTAAGGCGAAAAATATACCTTATTTCTGCTTTTAACTCTCCGAACTAAAAAAGTCCTACCCTTACAAATAAAAGCAAAACGATAAAGCTTGTTTTTGTATTCAAATAAAGTACTGCTTAATGCAAGTATTTAAGCAAATGGCAGTCAGACGTTTTATAGTGCATACAACTGTCAAGAGAGTTATTACAGATTTTTGTTGCTATTATGAAACATTCTAATGAGGCAAGAAGTACTGAATTGCAGCAAGAACAACAAAAATGTGGGACAATTTTTATGAAAAAAATAAAAAATGTAACAGGGAAAGTTTGATGGCTACGGACTGGTTTTAAATGTGTGTCATAATGGTGGCTTTAGTCAACAACAGAATTAATCGTATGACAGATAAGTTCTCAGCCGGATTTTAGGCTTAACAAGTTGAAAGGTTTTTTCCCGTAAACAAATTTCAGCAAGTTACCGCATACTTTCCTTTAATAGTGGTATGTCTCGTTATGTTATTATTACACATATATATTTTCTAATGTTAACAAACTGAGTGCCTGTCCTTTTCTCCCCACTAACTGCCGCTCTTGCTGTCCTGTCACTAAATAAGAAATTTAGTCGTTTTAAATTGTTGGCTTTTCGCAGTTTTGTTTGCCTTTTTGTATGTAAAATTCAGCGTTATGTGTTATTGTTTTTATTTCACTTAAGGCTTTTTGTCTGTTCTTGTTTCTTTTTTCTTTTATTTTTTATTTTTTATTTTTGAGTTAAGTAAGTTTGTTTCCTTTATTTTTATTATGTCACATTTCCGGCATAAATTATATAACTCACACAAATTATTTCCCCCTCGTGTGAGTATCATTTATGAATGGCGGACGGCCTAATTTTTAATAAAGCACAATTTTAGAGTGTCTAAATAATTTAAGCATAAACAAGATTAAATTTAAAAAATGAAATAAAAGTAAATAAAAAAGGGAATTAGATTTTAATATTATTGAAGGAAAATGTTCTAAAGAAATTTCTCAAATAAAAATGAATTATAAATTGAACGGTAACAACTTGAAAGTAACAACTTTGTAGAGACAATGATTTGCAGCAGGCGTATGCTTTATATTATTGTGTTAAAATATTAATCATACGACTGTAGATACTTTAAATGCTTTTTGTTTCTTTTAGGAGAAGGTAAATACATATATTTAGTAAATTTATTATTCGAGATATTCTATCAACTAAATTTTGTTGTCATTTCGCACTTTTCAACACCATGATATTATAGCATGAGCACAAATGAAATTCAGGCACATGGTATTGCAAGTAAAAATCCAACGTTTCATATGTAAATAAGAAGAGTAAGATATTTTTTTATTATAAAGAATAATTATAACATAAATTCAGAATGCTACTCGTTTAAATACTTTTATAATTTTAAAGTATAATTTGTTACGCTACACCACCCCCACTAAAATGTACTTTACAATTTTTAAACACACTTTTTGAATACAACATTTTTGTTTCGGTAAAGTTGTTGCTTTTGTCAAAAAAATAATCTGCTACCACTTTATCTGCGTTTACTGATAGGAAATTTTCTCTCCTGCAAAATGGTATCTTACATCAATGTGTTTTAACCGAACATGATGAATATTAGTTGACGTTAAAGCTGTTGCACTTCTGTTGTCGGAAAATGGGAGTTGGATTATCCGTAACATCTGGAACAATTTCATATAACAATGTTCTTAAATACACAACTTTTTAAATTAGCAGACATTTCCATGTACTTTGTTGAATAATTACTTCTTCATTTAAAGGAACGGTCTCACTTGCCAAATATTTTCCGAAAAAAAAACGTGACCAACAGACAAGCTAAATTTGTATTTTCTTTAATTCCAACATTTTTTTATATATGGGTTCGCATTTATTAAAAATAATATAAAAATGGCGTTTTGCGATATAACTGACTTCATTTTGTGAAATAAAAACAAAGTTAAATCACTCTAACTCTAAGCAAAAGTAGTGGTTATGTTTTTTTTTTTTGGGCAAATGTTTGCCAGGTGTGACCGTACCTTAAGTCTCCCTACAAAAATGCGGTTATATCATCTATTTGTTTAATTTCTGGGCTGTATTTGCTGCTTACCCGAGCAGAATTCTTAAAGATGTATAATGGATCACCGGAGAATATTTTTCTTAATAGTGTTACGTTTCGACCTCTTCGAAAATGTTTCCTTTCTCGGCTTCTTTTAATTTGTCAAAAATAAAATAATAACTAAAAAAGGAAATAGGGGTTTGCTTAATTTACTTTAATACACGAAGTTCACCAAGCTGTGTCTTTTATAGCATAGACTGACATAGGATTTCCATACTACAATAAACTACGGTACGGTAAACTACATGTGTGTCAAGCTAAACTACAATTACACCATCGATCAAGGCTGGTTCATATACTATGAAAATGTATGTATCTAAATCTATGTGGTATCTAATTAAACACTGCCTTTTGCTGTGTTCAATAAGAGCTGTGCAGCTATAGACACATCAACAAGGTAGTAGCACCACATCAGCTGACTAGCCTGAGTCCATCAAAATTGCGTGAAATTCGTGCATGTTGGTAATATACTCATATCATGCATCGTATTCAGTTTTATATTGCGCTGGACATTTTCTTTAAGATTCATCTCTGCCACCTTGTTGACTTGCAAATGTAAAAACCAATATTGTAGTACACATACTACAAGTCTGTCACACTAATATAGTATAAAAAACAGTAGTATGTGTACCATGGTATGTAAACCATATGTCTGTCAGGGGTATTATACTACTAACTCCATCTATTATCCAGCATAACCTTTTCACGTTTAAGGTTCTCAAACGTAGTAGAAAATTCCGCATCATATTAGCAGTAGCAAATTTTTAATGTGGATGATGAATGACAACATTTTATAATTAATCGATGGCTAAAGCTTACAGTTGCTATCAAAATCGCAAACACAGTTGATTGAACTAATTGCCTAATCATTGCCGTATTTTTATGTTCGTTAAATTTTAAATCTGCATTTGAATCTTCTAATAATTATTTTATTTTTGCCGCCCTAAGAAGCCCAAGAAAAAACATGCAATTTCATATTTGAGGTTTCCCTGTTCACTAATGTTATGGTGCAATCAAAACCATTCCGATCGTACTGCGTGAAATGCCTAGTGTATTTAGAAACTTAAAAATGACCTATCAGTGCCTTTTCAACTACTTGCTTCATAGATAAATTTATTCAAAATGTTATTTAGTATTTCTACAACCTGAAAGTTTTCAAAACAAAATATTTCGTTTTCAATTTTCCTTTTTTGTTCACATTTGATTTGTCAGTCTTTTGGAAATAACTGTTACAGTCTGACAAAGTCTTCGAGTAGCTATAAATTTAATTACTTTTGGAATTTTATGTCAAAAGAAACTTTTATTAGAATTCAAAAATGCCATTAAGGTTTTTATAAATATGTCGACCGGTTTGCGAAAATTCTGAATTCAGCAAAAAAAAAAAAAAATGCAACCAAATAAAAGTATGCAGTTTGAAAAACCAAAAAGCAAAAATTTTTTTACACATCCGGTGGTGAATGAAAGATATTTCGAAAACAAATTGCTTCAAACAAGGAAACACAAATCTAACATTCGTAAGAAGGATCCGACTGCTTTTTACATGCAATCTCTTTCTCTCTTCTCTTTATTGCACTCAATTCAACTGAGTTTTAAACTGCGTTCTAAAATGAATACTGTCTTATTTTTAGGATTCCTTTTAAAAATTCTAGTAAAATAAAACAAACTAAATTTAGCACAATTATGTTAAAAAGTTTAATAGAAAATTCTATAGAGATCTTAAATTTTATCGCAAACTGTAGACTAGACGATTTTATTTGAAATTTTATCAAATATTAAAATTAAAACAGTTTTTAGCAACAGATTCAAGCAGCCACAAAAAATGTGCTATTTTCTGTGCATAATTATTGAAAATAAATATTAACTGATTTATTTGTAAAAGGCCATCAATTGAAATTGCAAACTGATTGATTAAACAAAAATGCATGCAAAACTCGCAGTTTATAAATATTTATTTACAAAAAAAAAACGATGAAAATGGGAAACAAATATTCAATGAGCAAAAAAAAATATAATGTAAATATATTTAAATAAATGTAATGTCCAGCAGGCAATTTTGCAGCCAATAATGTCACGGAAATCATCATCAGTAGAAATATTTGAACACCAATCGTTTACACAGGGAAACAGAAAAAAATATATTTAACGTGAAGGGTTGTTACAAATGAGATGACATGAAATATGTACAGAGTTTTTTTCGGGTTTTCGTTGAAGTTTCTCTGTTAAATGGACTTATAAGAGACTTCTTTAATTTGAAAATTTAGTAAACACGTGCAGTTCGTAATTAAACATTTTTTTTAAATATTTATGAAAGTTTTTAATTAAAAAATATAAAGAAATAAATAATTTATTCAAGCTTTAGGTTTAAATATATCTCTGAAGAAGCTTTCCGTTGAGAAAGCGAAATATCGGATAAAATAAATCATTTATATTTATTTTCGGGACCTAAAGCTTAAATAAATTATTTAATAAAAATTAAAAAAAGGTCGAATAAATCAGAATAATTTTTATAAAGAAATAAATTAACAAAAAAATTAATTTTAAATTTTTACGAAAATAATAAATAAAACCAGTGTAGCCAGCGGTCAACTTAATCGACCGCATTTTAAAACTTAATATTAAATATTCACATTTTTATAACATTATAAATAAACAACTTAAAACTTGTTAGCTTTCTGTTGTTTCAAAATCCAAAAAAAAAAGCTCTGTCTCATTTCAATGCCAAAGCAAATTGGACAAACATACATGCACGCTTTTATTATTTTTCAAATTGAAGCTCTTACATGCATGTGTAATAAGTGTGCATGTATTAGTAGCAGCTTTAAACGCTTATAGCTCCCAAAATTTTTAACCGATTTAATTAAATTTAAAATTGTGCACATCTATGTAAAAAAGCCTTTGAAAACATATAAATCTTTCTAAAATCGTTTCAGTATCGGGCGTAAGAGGGACCTAAATAATGCGTTTTCCTAATAATTTATCTATATAAAATATTACTTTAAGAAAAAGCTCGTTTCGAATTAAAAACTTAATATTAATTAAATAATTATAAAAAATAAATTTCATTTTTGTTTCTTTGCAGGATTACTTTTTCTATATAGATACAAATCCTATAAGTTAACACCTGAATCCTCTCTTCATATGATTTATTTAATATATAATTCATATCACTTTTACGTCTTTTTTTACGAAGGATTTTATTTCTGTTAGGGTTCTATGGAGAAAAATGATTTAAAAAATAAGAAAAATTCAATACTGAATATAAAACACACCTTTTTGTAGCTGTTTTGTTGTGATAATATTGATAAATATATAATTTAATATTAAAAAAAAAGAAAAGAAAACATTTGACAAGGCTTATACAATTTTGACGAGCAAACGATTTATTTGATAAGCAGAACACAAAGAAAGGTTTGGTTTTAAATAAACACTCAAGGGAATGCTAATGAAAACAATGAATCATCCATCACCTGCTTGCCTTTTAAGGAAAACAAATAATTCAAAGAGTCAGTTTGACATCAGATGTATTACACTAGAATAAATATTCTTAAGCAAGCTGATTCATATGTGCTTCTCGTCATATCATAAACTTAAAAAAAAACTTTAAATAAAAAATATTTGTTTAAAAATTTTAACAATTGACTGGTTAAAGAATAACTAAGACAAACAAATAATTAAAAAGTAAAGGGAATAAAAAATATACCAGCCAAGTGCAAATCGAACTCGCTCTCAGAGATTTTTGTGTCATCTCAAGTATCGAAAGCTGCCTTCATTTTCACCTTTCATTTATTCATATTATTATTGGATGTTATTTGCTTAATAATACAGATTTTGTACACGTTTCAAATATCTAATTTTAAAGGTTCAAAAGGCACATGACGGATGGACTTTACTCCTTATTATATGCTGCTCTTAAAATTTTAAGTTTCATCCTATTACTGCTAAAAGATAAATAAAATGATTAAAAAAAAGGATATATGGCGGTCTCCAACTATTTTGCATGTAAAACTGTGCGGCTGTAAATAGAGTTCCTCAAAACCTAAGTTGTAGACTAATTTTTTTTTCAAAAAGATTTTTTTAATAGAGAAAAAATTCGATTTAACCCTTTCGCTACCATTGGGATCATGCGATTTTACTTTTTATATTTATATTTTGCAATTTATATAAGTGTCTGCTGTTTTACTTATGTGAAGATCTTTTAAAAAGAACTTTATATAAATTCAAATAATTAAGAATTTGTTTAATACTTTTTCTACATTAATTTTTAACTTACTTTTGATTTTTAAAAAACGAGAAAAGCTTGAAAGAGGACTAATTCAGATTTAATATATTTCTTTAAAAGACAAAATCATTTCGGTTTTCCAATAACCATTTTTCAAATGATTTTGGTTTTATTTGGTTTTTATTCCAAAAATTCAGACTTTCAAGGTCATTTAAAAAATATAAATAAATAAAAACTACTTATTTAATTGTTCATCCTACGTTTCGTTGGGGTTTTTCCAACTTCTTCAGGGATGTTTGTTTATTACAATCTGGCAACCATATTAATATAAAAACAAAATAAATGTTTTGTATTTCAAATAACTAAAAGAATTAAATTTTAAATAAGTTAATTTGTTCATCATTTGTTTAATTTTTCTATATGTTCTATTACATATATATTTGTTCAAATATCTACAAAAAAGGATAAAAGAAGGGATTTTAAAAATCTCAAATAAACGTATTAAACTGCGTTGATTTTGCTAAGTCCTTAAAAGCCTGACAGTGTATAATTATCTGTTTTCTTATAAGTTTTTCTTATATGAAGATTAAATGCAGTTGGAAATATGTTTCTCCTGATATCTCAAATTTTTATTTAATTTTTCATCGTTTAGCACTTTCATACCTGCATATACAAGAATGTATATGCTGAAAAATATAAAATGTTTGTTAATTAAATAATTTGTCTACTTCTTCTTAAGATATGTGAAAGAATTACTTAATAGATACGACTCCAGCATACCTTTTGCATGCAGCTGTTTTAAAGTTTTTTGTATATGAAAGAATTAAAATTTTTCTTCAGGCACTTTCTTTGTTAAAAGCTTAATCAACTTCGTCCTTTATAAACACCAAGTTTCTTATAGATTTTACTTTAAGTAGGACATAGTCATGATACAATTTTTTCGCAATTAAAATTTATAAAGTTTATCACTAGAAAAGTTGTTAAAAAAAACTTTAGCTTCAACGACTTTATTTGAAAACAAGTTTGTAACTTTCTTTAATATTCTTCAATGTTATAAAATACAGCTACTTAACACAAAATGTGTTAAAAGTAAAGAAGAAATCAAAAGATTATCTAAACTACCACACAACTTGTGTTAAATTTCAATTAAAATTAAACTTTTTTTCGTTAACAGAAAACAAAATATTTTCGTGCTGAAATATTATACCTGGACCTTTTTTTTGCACCTTTTACTGTGTCTCTTATTTTTTCCGAGGTAACTTTAAGTTAAACAGATTTTTTGTTTGTACTTTGTTTACTGTAATGCAAAGCCCCGCAGCAGGTAGGGACTGATTTAAACTTGATGCTTAGAGACTTAAGAGCGTACGAAAATTATTGTGGGTTTCCTGTTTCAAACAGGAAATAAAAAACTTAAAAAATCAATTCCATTAAGGCAGAAAGAACAAGAATTATAAAAGTTTATAAAAAGGATTAAGTTCAGCTGAAAATATTTGTGGAGTTAGAGTAAAAAATATTTCAGATTATTATTTGTGGTAAGTTTTCTATTTCAATCAGAATTTATAAATTTACTGTAAATTAATTAATTTAATTAATTTAGAGCCATTGTTTTATGAATTACCAACATGTGAAATCCGTGGCTTTATAATCAGCTGAAGCGTACAAGTGTTATTGACAAGGAAGATACAAGAAAACTTTTTAGCTTTCATATATGTAGTATGATAACTTCTTGACATTTCGCATTCTTCTTTTAATTCTTATTCTTATTGCATAATTCAGGGTTGGCACAGAATCCAACGTAGTCAGAATTGGATTTGAAAAGTCAATAAAAAATACTTTTGTGTGATGCTTTTAATGTTATCGGTATTTTGTTCAATCTGTTCTGAGCATAAAAACGGTAACATCAAAATTCATCACACAAAAATAATTTTTTGTCGACTTGTCAAATCCAATTCCGAATACATTGGATTCTGTGACAACTCTGATTAGAGTACCATATTAAAAAATATGTGAGAAGTGCGAAATAATAATTTATAATTTTTTGAATTCTTTAAAAAAAATGGGTAAAAAAATGTGAAACGTGAAATATTTGTTAGTTTTTGTTAAATGTAATTTACAAATTTTATTTATTTTCAATAAAAATTACATTCTTAAATTTAACAAGTGATTAATTTTTATTTTTTATTTTACTTAATGTCATTAATTTGGGTATCTAAATGCGTAATTTGACGCCAAATTTCTGCGGCCGTGCTCCAGGATGGTGGTGGATCTGCATTAATCGTCGTTTTTAGTGCGGCCAACTTCTTCCGTAAAGTCACAAATTTTGCGCCTCTACGACGACGTGGTAGCTTGATTTTCGGTACCGCCATAAGTAGTTATTCCTTCTTCCGTGCTACTCTCTGTTGATACTCTTCTACGGTTAGCTTCTTCCGCCATGGCTTCTTCTGCCTATTAGATTCAACGGCGGTTTTCAGCGCCACTAGTATAAAATTGTAAGGCAGTTTTATATGCCAGATTTTTCCTTTTGGAAAATGAATGCCAGAAATAAAACACTTGCCGAATTATAGGCGAATTACTTAGTGATCAGAATGAAAATGTTCATTTGAAATTCAAGTCCTTTTATACTAAATTAACGGTATCATTATATTCCCATACAATTCCATCCACATTAGGGTAGTACCAAATACATAAGATTATACATTAGGCTGAAACTTAATAATTAATTCTTAAATGAAACAACTACTGATCAATATATTGCAATCCTTCTTAGTCACAAAATACTGTTGTTCTATATCATGAATTATCTTACTAGTTGTGGTCATAAGTTAAATTAAATTTTGCATCAATTGCGCAAGTAAGACCAGCAGCTGAATCACACTGAATTAAGAAGCTTAATTATTTTTAACACAATATTATCAAAATTAATTGTTATACTAAAATATTTATATACATGTTTAGGTTAAAGTTTTTAACAATAATAACTATCTACTGCAATAAACTTGGACGTTAATTAGATACGTATATTTGTGATGTTGTGGCGTTTGTATTTTTTACAGTAGGAATAAGTTAAGGAATATTTTTTCAAGTAATTCAAATGAAGTATTTTTAACATCCTTAAAAAAAAGATGATTTACTTAAGTCCTTAATTAAATATTGAGCATATTACATATCTGTATTATATATATTTGAATAAATCTTGTTACTCATTTCTTTGCTTTTGATTGTTACTCTTAAAAACTAGTGTGTTTATATTTTGATTTTATTTTAGACAAATATATAGCCTATTTCTGATTTAAGAAAAAACACCTTCATTCGCATTCTATGAGAAAGAAAAATAATTTCAATTTCTGTACATTATTTTTAAACGAAAAGTTACTCGAAAGACAACTCGAATGAAAACGTAAATGTTTTCATATAAAATCCGATTTCTGTGCTACGAAATGAAATGTTAAAATCAGTCACTTGTGTTTTTGCTTTCGCAACAAAATTTTTGAGTTTAATAAAAATAAAGATCATTTAAAAATTAGCTGGAAAAAGCAGTCCAACAAGTTAAATTCGCTTGGGCCTCCCACTCGTACTATTTTTGAATAGAAAAATGTTAGTACGTTCGATTGTATGCTACAGAAGAAACCTATTGGACATTTTATCTATAGAGTAAGTTCGGGTATTGTGGTATAGGCGAGTAATGTGCTAGAGTAGGTTTTCTGACAAAACACGGGCTTATACAAGACGCTTTTTCTATAGTCAACTGTAGCACCCGGGGGTAAAGTATTTGGTGTAAAGCCCCAATCAATTGATGATTGTCTTTTTGCACTGGTGGAGTCACCAGCTAGTTGCATTAAAGTTGTTGCAGTGGGTACTCCAAATACAAACCCGGAAACTTCCCAGGACCAAAATAAAGTGCGTAAAAATGAATGCTTTTCACCCCAAATGGCCATCAAATATCCAAAAAACAAAAAAGTAAAAAATGCCACAACAAAACTTAAGCAAAATTTCTTAATTGACAGTGAGCAACCAATCTCCCGTTCGGCAAAAAGGCAAATCTGCAGACAGCTAAGAGTTGCGAAGAAAAATGCGGCGACAGCTACAGAAAAAGCTAATTCATTAAAAAGAATGGCTGATGCTGCTGAGGTGCACTGAATTAGCAAAAATGATGTCTTACGCCTTTGAAAAACAGCAGCAGGTTCAAATGTATCAGTTAAATCCACAATAAGGAAGAAAATATTAAAAAAAATTTATTACATTTTTTTATTATTTTATTTTATTTATTATTTTATTGACATAAAACGTAAGCTAATGAGAATGAAAGTGAGTGCCAATGAGAAATCCAAATTGGTTCGAATTCGAGCGAGTGCTTTTCATTAGCTTAAGTTTACTTTCTTAAATCAGAAATAGGCTAATAATTTATTTAATTGGACTATTTTTCGAATTAAATTGCTCGTTAGTATCTTCAATCCAAAGTGATTATTATTTTGGCTAAAGTTCGTAACATTTTTGTAGAAAGAATTGGATATTAGATAATATTCCAAAGGTACAAGGGATAACAGGGATAACACCAATTAATTTCAACCTTTTCTTATTCGGGTAATAATTTGTATAAATACAAATTTGTAATCACATTCAATCGAGCCACATAAACAGTGGCGGATACATGAAAACACACATGAACACTGATGATGGGAGTGCAGCAGCTCCCGAAAAACAAAGTTGTTTCTGTTCTGCCATATAATTTGAAATTAATTGATGCTAATTTATCCTTTGTTCCTTTTTAATATTATCTCATATACAATTCTTTATACAAAAATATAATTTTTCTTTTCATTTATCCTTAAAATGCTCTCGTTATATAATGTTAACACATAATCATTATTTGAAGATTTGCAACCTTATCTTATTGTTTTGTGTAAAGTGCAATTTGATGCTTATTTACATATTTATGAAATTTGGAAATTTTTGCTAAGTAAATAAAAACAGAACAGTTGCATATTTGTAATTTTAAACAGTCTTGCGAGTTAAACAATTTTCATAGTTTAGTTAGCAAAGGTTATTATTGTTTACATTAAAAACGAAATGTGAAAGTGAAGGCGTATAAAAATTAAATTGAAATAAAGAAATTAATTAGGAAGTTCATGTTAAATGGTTGTAAGTTTTAAAACTTTAAAGAAACAAAGCACCTGGAGAAGATGGCATTCCGCCAGAGCTCCTTCAGTCTAATCCTGCAATATCAGCAGACATTTTACAATCAAATATTCGTGATGTTTGGACAAATAATGAACAGTTGCCTAGAACATGAAAACAGGGAGCTATCATAAAGTTTCAAAAGAAAAACGATTTGACCAACTGTGATAAGGACTCTGCTCAACACCATTTATAAAGTAATCGCTATATTAATAAATCGTAGACTGCAGTTCGTTGCGCAGATACTACGAGATGAACGGGCATGCTTTCGTTTACATCGAAATTTTTTAGATCAGACAAATAC
This sequence comes from Gymnocheta viridis, assembly GCA_956483585.1. Taxonomy (NCBI): domain Eukaryota; kingdom Metazoa; phylum Arthropoda; class Insecta; order Diptera; family Tachinidae; genus Gymnocheta; species Gymnocheta viridis. The sequence goes on from OY101443.1 coordinate 13,695,194, forward strand.
TTTTTGTGTCAAAATAAAACAGTCTGTAGATTGGCTTACACCGCTTTATTTAGTCTTTGCCGACTTTAGAAAAGCTTACGATTCTAAACGACGTGGCGCATTATGGATGTCATTAAGAGCTAAGAGCGTCGTAGCATCAAAATTAATAAAACTCTTCAAGGCTATGTACACCAATTCCACACTAAAAGTTCGTTATAATCGGATGATAAGCGAATCCTTCAGCACAAACACAGGGGCGAAGCAGAGTTATGCACTTTCTTTTAATTTATTTTGCCGTGGTACTTGATGAGATAATGTTAAAGCTATGAGCGAAGAAAAGGGATATTGTGTGGGGCTTTCGCAAACATCTGAAAGACTTGGATTTCGCAGACGATATCTGCCTCATTTCGCACAAATTAAACGATATGCAAAGCAAAGTGGATGATTTAGTCAAGTTGGCAAGGGCCGTTGGTTAAGCAATAAACATTGAAAAGACATATGCAATCCGAGTTGTTTATGGACAATCAATTCAAAATCCAGAACCAAATGATTAAATTTGTAAAATACGTTTGTTATCTGTAATGCATGATGTCAATGGATGATGTTGTGGAGGCAGAAGTGTCTAGTAGATTTAAAAAGAAAGGTCTGCATTCGGTTGCCTAAATAAAAAGTGGCGGGCCCCATATATATCACAAAACACGAAGATCCACATATTCAATGCTTGCTTAAAATATATACTGAATTTGGCTGAAGACAAAAACAATTGCATGTAGACTCCAAGTATTTAAAAAAAGTATTTAAGGAAAATATGTCGAATATTTTGGGCGAATAAAATCTCAAACACGGAGCTCTGGAGGCGCACAAAGGAAAACCAAATAGTTTATCGAATACCAAAAAGAAAATTTAGATGTATAACACATACTCTCCTTTACGAGAGCCGCCTTAGAATGGAATCCCAAAGGTAGTCGTTGCTCCGGTAGTCCAAAAAATACATGGCATAGAACAATTTTATATGAACTTAAGAAGGTAAACAAATAGTTTTGTTAAAATTAAATTTATTTATTATGATAGATGTAGTTGGAATTTTATTGTAAAATCGTAAGTGGAATAAATAAAGGAATAAAAAGTAAATAAAAAATGTATATTTAAGTGAAGTGTATGCAAAAAAACTATTCCATAAAGTTTAAATTAGCAGATGTAGTTTGAATAAAACACAATAGGCTTAATTTCTCTTTATCGCGAAAAAAGGATATATGGGAAGCTTCTTTCGTGAGTGCTTCACAGCAATGAAATAAAAGGTGTTGGGTAGGCCTGCAAAAATAGGATATCGCTAGCATGTTTTTTTTAATTAAATTATAATTTAATTGAACGATTTTTGATAAATAAACAGTTTAACAAAAATATATTTTTCTTAAGAATTCATGTTTAAATCTCTAATAGTTCGAAAAAAACAATTTTTTTTATCAAGAATGTGGCTTGCTTATTGTTAATATATAAAACTATGTAATGAATATTTCTATAAAAATCTAAAAGAAAATGCAAGTAATTAAGGAATAAAAAAGCATGGTTTTTGCTCAATAAAAAAAAAATTATAAATACATTTTTGCTTTATAATTTATGCTTAATTATTGAACAGCAACACGAGGTCATTATAGTTCACAATAAAAAATTCGATAAAAATGTTATGAACAGAAAAAGGATATATGGACAACTTTCTAACCAAAGGTTATTAGGAAAAAACTATTTATTGTTCTTTTAGCTGTAATAACACAGTGTCCTGCAGTAATAAATTTTAAGAGAAAAACTAGCAAAATAATCGAAAAAGTGACAAACCTACAAGCTGACGCTTTAATTTTCATTTAAAAGACCATATCGCATACAGTTAAGGATTAACAAATTTTATAAATTAACAAATTTTATCCTTGTGTTGGTGCCTCAAAGGTGATCCACGATTGCCACTTTAATTTCAGAGGATGTTCTTAAAAATATTTTTCTTAATGAAATTTTCTTTATAATTTCTTGTAGAAAGGATACTATTTGAAACGATGCTATTTGAAAATAATTTTTTTACATCTTAATAAACAAATAAGAATTATGTACAAATACAAAATGTCATTAAAAATTAACATTAACAAGTGTGTATTTGCTTCTGTATTGGTAGCTGTCTATTTTATGATAATTGTTTGGCATGTGTGAAAGGATGCAAACAGATAGAAAGGCATGTTTGTAAATTGACAAGAACATTAGTTTTAATGTACTTGTATTCGCACTTTAATAGTACTCTTGTAACCGATAAATGCATTTTACTATAATGATAAGAAAACATCATGCTCTTGGCAAGGACAAGAATTATATAATGAAGAATTTTTTCAAGAAACATTTTAAGAATAAATAACGGTGCTTGGAATTTTAAATTCACTTTAGTAAAATTTCTGCAAAATTAAGATATTTTAATGTATAAATAATTTTTTAAGAAATTTGTTTGGCACCGATGTTGTCAATAAACCTGCCAATTGACCATAAATAAATAAGCAAGTTAGGCTTTTATTGGCTTTTGAAACATCTAACCAAATTGACCTTAAATTACATAAACCCAAAATATTATGTCCACCAAAACAAGAATACAAAAAAAATAAAATCCATTGAAACTTTTACCACTTTTTTCTTGTTCAATTATTTGTGGCTTTCAAAAGATTTATAAAGCTGTGCGGCTTCAGAAAAAAGTTATTGTTTTATATTTCGGCCACAACTAGGCTGCACAAAGGAAATTACTGAACGAACATAGAAAATGTTTTTCAGCCACAAACAATTGAAATGTTAAGGAAAATATACACTTAACACACACTTAAGAGGGATTGTTGTGAAACTCTTAAGAAAAGTTTTTTTTTTAAAACAATCATAAAGAAAGAAATTATCAATGGCCACTTAGTTGAGTTCTTTTTTTTTGGAATATTCTTTGCTTACTATATTGCGAGTACAATAGAAATATAAAACACAGCAAAAAAAGGCTGGGTATAGTATTCTAAGTAAAAACATTTTTTACATAACAGTGAAAATTGCACAAACAGAAAAGTTTTCTTTTATACATTCAAAGCTTTATTTATAGATATCTTTTATCTCTCTTGTACTGTGAGTATCCTAAATTAGTATTAATAAACTAAAAAATGTATATTCTAAAACGACTTTCTATAAAAACTTAAGCGTAGAAAAGGAACTAAAAAATATTATTATGGTTCCATAATAGTATACAACAATGCAGCTTGCCTGTTTCGCTAACGGCGGATGCATTCCAGTGAATATTTAAGCTATCTGTACTTCATTGTTGCAGGTATTTTTAAGATTAAGAAATTAATTATCTATAATAGCTTATATAAGTAGATGAAAGACTTATGCACATATATCCTTTATTATTATTTGAATTTTAGGAAATGCTTTACATAAAAGGTAGGAAGTTAGTCACATTAATGGCTGGAAGAAATTTCAATTTATTGTGCTGTCGAAAGCAAAAGTTGCCCATATATCCTTTATTAAATTTTTGATTTTTGATAAAAAAAATTTTGCTACAACATGCAGCTTTAGTACAGCTATGTATCACTACAGCTTTAGAGCGTTAATTTGTTTTATTATAAAGCTGCCCATACATCCTTTTTTTAGTATAAAAGAAAAAGAAATTAATAATACATATATGTAACTTGCAATGACTTGATACTTATTAAAAACATGAAATAAATTGCTAAAAAAAACATTTTTAAAATTCTTTGCTTACAGCAGAGGGAACTAATTAATGCAATACCTATTCCCTCAACCGAGGCTCTTTCCCTCTATTCAGATGGAAAAAACAAGTGTTTATTACAGTTAGTGTATTGATCAGAAGATAACTTTTCGCAGCTAGTATTTAATACCCTGATTCCGAATCTGGGTTTCAATCCATTGAGTCAACCAGAGCTTGCATGAAAGCTACAACTTTCTTTTTCATAAATTTGTTCATGCAGTTTTTTTTACAAGAAATAGGATTGAGTCGATTTTATTGATTAAAGAGCCTTTCTTCCATACCAGATAACTCATCCTTCTTTATAGATTTTCGTTTTATACATGCTGGCGCTAACTGCGAAAGAGTGTTTTTACCTTTTTAAATGCGTGATATTGTTGATTTGATCACATCGTATTGAACCGCCAAGGATTTTAATGTATAATCTTTATCAAGCTTGTGTATAATTTCGCTTTTCGTTTATTTATTTATTTATCTTTGGAAAAGAATCCTTACAAACGGTTTAAATTGAATATATTTTTACAGAATATTGATTTAAAAGGGCACGAAGAGAAATCAGTAAATTTATAAAATTTGTTAAGTTCGTTGCACATTCTTCTCAAAGGGTCATCATTAGGATAATTAACACAAAAAAATTTAACAGATAACGGAGAAAAATAACGTACAGGGAGTTGAGCGACATTGAACGTTATATCGTTGATTAAGAAACCAGAGCTTACATCGTCAATAATTATGTTGAAAATAAACGATGTGTTCAGCAGAGTTCTTACACTTGAGAGCTTGTTATGGCATTCAATATCACTAATATTCAGTATTCTATCTATGAGGTGTTTTTTATTTAATTTTATTACAAATGGTATTTATATTTTATTAATATTTCCCTAAACCAGGTCTTAAAAACCAGCTTAACTAGCATTTGTAGTTCTTAAATAACTTTTGACAAGAATCCTTTGCACTTGCAAATAAATATTTATTACAAAATGAATTACATAGTAATCACACGTGTGACGAAATTATGAAATAAATGCGTTCATTTAAGCTTTTTTAAACCTGTAATGATTGAAAAATTAAATTACTTACGTTCTTAATCAAATTATTAGCACTTTGAAGAAGAATGTTTTCTATCTTTTTTCGTTTTATTTAAAGCTTCATCGCGTAGTTATACGTAATCCGCTACTAAATGAGATATTTATCATACCTACACTTTGCTATATTTAAGATTTAATTCTCATTAGCATTTTATGATTACTTTTGATATTTTATGTGTTTCGTTTTAAATTCTTTTCATCAAAACACCTGGTTCAGACAATGTACGAGTATTTTCTGGCACACTTAATTGCAATGTATACAATTAATTTGTTTTTTAAATGGAACGAACATAAAGAACAACTTTTTAATGGATGCTGCGGCTAAGCAATTAATTTAATTTAAATTGCTTGTTAAGCTGAAGTCTAAACGGGGAATTTTCTTACATAAAAGTAATGTGAAGCATCAAAGAAAGCGGACTGACTGGTCAATCCAGCAATTTCAATAAGGAGTTTCCAAAGGCCAATTAAAATAAATAAAAAATATTTGCAAGAGCATTTACTAAAACAGAATGAAATATGACAGCTATAATAAGAAAATAAATAATAATAGCATGTTTTTTACAAGGCTTACTTTTGATTTTTATGAGAAACAAAGAAAGACTTTAGAATGAAATATGACAGCTATAATAAGAAAATAAATAATAATAGCATGTTTTTTACAAGGCTTACTTTTGATTTTTATGAGAAACAAAGAAAGACTTTAAAAGATTAAACTCCTGACTTAATTTTAATGACGTCTATAAACTACACTAAAGACAATACTTAACTTTAGACTTTAAAGTAGACATTTCTAAAGCAAAGATTGTATTTAAATGAAGCCAAAATAAAAAAACAAAATCATAGCAAACTCTAACGTTCAGACAAAAACAACAACTGCACAGTCCTATTTTTAGCACCTTACTAAAGTTTGACCAGCTTTGAAGGCTGAACACTTACAGGCTTGGTGTACGCAGAGATAAAACACGGTCGCAGCAACCATAATCGAAGAGAAATATGAAACGATATTATAAAACAACAATTCATAATATTTTTAAATAAATTTTGATTTTTATGAAGAAAAAAGGAAGACATAAAAGGAGATAAGGCTCAAGGCTTGATTTCGGAGATTATTATAAATTAAATTTAAGTCTTAGCATTCTAACCGTCAAACATTTTATAGAAGCCCGTGATCAATACATACAACAACTAAGTGTTCATGCTAAATCGAATGCATTGAAGTAGAATTAATGTGCAAGGATGCCTCTATCTCACAATATGTCATGTCACATGACGATTTTGCATTATCAGATCACGCACTGCATCGATGTTTTGTGGCGGAATTCGTCGGCGAGGATATACGACCACGATTGAATTCACTATAAAAGCGATATATTGTAGTTTTTGATGCGGCTTTATCGCCGTACAAAGAACTCAGTTCATCGACACATTCTTGTTGAGATAATCCACGTCGAAGGTTGCGAAAAAAAATCCAACAAAAACATTCTCTTGAAATTTCCATTTTTTTTGTCAAATTGATTTTCTGCACTAAAATTTAATAAAATGAGTAGCACTTGTACATCAAAACATTGTGAGTAAGTTTATGTTGCCAGTTCCCGAAATATAAATAGTTCCCCTAGTGTTGTTGTTAAAAAAACAATATAGACTAGATTGTAGTAAATACTAGTATGTGTACTCGTATTATTGTTAAATTTAAGAAAATCAATTTTAATTTGAAGATATGAAAATTGTCTTTTTTCCGTACACAGTTAATTTTCAGAGTCGTTGTAAAAAAAATTTAACGAAATAATTACCTTAGTGCCAATAAACTATTGAACAAAATACCACTGGATTTATTAGCCACAATATGAATGAATGAATGAAGAAATACAATTAATTATCTTACATTGTCAGTTGCTGCAGCAAAAGATAAAAATTTGTGTCGAAGAATGTGATAAATTTCGGAATTGAAAATTGAAAAATTGTTAAAGTTAATCTATTTAGAATGAACAAGTCAAAGTCATAAATAAAATATTGAATTGAAAGTGTTGCATCTTATAACTTTTCTATTCATTACTAATGATTTCTTTTTCTTTTAACGAAAATATTAATGAAAGAAATGTTCAAACTGCTCGTAATCTTAACACTTCGCTAATTTACACTTCAGTGGCTGCTGTTTGAACAGTTTGTTTATTCAGCTAGAAAAAGCAAATGATAAGGATACAAAGTGTGTAGTTATTATTATTATTTTTTTTTTCATCAATTGACTTTGTACATTTCATTTGACGCTCCAGAGAGAATGAGTACAAAACCTTCTTTTTTAAATGTCTTTGTCTTTAAAAGCAAACTATAATAATATTTTATTATTATAAATTAAATAGTATGTAACATTTCAAAACTCTGTAAGTTAATACGGGAAGCAGAGAACGTTTAAAAGGACAAACAAAACTTTAGCAGAAAAAGGGATTAAATTTGCCAGCTATTAAAAAATAAATAAATTAGCTCAAGTCAATAGACTAGTTGGAGCGCAATTCAGTAAATATTTTCTTATAAATCTATCTATTAGTTGGCCTGAACTTCAGTCTGCACTTTAGCGTTTGTTATAATCTATACTCTTGACAAGGAAATTTTTACAATTGTCAATGTCTTACGAAATGGCATCGTTAATTCTCTGTTATTATTTACTGCCAGTCCCACGATGTCACACGTATTCGTTCTTACGTACAATTACATTTGAAACAAAAACAAAATTTTAGAATTTCTTTTTGTTTTAAATGTAATTGTACGAAAGAACGAATATGTGTGACATCGTGGGACTGGCAATTAATTTTTATTTAGTTAATTTAATTTGAAAATGGAAAATACTCTAACTTTTGCAGATGATATTACCATATATCACAGCGACAATACTGTTGAAAAAGTAAATGATGGTTTGCAAAATAAGGTTTTTCTTAATAGAAAACTATTCCATAGATTCGCATATGAAGATCAATTTAAATAAATACGAGTGAGTTTTTTTTAGACCACCAGTTGTAAAATGTAACAAAAATATAAGAAAAAACTGGAAATTGTTTAACATTAGATCAACTAATAATATAAGGATTCGTGTAAAACAGACTGTTAAACTACTTGGCATATATCTAGATAAATTTCTGTACTTTAATAATCACGTAGAACAACAACTTATAAAATCTAGAAATAAAAATTTTTTATAGATAAGAAATCATATTTTTTTCTAAATATATGTGACCTTCTCCGAGAAAATGAGCCTAGTGTGGGAAAATGTAGTTTTGAGAAAAATGTATTTCATAACGCATTATCACTTTGAACACACCTTCAGTTGGGAGATGCGATTTGGCATGGTCAGTTATGATTGGGTGCCGACTTTGGTGACGTCATGCCTATGTGGTGACGTATTTTTTTCGCTGTTAGTGTAACACTACTTCTGCTATTGTTGCTGCTCTGTACACATTGTAAAAATAACTATAAGGAAAAGAATAAAGTGACGCTTCAGTCTTGTGCCAACTGTATAACGAGTGTTATCAATATCTAAAAAGTTGTTTCGCAATTTTGGTTCTTTTGTAATTTTGTTACTAAGCTGATGTTAATAAAGTAATTTTTATAAAAATGGATATTTCTGACAGTTTTGATGATGATTTAAAAAAAACAATTTAAAACCATAAAATCAAAAAATAAATAAAATTTTGATGTTTTTCTCATTTTTAGCGATTTTTCCAAGTTTGTTTTGTGCGTTTTTATGGGGTAAATAAATTTTTATCAGAAATCTAACTCATTTCATCTTATTCTACACCCTTTTAGGTACGAAAATTCACTTTTAAGTCCAAACCCGTTTTTTTGACATACTAGGTCCCTTTTCTCGGAGAAGGTCACATATGCAACCAATTCGTAAAATTATTACGACCAATTCTAAGGGGTGATTTTTTAAGATCTTTTGGATTTGATAAAAAAAACACATACAATTTTCAGAAATGTAAGAAATATTTATTTGAGTCGATAGAACGATCTATAGAATTTATTGTTTAAAGATGATTTCATGTAAATATTGGCCGCGGCTACCCCTCAAATGGTTCATACGCTGTGTCCAATGTTGGCATACTCTCGCCAACATATTGGCCGATATCTCTTCCAGTGCATCAACCATTGCGGGCTTGTCCCTATAGACATGAGCCTTATTGTAGTCCCACAAAAATTAGTCTAAAGTACTTAAGTCTCACGATCTACGCGGCCAATTGACCGGCCCAAAACGTGAAAGAATCTGTTCACCGAACTCGCCTCACAATTGGAACATATTTTCGCATGCTGTGCACAATGTGGCACCGTTTTATTGAAACCACATGTTCGTCAAGTCTAGTTTTTCCATTTAGGACAACAAAAAATTCTAATCATAGCACGGCAGCGCTCGCCATTGACAGTAACGTTCCTGCCTTCGTCGTCTTTAAAAAAGTACGGTCCAATGATGCCGCCGGCCCATAATCTACTCCAAACAGTACATTTTTCGGAATGCATTGGCAGTTCTTTCGATGCATATGGCTGTTCTTCACATCACAGAAGGAAATTTTGCTTGTTCACGTATCCATTCAACCAGGCATGAGCTTTGTCGCCGAACACAATTTTGCACTTTGCCAGCGCCCATTCAATAATCGTTAGCCTTAGCACTGGCTGTATTTTAAAATGAGTAACAGAGGAAATATTGCTGCGAACGGCGCTGAATTGATAATCCACGGCCATCAACAATACTGACGGATACAGCTGCTATATTTTCCTTTGTCCGCACTCTGCGCATGCGTGTTGCTGGTTTAATATCCAATAATTAAAATTTGGTGAGAAATTTAGTCACAAGATGTTAAATAGCCGCCTCCGAAGGTCGCCCAAATTGATCATAAAAAGGAAGAAGTGCACGATGCACTTTCTTAACCGAGCATGAATTGTAAGCGGTTTTCGTTTGTAAGTCGATTCATGGTTAAATTGTAGACCACACTGAACATGTTTAATAGTAACATGTTAAACGAAAACAGCTGAGATGCCAAAAGCAGTGCTGCCAAAAAGCAAGTTGCTTAAAAATTACCCATTATTTAGTCTACTCAAATGTATAGTTTAATCTTTAATCTGGTCAATAGGATAAAGTCCGTTTCTAGATCTAGTTTTTGTCACTTCCGCAAGTAGTATTATTTGGATTTATTTATAATCAAGTCTTAACTTTTTTTCCAGTCTACAGTTAGTTCCATATTTAAGTGAAGTTTTTTTTTAAGTTTTAACTATTTCTTCTGCTGTTTCTATAACAATTTTATTTTATTATAAATCAATATTGGTAATGACAAATTTTAAAATTCACAAGTCCCAAAATAACTATTCTTGTGGCCAAGTTCGAATATTACATATCCCTTTAATATCGCTAACATCTTACAGTCAACACTTTTATCTTGAAACACATCTGTATAGCAGAGAGAAAAAGAAATAAAAAATTTAGAAAACAAGTTTGCGTATAACATATTGAAAACATGATTTTATTGCAACATTTCTTTTTTTAATATTTTCTGAAAGGCCAAAGCCCAATGGGAACCATAAAGCACAACATTTATGTATCCCAAAAGTATTCATTAAATTCATACGCCTTTTGAATTTTATCAAGCTTGAAATATAAATTTACTGTGTTACTTTGAACCAAAGATGGAAATATAAAAAGAAATTAAAAAAAAGACAGTGAAGGAATGCACGAATGAGTGAAATAAAGGAATTTATATGAGAGTAAAAGAAAAAAAACTGAATTCCTTGGAGTGTGCAAAAGATTTCCAATTGAAAGATGGAATATAAAGAAACAAAAAAAAGAAATACAGTTTTAATTGGTTAGGCTTTTATAAAGGATTTCTAAGAGGAAATCATAAATTCAAATTGTGGAAAAAAATTGTTTTTTCTTCTTTCAGTTGAGTTAAAAAAATAACTGCCCCAAAAGTATTAATCTCAAAGTTATGTTGTCCAGTTGTATCACCAAGCAGAACATTATTTTATTTGAACATTTCTAAGCACTATAGTTTTTATTAAACTTGGAATTTTTTAACACAAATATACTCAAATGCACTTGAAACTGTTTTATATTAAAAAAAAATAATAATGAAAATATTATTTGGTAAAGTAGAAGAGAATTTTCAGTGTATTAACATTCTTTTATTTGTAAGCAACACAACAAAAAATAATAGCAATTTACAATAATTGCTAAGCAAACTTAATTGTGTGAAGCAAATAATGTTTCGGATTATAAAGCGCACACATTAACAACACCACCCAGTACTACCAGTTCCAATGCACGTGTCTCTCGCAAATTATCTCGCTAAAAGTTTTATTAATTTTTTTTTGCTCTCAAGTACAAATATGCAACTTAAACTACTTTAAAAGCAGCTAAGACAGCAACTTAAACTATTAATTATATTTTAATTATTTTTTTTTCCTGAAAATATTTGCTCAAACTTTTGTTCTTATTGCTTTAAATAAGTGGATCTGACTGACAAGCGATAAGAAGGAGAACTATAATATTTGGAAAATACTTCGTTTCACCTTTTGTGTTAACGTGAAAGTTTTGAAAAAAAAAGTTTCTTGCCATTTAAATTTAAACACTTCAAAACTAAAAATGTCTGCTTATAGTTTGAAATTTTATTTTTGTTTTAACTTTCGTTGAACTTTTTTTTTGTATAAATATTGTCTGCTAAAAAAACAAAAAATAAAAAATAGCCACACAATACGGTTTCATGCTGAAAGCACAGTGGGGATAATATAAAGGTTCAAATGAAATCAGCACAAACAACAATCGCAAATTGAAGATAAAATCAGTAAGAACGACATTTAAGTATCATACACTCTAAAAAGAAAATAAAAATATTAAGCGAGCTTACAATAAAATTCCAAATTATATACTAAAGGTCTGCTCAGTATAATGAATAAACACATCACTCATATAATAACCAAAAGAATCTCTGATCGTTTAATCGCCAGAAGGCAACAAGATGGCTTTTGTTTAAACAAAGCGTGACGATTGATCATGTCAGTACACTGAGAATAACAGTGGAACAGTCGCTGGAATGGCGATCTTCTCTACATCTACTATTCATTGACTTCGAAAAAAGCATTCGATACTCTCAATCACGGTGTCATTTGGAAATCCCTTTAATGTAAAAGTATCCCACAAAAAAAATGAGTCAACTCAATAAAATTCTTTATGTATGTTAGTGCAAGTTGCCATATTCAGCACGAAGGCAAATTGAGCAGAACGATCAATGTTGATACAGGAGTTCAGCAAGTTTTTCGTGATGTCTACACTATTATTTAACATTGTGTTCAATATTGTCATGAGCCATGCTATGTCGGATAGTAGAGGCATTGTTGGCTGGGGACTTCTAAATCGGTTAAAAATTATCTGAAATATGCTGATACCATTTGCCTTATCTCTTACCGATAACCCGATATGAAAATGCAATTACAACGTCTTACAGAGCTGGCTAAGAACGCTGGTCTTAAGATTAATATTGGCAACAATAAAGTGATGCGAATAAACACGGAACACTCAAACAAATAAAATGACACGTCTTTCTGTTTTCAATCGTGAAAACGCGTAATGGGAATCTTATGAAGGACGTTTCTGATCGTCGACGAGCGAATTTTTTAATCGTAGAAGATTGCTTGCGCGGAAGAAACTCTTACACGAACTGATTCTTCTGTGAGATTCTTCCATAAAACCAGAGAAAGACGCTGATAATAATCGTAGAGGGAATCGTTTGAGAAACATTATTGTTTTCGTACTCTTCAAATAATCATTAGAAGATTTTTTTACGACTTGCATATTAAACATTCCAAGATTAAAAGACGAGCGTGTCAGGAAATGTGTAAAAAAAGGAATCAAGTAATCAAGAAAAAAAAGTAGATATTTTTTTTTTGTTACTCATCAGATTATCATCAGGAGATTATTTTTGCAAGTAGTATATTAAACACAATCGTCTAACAAACATCCTATGCTAACTGGGGTGTTTACTTCAGTAACAAGAATGTTGTTTTATCTCTTTCTTAAATTAACTTGGTCTATGTTATTCCTTACTCTGCACAGTTGTGTCTGAATCTCCACATATTGTCGTTATTATACGTAGTGTAAGGGATGGCAACTCATCGCCTCTGAAGGAGGTTAATTTGTGTTGCTACCACGAAGTTGTCATCATAAAATTATATGTTGTGGGTGCAGATATTTATTGCCAATCGAATAAAAAAGGCGACTAAGCCTATGGCCAACTTAATAAGATATGGAACTCTTCAACTCTCTCTCTCTCTCGCCGTATTCAACTCCAATGCCCGATCTACATTACGGATGCAAAAGGTGAAATGCTGCAGCCTCTCGTGATATGCATGACCTGCAAAATTTTTTAAAGCAAATGCCTTAGAATAATCCTACGAGTCTTTTGGCCACAAGACATATCAAATAACACACTATGGCATCAAGCGAACCAGTCCCCCCAACACTATTGAAATACAAAAGTGAAAATGGTCACAGATATTTCCTGAACAGCGATAGAGTGGAATCCTCAAGGCAGCCGTAGAAGAAGTCTAGCAGCTCACACATGGCGAAGACAAATTGAAACTGAAGTATCAAATATGATGGAATGATGTAAAAAATATCGCTATGAACAGATCCATATGGATAGATTTTGTTTGAGTCCTTATAGAAACAACGGGAACATATAAATATACATATATGTATGTACATATATATGTATGTACATTAAAGATTTGGTAAATATAAATACAGATTAAATAAAGAACTAGGAGAATGTTACAAAAGTAAGAAATCAATCTGTACAATAAAGCTGTACAAGTGAATCAGCATAGTAAGCGTATCCTAAATACTCTGTGGTACAGAAACACCACAGGACTTCTATGTTATACATTCTATTTGTTTAAATTTTTGTTTTTCCTAATGTTAATGGTGTCATTTGGTTGGTCTGTAATCAACGAATGTTTGAGCATGCTGTGCATGTACAATTGAAGATATTGTTATTATTGTGATTACTATTTTCGCTAGAAGGAAACAATAAGCAAACATGTACATTGGACACATGAACATTTCACATTTCACATTTTCTTTGAAAAAGTTTTAAATAATAAAAAAAATACTGCTGTCATAATATTTGCTACATTTTAAAATTATTTTTTCTATACAGTTCTTGGAAATACAATAATAATATCAAATTGAGTTCTGCTTAAAAAAATTTTCTATTAAAGCACATTTATGTTGATGAAAACATTTCTATGAAAATACGTGGATAGCAAATAAAATTTTTAAGTCTTGGGGATATTGAAAATTGCCTATTAAATATTTTTTTAAATAATGGTTTAACAACTTTTAATTTTTTTTTAAGTTTTGTGATGACAAAAATTTTTTAATAAAAATTTTACGATCACAAATAAGTTTTATAGAAAATTCCTGAAAACTATCTATTTTGAATAATAATTTCATAAATTTTTAGCAAAAATTATTTCTAAAAATTGCCGATAACAAAAATTGTTAATAAAAATTTTCTTAAAAAAATCAATAAAAAATTTATCGATTTTTCAACAACAAATATTTGCTCTAAAAATTCTGAATATGTATATAACAAAATTTGTTAGTAAACAATTCTGTACAGGACAATTTTTTTGGCTCGTTGATAAAAATTTTGAATAAAAAGTTTTTCGATGACAAAACAATTTCGATAACAAAATTTTTTCGATAACAACAAATTTTGGATAACAAAAATTTTTTTTCTGCAAAAAAGTTGCTATTAAAAAAAATTTTTTTTCGATATAATATATTTTTCCTACAAAATTCGTCAATTGCAAAAATTTTCTATTTAAAAATTATCGTTAGCAAACTTTTTCTATGAACAGTTGTCAATAACAAAAATGTTATGTGGAGAATATGTCGATAACAAACATTTTCTATTAAAAACTGGTTGCAGACAATCATTTTTTGTTAAAATAAATGTTCTGTAAAAAATTTATTGCTAACAAAATTTTTTTATTTAGTAAATTTATCGATAGCAAAAATTTTGTGTAAATACTTGTCAATAACAAACATAAAATAAAAAATAGGAACACTTTCTGCAGAAAATTGGTTAATAACAAATATTTTCTATAAAAACAGGCACAGAGCAAACATGTTCTGATAGGCAAAGCTTTTCACAAAAAATTTTTCAATAGTTTAAAAAAAATTTCAATAATAAACATTTTCGAAAAAAAATTTTTAAACAAAAATTTTGTGTAAAAAAATTGCTGATAGCAACAATTTGCTAAAAATAAAATTGATTTTCTATAAAAAATTAGTAGATACATAATAAATGTTTTTTTTTTCGTAAATTATCGATAGAAAATTTTTCTTCGGTAAACTTATTGAATACAAACATTTTCTACAAAACATTTATCGATAGCAAAACTTTTCTATAAAAAATATGTCGAAGGTTAAAAGTTTCTACAAAAAATTGGTTAATAACAAATATTTACACTGAAACTTTGCAGATGATAAATATTTTCTTACAAAAATTTATCGATAGCAAAACTCTCGATAAAAAATTTACGCCGACAAAAAAGTTTTCGATGTAAAATTTCGATAATAAAAATTTTTTATAAAAATTTTTGCAGATCAGAAAAATTTTTTATTCAATATTTATCGATAACAAAAACTATAGAAAACTTGCGGTTAACAAAAAAATTTTATCGATTTTCTCGATGACATGAATTGAAATATGAAAAAGTTTCTGTATTAAATTTGTCTCTAATAAAAATTTGTCGATAACAATAAATTTCTATAGAAAACTTGTCGATAACAAAACCTTATTATCGATATTGTCGATAACATAAGTTATAAAATATTTGTCACATAAAATTTTTTATATAAAATTATTTGGTAATACAAATTTCCTCTACACAATTTATCGATAACAAAGACTTTTTATAGAAATTGGTCGATAAGAAAACCTTTTATAAAATATTGGGCGATAACAAAAGTTTTCTATAGAAAACTTGTTGATAACAAAAACTTTCGAACAACTATTTGTGGATTACAAAAAAATATTAAAACATACGTTATTAAAGATGACTTTTCCAAAAGAATATTTCTGCTTCCAGAATATGAAATCTAAAAAAAAATATAAAAGCAGCTTTCATGTCTCTGGAATCTACTACCCGTAATTGGCTAGTTCAACAATTTAATGGCTTTTGTATGTTTATTTTGTATTTGTTTACTGATTTAAATTTATTTTACTTTCTTTCTATCCTTATGTTAGCCATTTAATTTTTAATTGGCGTAGTTTATTTCACACAATTTTATTTTTATGGCCTAGTTTCAGGCTTTAAGACCACAAACATAAAGAGAATCTTGATTAATTTTCTGATAAAACAATTGTTTGAACTTTTTATGACACATCTATTTAAACCTTTTTTGCCATAAATAATATTTATATATTTGTTTAGTTTTGGTTTTTTACATTTCTAAATGTGTATTGAGTGCACTTATATAACGAATACTTTTAGGCTTTATACTATTTAATTGTTTAAACATGTTTTGGTTTGCCAATATACTGTACAAAAGCTACTTTGTAAATGTGTATATAAAAACTAATGGGGAAAGTATAAGACAAGTAGAAATTTTGTCCACTTTTTATGTGTCTAATGAAAGGAAGTAGGATATATAATTTTCTAAAGGATATTCTTTAGAGACCAAAATAGTAAATGAGGAATGATAAAAGCAACATTACCAGGGCTATAATGACAAAATTATTCTACTATTAAATCAAAGAGGAAAGCAACGTTTTTTTATTTCTTTTTTTTATATAATAAAAATATGTATTTTTTATAGTTTTGTAAATGGAATCATTTCATAACTTCGTTAAACAAACTCTTCACAAAATCCATTTTAGTCGTTGCAGTAAATCCGAAACTACTTTTAGGATTATCTCTAACTATATGCAAACAAACAAAGACTTTGCATATTTTAAGGCTGCCATTTTTTTTAAGCATTTATGGATACATGTGGGTTTTAAAAAAGAAATAAAATATTTATTGCGAACAGCACTATACATAAATATTTAGATTATTAATACCGTAGCAAAAACACTTAAGTGGAATCATATTTTAATGAGAAGATTTTATAAAGGGGAATTAAAAACAACAGATAAAATAAATGTTATAAATATATGAATGTATATTTTATAAATGCGACAAGTTTTGTTAGCAATTATTTACATTTTTTTATAGATATAACAATACAATATCTGAAAGAGTAGACATGAACAATTCGCAGAAAAATATAATTTTGTTTTTAATCTAATCTAATTAATATTATAAATGTGAAATTTTGGATGGATGGATGGATGGATGGATGGATGTTTGTTAATCAATCACGCCAGAACGGCTAAACGGATCAGGATGAAATTTGACGGTCTAGTGAGATAGATTTGTTTTAATTTTTCATAGAGCAAAGGATAAACATAATTTTTGGCATATGTAGTGGTAGTTTAGAAAATGACAGCGGATAATTTTACAATTGAAGATACCCCAACATGCAAAATAAACAAAAACTGCGGCCGAGGAGTTCTTTTCTAGCAGTACAAGTTAATAGTCGCACAACCATGAAGTAGAGTAATTAAACCCCTGCCTGCTGCTTGTTGAAGGGCTAAAATGTCCAATAATAGACCTTGATTTGGTAATCATTTCAAAACGACTAAGAATTAAAAGAAAAAATTTCATTATTCTGTTTTGATTTTATGTTCTGCTTTAAATATGTTATTTCTATTAGTTGTTATGCAAAAAAGGCGTTGAAAATTTAATTGTTTGCTTGAAAAAACTCTGAAAAAAATTTAAAAAGTATTGTCGTATCGACAGTAAAGTATTGTCGACATCGATATTTCGGAAAACTTGAAGTATCATCGATATATCGGTATTGGTTACATCCTCAGTTTCAAGTGCCTGAAACTTCCACGTGCTGGCGGGAGACAATCAGTCATTTAGTGTTGTTTGCAGAACGGTATTGATCCTTAACCTACTACAACTTTTAACTTTTTTTATATTAAATAAAATGGGTTTATTTGTTTTTTCGTTTGTTTATAACGCTTTCACGCCGTAACTATTCAACCGATCATCATGATATTTTGCATACAAGGATACAGAAGGGGACAAAGAGGCGCCAGGAGTAGTTACTAATGCCGTTTTATTTTCTAAAAAATATAACATTTCTTTTACATTTTATAAAAAAAAAATTGTTTTTTTTAAGACAAAAATTTTACCTCGTAAGTGATGATACAATAATTTTTAATAAACTCACTATTTAAAAAAATCATTATATAGCAATTTTTCAATTTTACACAAGAAAACGCCATGAGTTATAAAACTTTTAAAAATACAAGGCGTACAGAGAAGGACATAGAGGAGAAGGCCATACTTTTAAGCCACGGGGCGCAGCTAGTTAGTAATATTTCGTCAAAAAACAATTAAAGGAAACAAATATATGTGTATAAATATTAAGAAAAAAGTGAAGCAAAATTTTATTTATATTAAATAGTGGGAGCGCGAGAAAAAAAGGATATGTCAGCAAGCACGAAGTTTTTGGAAAATCTTAAAGTTAAGTTTGATTTCACTTCCAAAAAGTTCGATATTACTTCATAATTTAATAAGTGGTTACATAAAATTTCCTTGGCATCGTGCTAAACCATTTATTAACTGATTATTAAATATTTTCTAATGATTTCCTATTTATTTAGCAGTTAAGAAAAGTGGAAGGCAACTTTTTAGACTTACCTCCTTTTGCCCGCACACCCGCGATACAAGAATTATTTTAGAGGTTACAGCAAAAATGCTAAATATGGAATTTTCGTGAATTTTTTGGGAAAGTAAAAGTTTGTTAGTAATTATCTCCCCCTTTGTTTTAATTTTTTTTTTGGCTAAAACTGATATATCTTACAGTCCCTTTTCTACTTTATTGTTAAAGTACATAATTAATGGCCAGAAATTATAAATTAATATCAATAGGAAGAAAAAATCTAAATGCCTATTTAATTCTAGAACACCTACACAAATAGTTATTGTACCCAGCGTCATCCTAAACAACCTGCGCATAGAAATTGTAAAAAAAAATAAAAATCCAGGTATTATTTTTACTTTTTCCCTGACTTGGTCTGCTTATCTTAATGCCGCTACAGGGAGAATTTTTTCGCTGCTACGTTCACTAGAAAAACAGAGCATATAACACCGACTAACATGCGTATCCTACTTGCCAAAACTTACCTCATCCTTACACTAATATATGGCAGCGAAGTTTCGGCAAGTTGTGATAAGATAAGCACAAGAAAATCAATATCTGCATACGATACTATTCACAGATAAGTTTTTAATTTGAGGCCTTTTTCCACATTACTTCGTATGAGAGTAAGCTTTATGGGGTGGATCACTATGATCATTAATACTTTTTACTAATATGCCGTCTTGCTTGTTTAGTCGTTTAAAATTTTCCCAATCTACCAGAAATAACAACCTGATATAAATAAAATTTAATAGATTAATATCTGAATGATAGTTTTTAATTCGTAGTATTCGTCTTTGGAACTTGCTACCGTCATTCATAAATTATTAAATAATGCAAAGTTAAAATTATATAAATTATTTAAGTATTTCTATCTTCATTTCAATAATTTTTTTTTATTTTTCTATATGTATAATTTTATATATTTATATTTTTATATGTTCATATTTTTATATTATTATATTTTTATATTATTATTGATGCCATTTTTTGTGAAAAAGGTTTACTCTTTATAAAAAAGCAATTCAAAGTTTTCTTAAGACAAAAATTTGGCTTGTAAATGATGATACAATAATTTCTACTAAACTCACTGTTTCAAAAAATCATATTGAAAACGCAATTATATTTATAATTAACATTTTATATTATTATTTACGTTTTAGAAATATTTTTATTATTTTCACTATTTGATTGTATTACAATGTGTGTGGTAAATTATGGTCATCCTGTACTATAATTATAAGACTATAAGTCTTGTTGTATGGGAATACGAATAAGTAAATAAGTAAATAAATCAATAAAAAAATAAATAAATAAATAAATAACAAATTAAAAAAGACCTTTAAGAAAAAAGCATTTGTTAAGCAGCGTCAGGAAGGATTAAGAATTAATAGTGAGACAGTTGACACTTTCTGATGAACTTTTCTTTAAGACTGATAATTCTATCGTATGTCAGAACGAAATCAGATAAACTGTGGAATCTTCGTGTGGAAAAATGCCAGAATAGTTTATATACCTTTTGCAACACTTGGAGTTTTTTAAAACGTTATAGGTACAATAATTGGGTTTAGAACTATTTTTTTGGTTCACAATGTATGATACGTGATCTTTGAAATTTAGTTTTTTTGTATAGGTCACCCAGGTATTTTACGTTCTTTCGGCCCATTCGATATTGTGGCTCAAAAACGTGTGGTCTTCGTGGCAAGAGTAAAAATAAATTGCTTTAGTCTTATCAAGGTTTACTTACTACAGTCTTTAATTAGTTGAAATATGAAATATAGAACCGCCAATGCATTTAATAATAATTCTCTAAATAGCATATTAATGTCCTATGCTCCTTGTAGGAGTTAAAAGGAACAAATATATATATATATATATATATAAATAGCATATTATGTTAGTAGGCAAATTCACAGATGTCAATACCGCTGAAATACCAGCAAATATATAAGTTAAACAATTTTGAATACGCGGGATATCGGCAGTGAATATGATGCAGAAAGTTGGGGAGAGGCAAGATCCCAGAAGACAGCCAGAAAGAATATGTTAATTGATTGTGATAAGGTTGTACGCAAAAATACAGAAAGAGATATATTTGCAATATTATTATTATTATTATTTTATATTATTTTGATAATATTAATAGGAAAATTGGCGAATTTAAGCCCGCCCTTAATAGCTATGCCAAAAAATATTTACCTATTTATATATTTTCAAAAAAGAACATAAAAACTGTACAAAACTTGTTTGCAAGCTTTAGATAAAAATAAAGTGTACTTTTAGGCAAACATTTAAGAATGTTCTAAGAATCCTGTAACTGTGTGTGTTTGTTTCATTTTTCAATGCAAAGCTTAAACATATTTCCATTTTATTTACAATTTCTCATAGCCTCTTGCACAAAATTCAGCACACACAGCACACTTTTAGGCTGGTTGCCAAAACTAACAATTAAATAATGATAAAGTCAAAAGATTTTGTATTCTTGTTTTCAAAAGGAAATTAAAAACTAACAAAGAATACTAAAACTTGTTTTTATACAAATTTATAAAAGAGATCTTTCAATAACAATGGCAAGGTCAAATAAAAGTTATTTTTCTATTAAGAACTAAAAGCGGAAAAAGAATTAATTTTCGTTAGAAAGAAAGTAAAGTTAAATTTAGGTTAAAATCAATTTGGAAAATTTTTTCTCATTTCTCTGGATCGTTGGCAAACTTGTTGCCTTGAAGCGTATAAAAAACTTTACATAATGTGTACAAGATTTGCAAGCTTTATTAGATTTTTATTATTGATTTTAATTATTTTTTTATTATTTTAATTATTCTTTCCTTTTTTCCTTTTGGAAGTTATTTTCCAATTAAATTTCTGGTAGATTAAAATTGTTAAATTTTTAGAAATTTATACAAGTAAATAATTTTTTCAAATATTTATCAAGTCTAATTTTGTAAAAGTGAAAACTGGCGCAGTAGCGAATTTGCAATCTTGTTTTTTAAAGTGCTAATCAAAAAACTTTGCATACTTTTAGGCTGTTATTAACTTGAACAATAAAGCATGTTTTCAGGCATTAAAAACTATTAAAAAAAAGAAATGCTAATAATTTATAGAATACATTATGTAAGGTTCATTTAACCTAGCAACACAAGTATTAGCGGTGCGTAAATTTTGTTAAACGAGAGATGATTTTGGGGTCTTTATTTATTTATTTATTTCTATTTAACAATACTTCTGTTTAAGCATGACATTTAAGGAAATAAAAGTATAAAAAAAATCAACCAACATAAATATAAAACAATTCTGTTCTGCATGAATAGTTTATTGTGCTTTTGCAATAAAAGGCAAAATGCTTATTAATATAATTTCGTCTGCATGCCAAAAACATACAATTTGTTTTTGAAAATATACCAACCAACATCTTTGATAAATTGTAAGAGTCATTTAATTTTAATAATGACAAATCAGTATTGAAATCTTAACTCTTACAGTAACAAAAACTTTTAAATAAACGTCATAGATCAATTTTCGTTTTAAACTTAATTTGCATGTTTTTTGTACAATTTTTCTTAGTTTTTCTGGCAACAATAAATTACGTCACTTGAAAGCGGCATAGAAATCAGATATTTGCCAAGCAACGACATTTGAAATCCTGCTTTTTATGTTTCTATGCAACTTTGTGTTTTATTATCATATAAAGTTGTTTCAAAGGAAAAGGGCAAACAAAAAATAAACAAGAGCAACAACAGGATACAAAATCATGCATTTTTTTGATTTCTTGTAGTTTGTTGTTTTATTTGGCGACACAACAATTTATGCATGTGGTGCAATCTAGGCATGTCTACTTGTTAGTATTGAATGTGCTATAAATCAGGCTTATAAAACCTTTCGCGAGAATATTTTTTTGCTTTAGAAATTGTTGAGTGTTCCTGGAATACTTTTCTAGTTGTTATGTTCTTAACAGACAGAAAAAAACACAATGTTTGTTGAAGGCAGTTTAGGGGACCATGTAAATATTACAAATTGTAACTCAATGTTTTTGTGGCCTTAATAAAAACTGCAAAAATCTCAAGCGAATTTCTTTTTTAACATTCAAAATATTTGTGGTTTTTATGTTAGTTAATTTTATATCCGTTCAGCTTTTATCACAAGTTTTCTTTAAAGGCGGCTTAATCTGGGGTTTTCTTAAAAATGTAAAGACTTTAAGTATATAAAGACTTTAAGTATATAAAGACTTTAGACTATTTAATTTTTCAAATTTTATAATCGCACTTTTCGCCAAAATTAATATTTTGCATTATTAGAATAATATTAATAGTTTTTTTTTTATTAGTGTTCATCAAATATAATAATTTAACTGTGAGTACCGACCGGGACGGTCGTGTAGCTTAAATTTATGAAAATGGTTCTTTAATGGAAAACTTGACCGGACCACATGCCAATTTTCAATACAAGAATTTTATTTCATTGTTTATTTTTCTTCTCTGTGTGTCTGACGCCTGAAACAGACAATATTTGAAATCTCTTTCAAATAAAATGTCAACAACTAAAAAAGCTTTCTCAGTTATTTAGTATTTATTTACTTATTTTTTATTTTTGTAATAGAAATATTATTTTTAGCAAATACTCTTCTTTTTCCACCCATAAAAAATAGTTAACTTAAATTTGGTTTTATTTTTCCAGGGAGCTTAAAAATTTTAATGTTTTAAGCACAAAGAACGTAGTATTTAATAAGGTTTGCTTAAAGAATTTTTTTTGGAAAACATCTGATTTTTTCACAAACTTATTTATATATCCTTTTATTTTAGGATAAAAATCAAGTAAAAAACTTGTATGATCTTGAGGCAATGACATTGTGTCACCTTATAACTTAACTTTCCTACCTAAGCTTCTTAAAAAGGGAATGGTTTAATGTTCTTTAAGTGCCAAGATGTTTTTTTACATTTTTTAAATTTAAAAAAAAATTTATTATTTCTTTTTTTTATAAAATTAAAAATTATTCCTTTTGAAATTTTTAGCAAATTGCAATTTTCATCCTTTAATTAACGTGAAGTTAGTTTTATGAAGCATTTTGAAAAAAAAATCCTGCCTAAGAAAGACTTCTTTCTTATGCACACATTCTTTTTGTAAACAAAGACTTCATGTTAGAATTTAAGTTAAAAAATTTTAAAAATGAATATACTGATTGAATAAAAAGGCTTTGTAGTTCACTTTAAAGTATTCTTTCTTTTTGTTTATTTAATCCTTTTTATTGTTTTGTTTGAGGATAAAAAATTATATCTTTGGTTTCATGCAATAAAAAGGACTTTTAGGTTTTGAAAAATCCCATATTTAAAAGAAGAAAAACAGTATTACAATTGAAGTGATTTTATATATCACTTTTTGTTAAAACTATTTCTCTAATACCTCTGGAAACTAGTAGACTTTAAGTTATTATTTTAATTTAAAATGTCTTTGAAAATATTTAGCAAATGCCTTTCTTAGACGCTTTGATTGATGGTAAGTCTTTAAGGCTTAAAATAAGCGCTATAGAAAAATGTTAATTCGTTTTTCGTTAAGTGACGTTTCTTTCTCAGTTCAGTTCGTTAAAAGTTTTATAATATTCAAAGTGATACAAGGTAGAGTAAACACCTTAAATCTTTTTCTTTAAGAGACTTACAATTCATATAAATATAATTCCAAGCGTAAGCACATATTAAGAGAATTTATATGCTTAAATTTTTTATTATTGTCTTTTTAACTGAGCCATATATTACACGACTTGTGTTAATATTTTGAGGCCATCATTTTTACATTCGTGCCTTATTATGAGTGCGTTGTGAAAATATTTCATTTTTAATGCGTTCTTGTATATTTCTTAAAGCACATTTTAAGGGAATTGAGCAAATAAACATTAATCACACAGAATTTTAAAGTAGTTTTAATTTAATTTATATTTACCCAGATAACGACCGTAAAATTTATATTACTGCAAAGTATGTATATAAAATATTTAATATTATAAAGAACAATTTCAGGGATTTTATTGCTGTGAAAACAGTGTTCTTTCCCATAAATACTTTGTAACTCCAAGTATGTTTTCAAGTGTTTTTTTTTTATATTAATATGCAAGAGAAAGTTATTGATTCCACATTTAGATGGTTCAGCTATTTTAGTAGATAAATTTGTTTTATATAGCAAGGGCATGTAACTGCCCACTTTTTTTTAGAAAATGTTGTCAGGCGAATTCAATGTTTGAAGAAAGTCTTATTAGAGTTGCATAAATGTAAGTTGATAAAAGAGATGTTCGCGCCCACTTTCATTAGAGTCAAACTTTTATATCAGGAAAACCAAATGTATGTGGAAAATTTCATAAGAACTGTTGAGGTAAAAGTGGGCGTAGTGTAATTTATTCTTTGGAAGGACGTGTTTCCGCCTACTTTTCTCAGAAGAAAAATTTATTGTTAGGAAAATTCTTTGTATTTGGAAAGCGTTACAAGAATCGTAGTAAAAAGTAAAAGTAAAAAGTGAAAGTAGTTAAAAGAAAGTATTTTAAAAGGGCGTGTCACTGCCCACTTTTTTAACCAATAAATTGCTTATCAGGAAAACTTAATTTGTGTAAAAAAGTTTCACAAGAATTATTTGAATAAAAAAAGCGAAAAAGCAAAATTAATTGGAAAAGGCGTGGCACTGCCTACTTTGAAAAATAATAAAGTGCTTATGTAGAAAACTCAATTTGTGTAAAAAAGTTTCATATGAATCTTTTAAATATAAGGAGCTGAAGAAGAATAATTAATTAGAAAGGGTGTGGCACTGCCCACTTTTTTAATCAGTAAATTGCTTTTCAGATAAACGCAAATTGTGTGCAAAGTTACATTAGAATCGTGTAAAAAGAGTGGTAATAAAAAAAAATAATTAATTGGAGAGGGCGTGGCATTGCCTACTTTACAAAATAATAAAGTGCTTATGTAGAAAACTTAATTTGTGTAAAAAAATTTCATATGAATCTTTTAAATAAAAGTAGCTGAAGAAGAATAATTAATTAGAAAGGGCGTGGCACTGTTCACTTTTTCTGTCATTAAATTTTACAAGTAGTGTGCAAAGTTACATAAGAATCTTTTACATAAAAGTTGTAATTTAAAAAGTATATTTAATTGAAAAGGGCGTGGCACTGCCCAATTTTTAGGCACTAACGCGATTTTCTGGAAAACTGAAGTTGCGATCAAACTTTCATAAGAGTCTTTTGAATAAAAGTAAAAGGCGCGGCACTGCCCACTTTTCTTATCATAAAAATTTATTGTTTTAGGAATTATGTGTGTTGGCAAAGTTTTATAAAAATTAGTTTTGTAAACGACGTTGAAAAGACAAAAATATTTTGCGTGGAAAAGTATTTTTTTTTACTTTATTTAAAATTCTCAGTGTTTCTGAAGAGTTATTGGAATTGAAACTTGCAAGTGCTTCTATAAATAGAAGAAGTTGGGCATCATATTAGTTCTTAAGATCACTAGCAGTTATTTAATTGCATTTAAATATCCTTTATTGAATTTGCCGAAAATTCTTTAAACACTTTAATAGTTTGCTTTATATTTAATGATTGTGCTGGCAATGAAATTGAAATGCAGCGCTTGGTATTTTGTGTATCAGATGATTGATGCCTTTGTGTTGTTAACGCTCCTGGTGATTTGCTTTGTATTCGTTGTAAAGATGAATAAAAGTGCCTTTAGAGAATTTTAACAAAATATTATTTTTTTTTGTGATTTAAGTTGTTTTTTTAATAAGCTAATAAATCAATCGCTTCAAGAGCATGCTTATAATAAGTAATAAGTATGGAAAAGTATGAAAGATGAGCAATTTTTATTGCTACAAGGATATCATTAGCATGGAGCTTAAGGAGCTTTGCTGTAATGGGTAATTTGTGAAATTATATTCAAAGATTATGAAAATACCTAGATTTATTTTCATATACAATAATTATATTTAAAGTCTCTTTTTCAAGTATTTATTTTAGATACAAATAACATTGCGAAAGTAAAAGAAAGTGATTTTTCTATTAAAAAATTCCAATAAACTGGAACATCTCTTTTAAGTACTTTTGTTTCCATTGAATAAAAAAAAAGAAAAGAAAACTGTAAAGCCAATTTCAAACAAGTTTAGTTTTATATTATGCAAATTCGCTGTAAAAATTTAAAATATTTTCCACATTTGTAATTTGCTAAAAGACAATATAATAAATAAAAGTGAAATGCTCTGGAAACATGTATCCTTATTAAAACTTTGCGGCCATAAGCCTGTTGAAATATTGCCGAAAGTTCAATAACACAAAACAATTGAAAGTTTTATTAAACAATTTTAAGTTCAACTTTTGTCAATTTCAATAAAGAGTTTATGAGCGAAAGTTTGTACAACAAATAGTCAAATAAGCAATATTTTACCAACTTATTTGCAGGCTTACTCACATACTTTATTGTTTCAAAATTAGCATAAACAACTCACCAAGACCCTTTTCCCACACACACACACACACACACACACACACACACTTTTATTTATGCAATGTTCTTTTCAATTTGTGTGTGTTTTGAGCATCTTTATTTAATATTTTTATGGTTTAATCTTGATCTCTGATGTCTTGGCCACAAGAAAAAAAAATATCAAACAATTTGCCATAAAAAAGATATGTTTCACAGCACATTGTTTCTCAACAGCAATAATCATAAAACTCAAACGTAGCAAGCAAATGTCAAGAACGTTAGCAAGCCTTTAGCTGTTCAGTTTTTTGTTTTCCAAACAATATTGTTAATGTAAAATATTTTAAAGAAAGACATAAAAAAAAATCAAATAGCGATTTCAAGCTAAAAACAAGATTTAGCAAAGTTTTGATGAACTTTCCATAAGAAATATAATTATGTACATGTACATATATATTTATTGAAAATCTAACAAGTGATGGAAAATTTAAGTTTCGTACACTAATATATTGTGTATTACAAGTTTCCCTAATAATTGTTATATAGGATTGATGCTGGTAAAAAAAATCGAAAATTTCGAACTCTTTCTGCCTTCTTTTCGATTATTTAAATGCTTGTAACTTTTAACTCTGATTTGTTTAACTTTTTTCCCCCTAATCTCCTGAGTTTAAAATTATCAAGAGTTGACTGTACTTGATTTCACTACTTCTGTTAAATGCTCGATTTCATTGAAAGCGTATTCTGTGTATAAAATAATTTGTATGCTGCATATTTTTGTTAAATGTTAATTTGAACTTCATTTCGAAAAATTTTTCTTATGAACTGTAATTTACCCATGACTGCAATTAAATCCAGTTTCTGCCTTTTAATTTCTTCCAAAAAAAATAACTTTAGTTGTAATTCAAACATTGAACTGTTATTAAAGTTATGATAAACGTTTTGGGGATTTGATTAGAAATCTTTTGTTTTAATTGCATTTTTTCAAACATCAATGAAGCAATTACCTTTTGTACTCGATTTTTCTCTTAACCATTTGGCCTGCTGCACTTTTGACAGAAATTAAAAAAAATCGATTTAAAAGGTCATGCTGGCAGACAGTAAAATAACTGCAAACTACAAATACTCACTAAGAGAAAATGTTAACAAAAATTATTTCAAAGTCATTCAATAGAAAGAAATCAAAGTTTAATCGACATTTAATGCTCTAAAAAAATTGTTCTTTTTTACGATGGGGTTTTTATAAGTCCCTTTAAAGTCGTAGAAGGATCTACAGGACTTTAAATTTGTAGAAAAATTCGTCATTCGAATTTGTTCACAATCGTTTGGTTGAGAAAACTATTTTTATGTAAACAAAATTAACTTTGCGTTTGTTATCGCAACACTTCTTTACATTAAATTCAAAGACAATAAAAAAGAAGTTGGAGTAACTTAATGGTGCATCTGCAATGAATAAATTTAAGAGCCGGCCTCGTACAGGACGTTTAGCGGTGGGATATATTTCAAAAATATCATTGAAAAAATCTATAAAACAGTTTTGGTTGACCGGTGAATTAAAATTCGTATTCAACTACGCACAACAAAAATAAATAAAAACTACTCGGAAAAAATCGGAAATCCACTGAAATTGACTGAAATTTACTCCGGAAAAATTAAAGACTCCGAAAATTCGACAATAAAACATTGTCGAGCGTACACTACGAAAGGCGTATGTACATCTTCAATCACATAATTGCAAAGAAAAATCTATAACTTGGGAAATATTGCACGTTCGTCGGAAAATTCAACTCACTCCGAAAAAATCTAACTTACTCCGAAAAAATCGATTATAAAAAAAATTCAACAATTATCTCAAAATGCAAAAACAGGAACCGTCTTAATGGCGCCAAAACCGCAGGTTCTCGCAGCAAAAGAATTTAATCCGAAAATTTTTCAATTCCTCGAAAATAAAAAAAATTTTTAACTGCACCGGAAAAGTTCTAAACACAACTAAAAGATTCAAATTTACGAAATAAAACGAAAACCTACAAAAACTTGCGCTTAGGTGGAAAAAGTCGAGGAGCTAGACCGAAAAATCAAAAATTATGTAAATATTAATTAAACACAATTCGAAACTTTGTACGCATTTCAAGCACCGATTATAAACACATTTTCATGCCGATTTCAGTAATTGGCTTAAAGCTTTTTCGTCACCATCCCCAGGAATTGCTTTTTTGATACAGAAATGTTGATGGCCACTCTAAAGCAAGTACGAAAACCATTTTCGAAAATTACCGGCAAAAAATGTTTCGGCGAAAAAATATTCCAGTTCATTTAGGGCATCATCTCTGCAACCGCAGATTATTCTAAAGACCTTGTGAAAACATACTTTTCGGAGAAATTAAAAAAATGCAAAGCTGCTGCCGACCTAAGTAAGATGATAGTGAACAAATTTGCAAAGACTTATTGATTTACCCACGCATAAAGGTGACCTATTTTATGTTTGAGGAAAGTTTGTGTTGATTAGAAAAATCTCTTAAATTTTTATTTGTTTTTTATTTTTTATTTCTTGAAACTAATGAAAAAGTATTCAACAGTTCAACTTGCTTAAAACAGCTACTTTTTAATCATCTGCTTGATCCAATCAACCGCAAAAATGTCTTGTCAAAAATAAATTAGATTTAAAATATCGTAGCATGTAAATTTCTCTTATTATCTGTAAGTAACAAGACACTAACAGATGATAAACTTTTTGCTTGATCATAAAATAAACATTTATTTTAAGCACACAAAAACCATTATTCTCTGCCACATGCAGCCGAAAAAGCTTTAGAACTTATTCCACCTCTACCGGTGTATGACATGAAAGTTGATTATTTAATAATTAAGTTAAGGAGTTGATTTTATGGCTGAGCAGCCAACGAATAACGTAGCAACCATATACGAGTACTTTCTGCAAGTGCTGATTATGAGCTTCCTTAAGTTTAAGTTTGTATTTTAAAAGTTTTTGTTCCTGGCTTTGTGTGGCTTTCATTAAGACTACATCGTGTTTGTTAATAAAGAGTGGTTTTAAGGTGTTAGAAATAAGGAAAGTTTAGACAACAAACTGTGATTATAAAACACCAAAAAAAAAACCACAATGTTGTCATATTTTGTGAGGTAAAATAAAATTTTGTTGTTATTGAAATATTGTTAGTTTTAATGGGAAAATATTTGGAAAGCAAGTTTTTGTTAGACAGAAGTTGAAGGGAAAAACTTAAAAGTACAAGCAGAAATAACGACTTTTATTTAAGGCACCACTGCCCTGCAACAGAGAAGATACAGCTTTTGTTTTAATTATCTTACTTATTTGAAATAGATACTATTGTTTGGCTAAAAAAGGTGTTTTCATTAAAATTCGGTTGTTCGACCAAGACTGTTGGAGGTAATCGTAATAAATGTGTTAAAACTTAAAATATTTAAAACAAAACACAACCTGGGAGTGAACTCATTTTTATGAAAATATTGTGCACACATAAATTCCGCCTACAATAGAATTTATTAATTCACTTTTGTATTCAAATTTAAGTTTATGTTATTTAGATTTTCAACTTAGAAAAGTGACAGAAACATGCAGTCATAAATAAAAATATAAATAATAAATTCAAAATGAGTTTGTTTCCATTTGTTTACTTATGAAAAACATAACTTTCCACTACAGACCACTTAGTATTTTGCAGCTTCTAAGAATTAATTGCATTGATAGAAAGAAATACCAGCTACAACTACTTAACAAATACTCATTAAAAACCTTTACATTATTGTGTAACAATTGTCCTGCGAGAGAAGGAATTAGTTACCACAGCGGGAGCTTAAAATCAAACTTAGTTTGGAAAATATTATGTAAAGTTATTAACAAATAAGATACACGGAAAATTTGTAAATTACAAATCGTAGACAAACACTAAATAAGGACAACAGGAAGTAGCGCAAGTCTGTGTGTGTGTGTGTGTGTAAGTTTATTATATTGTTAGTTTCTTTTAAAGTGTGCGCTTGTATTCTGTGAATAAGAGCTGGATAGCTGGCATTTCCAACATTTTCATGTAAATTTCTGTTATTATTTAAAAGCAAATGACAAACAGTACAAAAAAGAACTACATAATCTAAGCAAAAATAAAGTAACCCAGCAAACGTTTTTGGACTGCTAAAAAAACAACACTAAACACAGCTAAATTGATTTTTGCCACAATTTGTTTTATACCGAAAATATTTTTTAAAAATGCCATTAATTATTCTTTTACTTGCTATAAGAACAAAAGGTACGCAACAAAAATTAACAGCGACTGTTCCTCACGTTAGAGGCGACTGGAAGCGGGCGTCTGTCGGATCTTGTAATAAGCGGTTCACGTGATGTGAAACTTCTAAGCCAGCCCGCCTGGAAGCCATGCTGGCCCAATCAGCTACTCATGTTAATCCATTTGATTACCGAAACCTTAAAAATAAATAATAACTTGTATAAAGAGTTTAGCATTTCTTTGTTGCAAATTCCGCCCTTCCACAAACAAAAATGTTTGCTGCCTTAAACTAAACTAAAGATTTCTTTTCGCCCATCTACCACAACCACTTCAGTGGGTAGTGGGTCTCAACAGCAAAAGTGGCTCCAATACAACAGCTTTTTGTTTATATTTTAATTTAAAACAATAAAAAAGGGAACAAAATTATACTATAAAAAAGAAAGCTATTAACATTTCAGCGGGAGAGCTGAAAAATGTTTCTAGCGATATCATCAGTGTATCTATCAGTATTGTATGAAAATGGGTGCATATTTTAACTATTATTTAGTTGAGTTTTAATCCCATGTAAAGCAAAAGCTGCAACGTGAAAATTACAAAAAAAAATTAAGAGCAATTTATGGAAATGAGAAACTTTTTGAGTATTAAATCGGGTTTATGATGTTAATAGATTTTTTATGGTTTTGTGTGTAGAAAAATAGTTGCTTTTGTCAATGTCTATGTTTATATCTATGTCTTTGTCTATGACGTTTTTTATGTCTATGCCAAAGTATTTTTAAAATCAAAATTATGTCTATATTTCTTTACTTATAACTTTGTGTATGTCACGTCTTTGTTTATAGTTTTTTGCCTTTCTCCTTGCCATAGATAGAGACCTATAAAAATTAGATTGAAGCAACTAATTCTCAAGTCCAGTTCGTGTGATTGATAAGAATTACGAGTAATTGAAAAAAGCGTACACTCAGTAATGTGCTTGTATTTCATTTGACACACAGTGATGCCTAAACTAAATTTTGTTAACAATATCTTCATGGCTCAGTAAGTATTTGAATAGGAAATATGTGTCCCTGTCCCTGCATGTAGCGACCAATACGTGACTATTGAGTAAAGCTCATTGTGTCTTAAGTACTTTCTGATGATGTTATAATGCTGTTTTTTTTTTTTTGAAACGCAGTATTATCACCATAACAAGTTACAATTATGGACAAATGTTTTAACTTGTTTTATATTCTCAGCTTTCCTGCAGCTTTCTTTGCGAGACATAAAGGATGGAAGTTATTTATAAAAAAAATCGCATTATTTCCGATAAAGAAGGAACAATTTTACTTTACACATGACTGCTTTAAAATTTTATGTAATTGTTATTTCAAGCATCCGATACAACATAAATTACAGGCAATAACGAGCAAAATTTTAACATAGAAAATTCAAAACTTAAAGACACATTAATTGGGATGAGCTGTTTTAAAAATTTTTGTTTTGCAAAGAAAATAATTGTTGGAGGATGGACTGTCTTGTACTTGTAAGAGTTTAAGTTTAGTCTGTGCAACATGACTAAAACTTTGTCTTATTCGCCCTGAAATTACAATATTTTATAGCACGCTTCTGTACTCTTTCATGCTTTCATTTAATTATCGCTTTGTATTCATTTTTATTCCTTTACAGCTGTTAAAAGAAGAAAATCTTTTCAAATAATTGGTTTCCTGCATGGCTGTTATGACTTTGTAGGCTGTTGTGTTGTTGTGTTGTGTGGTCATTTGATGTGCTTTCAAGAACAGATCTTA
This sequence comes from Gymnocheta viridis, assembly GCA_956483585.1. NCBI lineage: Eukaryota > Metazoa > Arthropoda > Insecta > Diptera > Tachinidae > Gymnocheta > Gymnocheta viridis. The sequence continues at coordinate 13,728,297 of OY101443.1, forward strand.
ACGAGTCCTTTCAAATTGCCTTTTATTGTTTTCTTATTTACCCAAACGATGTAAGTCTGAGTGGTTTTTATTGTATACTATTGGGAATATTAATGTAACGGACTACTGTGAGTTTCTTTTTCAATATTTTTTTTTTGCTTTTGGGGGATATTTTTTTTTGCAAGTGGTCACATCATAGTTGTTAAGCAAAAAGACGTCAATAATATAAAACGTGCTTCATTAGTGGCCAAATAGAATATGAAAATACTGCAGTAATAACGAAAAAAATTAAGGCACAATATTGTACAAGGCTGGCCGAAAAGTAGGCTTGATTTCGTATATTTAAATCAAGCTGATTTTCATAAAATATTAAATTTCAATTTCAAATAAATGCGTTTGGAAAATTTCACAAAAAATCCTGCAATTAAAGTGGTTTTGTTTAACATTTTCTCCTTATGCCCCTTAAACTATGCAATTATTTTCAAGTATTTTGTTAAATTGAAAATGCAGTTTCTAATTGCTCGAACTTTCAATGGAATAGGAAGAAATATTCAAAACAGGCCTGAAAAAAATAGTAAAAGAAACTGCAATTTAAATTGACTAAAAGACCAGAACCACACAAAATCGGTTGTTTTTATTCATAAAGCAACCAAAAAAAATGGAAATAAAAAATAAAATCCAGCAGGTAAAATAGCCGATTGTTCTAAGACAAATTGTCTCTAAGCTCAAGCAGAACAAATTTCTTGTTTCCTTTTTTTTTTTTTTGTTTTGTCATCGACCAATAGGTCACTTTGTTTGCAATAGATTTACATGGACTGCTGCATGTTCTTTACTGCATAAACATTAAAAACACGACGAAGCAATAAAAAAATAAAAAATGCAAAAAAGTTATTTAAAGAAGCAAAATGAAGAACTTAGTTCTGACAACACAAAGTGGATTTGTGTGTTAAAGATCAATGAAAAGGAAGAACATTTTGCTTTAGAATTGAAAAAACTTAATATTTGGGAACATTTGGTTTTGAAAAATAATGAAAACTAAGAAAAAGGATGTCAATGCCTTTGGTTCTAACTAGGTTTATGTCTACGTCCATGTTTATGTACATGGCTGTGTCTATATTTATGTTTGTGTCTATGTCTGGGTCAATGCATAGGTTTATGTCAATGCTTATGATTTTTTATTTTATTTTTTTTTTTACGAATTGGAATCATCGAAAGACTTGGACACTAGAGTTTTCTATTTTTTTATTAGGACTATAGTACTCAGGAGATGACCTCTACACATGCAGTACGTTGTGCTCGAACTAGGGAAATAGGTTATGACAAGGAGGATAGAGAAAATAGTGTTCGTTCACATTCGATTGCAATTTTCCCACGCTGGAAGTGACGAGAAAGATCTAATGCTCTCTATAATGCAAAACACGCTTCACTCGAGAACAAGTGGATGCATTCGTAATAAAAATAGTGTGGTACGCAAAAACAGTTCAGCTATCGGGAACAAGTTGGAGACATGGAAGCTGAATCTGTGACGCTTGGTCAACTAATTAGTATGGTGATTCCTTCCAGAAGTAGTTGGATTTAAATTAATTGGCAGACTGCCGAAAGGAGTAGCTGCGACTGATTTAGTTACCAGTATCCTAAGAACGAAAGGTGTAAGTTCCTTGATTTCATTAAAGCACATCCTACTATAGTAACGATAAATAAGCGAAACACACCCCCAACATTGCAAAGCTGTTCCAGTTGGCTCCTATACTGTCACCGATGAACTTCTTTGCCCTCTTCTTTGCACGCGGTCAAGCAACTTCAAAACAGACGTAGAAGCATGAGAGATTCAGACATGAGAGCTGTATTCCATTTTAGAACGGATATGTAATAAATAAATTATGCGCTTTAATTATTCGAAATTTCTTCATTTATAAAAAAAAACGTTATTAATCGGTTAACCGATCGACAACAAAATGAAATGTTTAAGCTCGGTTAATTAATCGTTTAAAGGAAAATCTAGATTAAATGAACACCCTAATAAATAGTGAGGCGATCGGATGGTGTGAAGCAACTCTTGCAATGAGCAGTAATCCTAAGAGCCACCAATAAAGACAACCAATGTTCCTTAAAGATGTCTAGTGGGTCCCGCAAATAAAGACCGAAAAAACTCCAGCATACGACAAGGTCAAGGTTGCAATAAGTATATTTATCCTGAACACATCATACCTCTTTGCGCCGATTGCATTAATGATGATCCTTCCAACTGATTGTTTCTTCTTGTTTTATAAATATTAATTAGTCACATTCGTAAAAATACCAATTGAATTGAAAGGCTGATAAAAATATGCGTGTAATATATTTAAGCCAGAAGAAGCCTCCTTGGTTAACTTTTTCTGAATGTGCAAAGTCTTTTTGTTTAAAAATAACAATAAATATGTTATTTTTCAATAAAGTCATGCTTTATTTCCTTAATAAAGTTACGATTCAATCTTAATTCTACATATTCTTTCATAAATATAAAAAGTACCTCGAGTCATTATGATTCAATCCCCATGTCCCTGTGACTAAAATCCATGCGCCCACCGCCTGGTTAAAAAGCCGACGCATTCCAATGTGTCTTTTGAGACCTGGAAGATGTGGTCTGTTCATCGAACATCACACCATCACACTGCATCTGTATGCCAAGAACATCAAGAGCATCCGATTCTTTAATATCCAAACACCCATAATTACATGTTCGGTCATACGTCTGTGCGTGTTGCATGCTTTTACGCACACCTTATGAGTGTTAAAATCGTCCTTATTCGTATGATCGCATTTAGAGATTGTTACAGAGTTGGACAGGGGTGCGAAACTTTGACACACTAAGACTCGATCGATGCAGTGATCCAAACGTTACGCGTGGCACCGCCGCAAGGCTATCCGTCACGAATTGGCGGATTATACTGATTCTTCTGCGAATCTCTTCTAACATACGCAGTTCAGCTTAGGAATCGTGTTCAGATGAAGAAAACATGTTCGGCATCTGCAACAACAGTCTAATTACTACTCGCACAAAACGGAACATACTGTCATATTCGATACGATACAAGTACGACATAAAGCAACCATGTTCACTCAACAACTGTGTAATATTAACGTTTAATAACTCTTCTTATCCTCTAGTTAATCATGTACTTATGCCAGCTACTCGTATTAGAGAATATGTCCATCTACTCTTGTCAGTCGCAGTCCAACAAACAGAAATACATCCCACTATCCGCAGCGTCTGTAGCGTCCACTATCTCTATGGATAGCATGCTAGCAATGTCTATGTTATATTTATATTTATATCTATATTAATGTCAATGCTAGTGCCAATGCCAATGTCAATGGCATTGTTAATGATAATTTCAATGCCTATATAAATTTTGTTATATTTACCTCTATGGCTACATAGTGTCTTTGCTAATTTGATGTCTAGTTCCCCATGCTTATGTCTACGTCCATGCCTATGTCTATCTTTATACTGTATCTAGTTATGTCCATGGGCTTTACAATATTTATTCATGGTTGTCACAGAACTCAATGTAGTCGGAATTGAATTTGAAAAGACAACAAAAAAGAAAATACTTTTGTGTGTTGAATTTCAATTTTAACGGCTTTATTATCAAATCAGATTGAACATAATACCGTTAACAATGAAATTCGTCAAGCAAAATTATTTGTTGTAGTCTTTTCAAATCCAATTCCGACTACATTGGATTCAGTGATAGCCCTGATTATATCTGCTTCTAATTAGTTTTTCTTTTTTGTTTTGATTTTTTTACAACCCACGCGTTGCATTTTTAAATGTAACATCATGTTAAGTACACAATAATATGAATATTATTAGTAAAGAGTTTAGTCTATTATGTATGACTTTTCTACTTAATTATGTTGCATCTGTACAATGTGATAGATTTCTTTAAAAAATAATTTTATAAGTTAAGTAAAGATTGCACCAAAACCTACGCCTTCAGGAGCTACCGACTTGACATGAACATGAACATGACGCCGGCAAAGCAACAGCATTATTATGTCTATGTTTTTGTATGTGGCGAATACGCGTAGATTTTCATGTTCTAAAAACCATATAATTTTCTGGTTGTGCAATAGAGATAGTTTTATTTTTTGCGCTGTCTCTTTTACTCTCCTTTAAATAAATACATTTGATTTCGATCATAGTTGCTCAGCCAAATTCTTGGGCATTGATGTCAGAGTCAAGTCTATATTAGCAACATGCGATTTTTGACATGATGTTCTTACCAAAATGATGGCTAGTGGAGACCTCTAGTTATGAAAAAACAAATCAGTTTTATAAAACGGGAAATTTTGATATTGGAAAGTACTCAACTACTGCTGTGGTCCTGTGAGGAGCTGGCACATATGTATATTAAAAATTGTTCTGTTCTAGCAGATAGCTTCTCCTTGACTATTGGAACATTGTTAAGCAAGTGAAGTCGCATTGCCTATTTATTTTTCAAAAACTACATAAAATTTAAATGTGTGCAAATTAAATGTTTTGATTACACTTCAATTTTTCGTCAAGCACTCACAGTTAATATTCAATAACATTCAGATTCTTATCAGCTTCTTTACATTTAAGCTTTAGGATTTTACCTTTGAAAAATTGTTTTTTTTTTTCTCCTCATATATCAATTTCAACAAATTTAATTTGCTTTTTTTTCAAATCAACTTGAGATTAATTTCATTACGAATTATACATTGCTGGATTACAAAATTAATTTACCGGCAATTTTTCACTTATGATGATTGCTTTTGCCCCACTTACACTTAGAAGGGAAAAGCAATTGGGAAAGAAGGGCAGACAAATGTTAGAATTAAAGCTCGAGATAAATATTGATGGGCTTAAGGGTCTTAGAAGAAAAGATGATATGAGCAAAATAAAATATAGCAATTCAATTGAGATTAAAATCATTGAGAAATATTTGCTTTAAGTATTTTGCTGGCTGTTGAAAAAATATTTACTTTGTAAATTTTTTCTTTTCTGCTTATTGAAGTAAAGAGGGAATCTAGAGCGAGAGAGTGCCTTTGAAATGAAATCTTAACAGTAAATTAAATGGCGGTTAAAATAAAATATCTTATATATTTATTGCTTACTTTTAGGCTGAGCATTTAAAGTGAATCTAAAGCATTAAATTCATTTGAATTAAATTAAATTTTTTTGCTACACAACTTAATTAAATCTCTGAAAATTTATTGCTATTGTTTGAGTTTTTTGTTTACTCTTTAACCAAATTATTTTTTTAATTGTTTTTGTGCAATAAAAGGATAAACATAATTAGCTAATTATTCTAAATTGTGAATATAGTCATTAATTTTTGTGTCTGAGCTTAATCTATTTGTTGTTTTAACATAATATTTTGTTTTCAGTTTTATTATTTATTTTTTTAATAATAACCAAGCAAACCAAATGGTTTGAAAGGCAAACAAAATTAGATTGGTGTAAATATAAGTTATTAAAAGGTCATACCAATTGAAACTAGCACAAAATGGCACTAAAAGGCATAAAATAGCACTGTAATTTTTTTTTTAATTTTTTTGTTAAGTTTTTTAATCGAAATTTAATTATCATAAAAAAACCGAAAGAGAAATAATTGCTTTAGACTATTTTGCTTAATTGTTCTATTAATTGTTAAACGATTTGTTTGTCATCCTAAAGAAGTTGCACAAAACAGTAACGAAATATTAAAAATATATTTGGATGTTTTTTTTTTATATAAAAGTCAAGCTCGTTATTTAATTGCAAAACCATATAAATATATCAAGAAAATTGTATTATTATTTCAAGCCAACTAATAGCATATTTGACAGGAGATCATTATTGCTTTTATCTTCTAATAGTGAATACTCTGTAATCGTACTTGAAGCTACAACTCGCACTACATCACGTTTTACTATGGATTTATAGCCCCTCTTTTCTGCTTCATCGACAGTTTCTAATTAGTCACAGATTGCTTCTTTAAATCGTAAATCCAAATTTCATCTCCTTACGGAGGCGGAATATGAGAACCCTTAAAGAAGCACAACAGAGGTGCCACCAAAGGTTGCGGATAGTGGAAAACACCAAGTAGGAGGAGTAACTGAGAATAAAATAAGCAGTGGCGGACAATTCAGCGGTTTAGAGAAAAGGGTCTCAAGGGGCACGCCTGGCGATATAAAACCTTTAAATTCAAAGAACTGTAAAAGCTCTAATCGATATGACAAATAATTGGCGCAATTCAAAAAACAAAAGCCAAATAAATTAACGTAAATGTCAACCTCATGTGACAACTTTTAAGGATTTACGACCGATCATGGACAAGGTATAAACTTAACATCAACAACAAGAAGGAAATTCCTTGTCAATCTGCTTTCCTGGAGGCGCTGTGGCAGTCCCACCCAGTTCCAGGATCGAATCAGTTATTTACTTTAAACAAACAACACGATTACCGAAACTGAAAATATTGAAAATGTAATATTTGATAAGATTTTAGTTTTTTAAATTTGTAATCGCACTTTTTCCCAAAATTATTATTTTACATGTTTGGTAAAATATAAATAGTTTTATTGAAAACAATAATCAATAATTCATTTCAATTGCTATTAATATTTTTCTAAACATGTAAATTAATAATTTTGCGAAAGAGTGCGATTACAAATTTAAAAAACTAAAACTTTAGGCAATTCCCATAAAAAGCACAAATTAATAGGATTTAATTTTATTAAATTCTGAATGCTCCTTGCAATTTTGTGGTTTTTTATATTTTGAAAGAGTAAATATCTATTGCCAGGATTCTTAGTCCTTTTGTCTGAAACAAGCAATTTCAATTATTTCGTTATATATTCCTTTGAATTGTTGTTTGGTATTTCAAACTAATGATTTTAATTGTGGTTTAGAGTTTGCTTTTTTTTAACTATTCATTTTAATTTTGATATTATTAAAGTTTGTTTTTAGGCAAGTTTCCTTTTTTTCCTTTTAATATAATTTATTAGTAAATTTAATTTAAGTGAACTGAGGTGAGAAAGAAAAAAACACATTTGAAATTTATATTTATAAATGAAAAGTAAAAAATAATCTGTTGTAAATAAATCAGTCGTAAAACAAATTTCATTTGAAATGCGAGTAAATAATCATTGAATAATAAATAATATTAAACATATTTTACTTTGCCAATAGCATATTCTGCGGAATTTCATTTGACTTTTCATGCAACATAATTGAGCAGTTAATAAATAGTGATTCATAAAACAAGTATTAAAATAGTTTGTTTACTTAGTTTTAAATAAAAAAATATTTTTTTTTATTATACATATTTGCAGGTTAATCATCTTGTCTGTTGACAGAGAAATAAAACTAAAATTGGCATTTAATTATTATATTCATAAAATAATGTGCATGCAACTTTTTCTTTGAAATTTCATCTGCCGCAGGCATAATAAAATCAATTACTGCAATTCGTGGAAAAAACTATATTTATTTAAAATAAAACTATTTTAAAAATTGTATTTTAATGCGAAAAAAATATTGTGACATCGTTACGTTTGCTATATTTTGGTTATCGCAAATAATTTATGGTTGTTGGAAACAAATTATTGTAGTATTCTATATTTGTAGAATTTTCTAATTAATTAACGAGCTTGAGGTCACTTTTATAAACAAAGAGACATATTAATTTATAAAGAGCTTTTCAACAAGAACTTTGTTATTCAATTGTGGCAATACCAACAACATGACAGTTTTGACATTTAGTTTTTCGACGTATTCGTAGTAGATGCATTGGCAATTGTTACAATGAATTTAATTTCGCTCGAAAAACGCATTAAAATAATTAAATTCCTCTACGAAAATGGTGGTTCTGTTAAAGTTACATTTCGTGAAATTCGTGATATTTTCGGACAACATAATCGCGCTTCTGAGACCGATATTAAGAATTTGCTCGTTAAATTTGAGTCGACAGGATCGATACGCAATGTGTCAACATCAACGTGATTTCAATCGGGTCGTTAAACTGAAAACATCGCAGCCGTGGGCCACGGTCTTGAAGAATATTAAAATTTGTCAATTCCTCGACATTCTCAGCAATTGGGGTTACCAAAAACTACCATTTGCCTTTGAAGTCTTACAAGAAGGTTCAACTGCTGCAGAAATTGAAGCCGACCGACCATTCACATCGCCGTAGATTCGGTCAATTCATTCAGGAACATCCCGCTGATTTTTCTGAAAAAATTATTTTTTTCATACGAATCCCATTTTTATTTGTCAGGGAACGTCAACAAGCAAAATTGCCGCATTTGGGTTTCTAAAAATCCTTGAGCGATTATTGAGAAGCCTTTGTATACTCAACGTGTCACTGTATGGTGCTCGCTATGTGGTCTGGAGGAGTGATTGCGCCGTTTTTTCGAAGATGAAGCTGGAAATACGGGAACGATCAATGGGTCACGCTATAACTCAACTATGGCCTATTATTGATGACATGGATATCGGTGACATGTGGTTTCAACAGGACGGTACTACATGTCACACAGCCAATTAAACGATCAATTTATTGCAAACCAAATTTCCCGATCGCATAATTTCACAATATCGTGTGATTTAACACCACTGGATTATTTTTTGTGGGGCAAAGTCTATACGGAGCCAATCGAATAGATTGCAGCCTTAAAACTCAAAATCCGTGATGTGATTAACAAAATAGAGCCGCTATTTTGCCAAAAGGTTATTAAAACCTTTGATGACAGAATCGACATCTGTCCGCGTGTTCGTGGTGGACATTTGTCAGATATCATTTTTCATTCATAATTGCCAAACAATTTTCTCTTTGTAATACAATAAAAATTTGAATCATCTTCATATAAATTTATTGTTTTATTTTGTTTTAGAAAACAAAGTTTTTGTTGAAAAAAAATTTATTAAGATTAAAAAGTATTTTTCTAATACTGAAAAGTTGTATAATAAGTCTGAAAAGTTTCATACTAAGAGAAGAAAATGTCATACTGAAACCAAAATGACTTATACTAAGACAGAAAAGTCTTGCATTTAAATGTAAAATTTTCGCAATAGGAATGAAAAGCCTTACACTCATATGGATGTTTCCGTGTCAGCGTACATAAAATTTTGTTGTTATGTTCCGCTCAGAGGGTTCCATATGAGAAAAAAAAAAATATTGCCCAACTTTTTTTTACACATAAAAAGGTTTTACCTATTTTTCCTTTAAATCTTATTTATATTTGTAAATACTTTCTTTTATCAAGATCTGTGATTACTGATGAAATTCGCTGTAGTATCTTTAGATAAAATCTCGAAAATGTAATTTTGTATGTAAAGATAAGTTGTAAGTAAAGATGAATTTATAAATACAAAAAATGGAAAAAAATTTTGAAAAACCCTGTTCTATCTGTTAATTAATTTTTATTTTTATTGTTAAACGATTTGTTTACATCCTGTGAAAGCTACACAAAGGCGTAGCGAAATATCTATAATGGATGTTTTTTATAAAAAAGTGACCTTAAGCCCATTAATTAAATGCAGCGTCGCTGCAGAGAATTTTACATACAATAGGAATGTTTCCATACAAGATTCAGCTTGTCCAAGAATTGAAACCGACAGATTACCAGCAACGACTTGATTATGCAGTTTTTTCCGGCAAAAAGCAAAATAAAATCATAATTTTATTCATAATTTAATTATGAGCGACGAAGCCCATTTCCAATTAAGTGGGTTCGTTAATAAGCAAAACTGCAGGATATGGGCTACGGAAAATCCGAGAATAGTTCAACAGCGAGAATTACACCCACCTAAGCGTACGGTTTGGTGCGGTGTTTCATCGGAAAGGATAATTGGTCCTTATTTTTTTGAAAATGAATACGGGGTCGCCGTTTCCGTTAATGGTGTCAGATATCGGCCGTGGAAAACTTTGAAAGGAAAAGTCTACATTAATAAGCCCAGAACCATCCAGCAATTTAAAAGCAATATACGCGACGAAATAAACAACATAACACCTGAAGTTTTGCGAAAGGTGATGGAAAATGTGTTGGAAAGAGCACGAATATGGGAAGCAGAAAGTGGCCACCACTTGCGAGATATTATTTTTCATAACTAAACTTAAAATATTCCCCATTTATATTCTGTATTAAAAAAATTTTTATAATTATGTCTTAAATAAAAAAAGTTATAAGCAATTCAAACCCCTTCGTTCATTTTGGGCCACCCTGTATATAATCTGATTAAAATAACAACGTATTTCTTGATTTGGAACAAACAAATGTTTAGAAACTTATCTTAATCTAAATCGAAATTATACCCACTGAAGAGCTAATACCAGCCATATAGGGTACATTCTGCTCTAGGAGAGTTTTATTATCGGTTTTTAAGAAACCATGCCAGGTACAAAGGACACTACCACAGGACCAGTACGTAAAGAATAGGTCTAGAACCTGTCACCGAGTATCTTAGTTATGTCAATTGACCGCCTACAATGACAACATCTGCAAAAGTTACCGGTACCTCTCATATACAGTTCCGGATTTCGAACCGGTTGCTAGTCCCTGGGAACCATTCACGTGACGTATCCTGTCACAACTTCCTTTCCCTATAGGATAGTAAAATTGCGATAGTAATTGCGATAATTGTAATACTAGTTGCAATGAGACTTTTAAGAAAATTACCATTTTTCACAACTCTAAAAGTGTAAAAAACGAAAAGCAAATGAAGAAATTACGACCGCTCTTTTCCATAAGTGACGATCTCTCTAAATTACATGTTATTCTCTCTTTTCAAGAAGAAAACTATTCAGTTGATGAGAATGAAAAAAAAACGAATAGAAAATACAACAGCAAGCTGCTAGACGCCAAAAAAATAATAATATATATATATATATTAGGGCTGTTCAAATTGTATGGAGTGATTTTTTTTTATGAAGCGTATAGCAAAAACGTAATCTATAGGTGATTCTGAGAAATTTTGTTTAAGAGACCATATCTCTAAGTGGGATTTGGACCCCCCCAAAATTTCATAGAAATTTTTCCATATATACATAGAATAATTTAATTAAATTCGTCATAAAATCGGATGGAATTATATTTTGGCAAAAACGTAGTTTAACATAACTCGAGAACCACTTGTCCGATTTTGATGAAACAAATTTAGAAAAATTAAGAATTACAATTTCTCTAATCTGTTTCTTTACCGTTTTCCTATATGTGCAACACTTTCGAAGTTAAAAATGAATGTATGAAGGGAAAAAAGTATTTTTTGCCTAAAAATTTAAATATTTTTTTTTTTAAATTCATAAAAAATCCAAAATGGAAAATCATCCTGTGAAAGCTACACAAAGGCGTAGCGAAATATCTATAATGGATGTTTTTTATATAAAAGTGACCTCAAGCTCATTAATTAATTTAAAAAATATTATATAAATATTTTAGTATTTTAATATGTAAAACATAACTTTATTAGTCAGGGCAAAAAAAGAATTTGTTTACGTTTCATCATTAAATCATTGCTATCGATAATAATTAAAATATCGTTAAATGGCAAATATATCATTATTAGTGTTCAGATAATTTTCGTTACTATTTTATGGAATGAATTGTTTATGAATCCACCCACAGTAATTAATTTTTAGGCTAAATTTCATAACATAATATATGATATAATATTCCGAAGGTATAAGAGAAACAACTTTATTTTTACTTGTAACCAAAGTGTGACTAACAACTAAGCCAGTAACTGCCCAGCAGCTAAATTTTTAAGTACCCTACGGGAAATATTGTATCAATTGTTCTGAACGTTTCTGTCCTATGACTGGTTGAAAATGGGAATGGTACAAAAAATTCCTGAGTCATGACTGGTAAAAAGGGGACGTATCAGAAAAACTAGAACAAAAGTGATTACAAAATTCCATCACTCCAAAAAAATTTGCGTATTTTTTTCTATTTTTTTTTGCAAAAGTTACCGGTACCTCTCATATAAAGTTCCGGATTTCGCACCGGTTGCTAGTCCCTGGGAACCATTCACGTGACGTATCCTGTCACAACTTCCTTTCCCTATAGGATAGTAAAATTGCGATAGTAATTGCGATAATTGTAATACTAGTTGCAATGAGACTTTTAAGAAAATTACCATTTTTCACCACTCTAAAAGTGTCAAAAACGAAAAGCAAATGAAGAAATTACGACCGCTCTTTTCCATAAGTAACGATCTCTCTAAATTACATGTTATTCTCTCTTTTCAAGAAGAAAACTATTCAGTTGATGAGAATGAAAAAAAACGAATAGAAAATACAACAGCAAGCTGCTAGACGCCAAAAAAATAATAATATAATAATATATATTAGGGCGGTTCAAATTGTATGGAGTGATTTTTTTTTATGAAGCGTATAGCAAAAACGTAATCTATAGGTGATTCAGAGAAATTTTGTTTAAGAGACCATAGCTCTAAGTTGATTTGGACCCCCCCAAAATTTCAAAATAGAAATTTTTCCATATATACATAGAATAATTTAATTAAATTCGTCATAAAATCGGATGGAATTATAGTGGATTTCTCAATCTGGGGCTTTTGAAAGGTATTTTTATCACCTTTCAGAATCTGTATTGATAACAATATTTTTTTATTTTTAGTAGAGATTTTTTGTCGAAAAATTGCCTAAATTGAACTTTTAACTAATAAATTCTGAATTTTCTTTGAGTTTTTTCAAAATTTTTTTTCCAGACTATGAAAGTTCAGATAATTTCCAACAACATTTATTACGATAAATTTTTTTGTTTTCGAACTCCTTTTTGTAGGAAAATCGATCTGAAAAAATCAACATTTTCAAGGTTTCAAAAAAAAACACTATTTTTAAATTTTTAATTCAATTTATTTTTAAATATTATTCTTGATCTACGATTTAATGTTTTAACGTGGTAATATTATTTTTTAAGGTCCTTTTTACTTTCCATTCGAGGAGTTTTCTTACGACTTTCTAATGTCAATGCCATAACTCCTTCACGATTCTTTTCTATAACTCGATTTGAAACACTCGTTAATAACTTTACAGGTCTTTCTGTTCCTGGTATGTGCATTGGAATTTGTGGATCAGCCAGTGGTGGTTCATCGAAATCTAAGTATTCTACCAACTGATCATATGGAATCTGTTGAGTAAATGCTGGTTCAAATAATATATCGTATATATATATTGATACTATTTTTTTTTTGGCTCAAGTTCTTATCCAAATTTACCAATTTGTTTCTAATTTATAGAACATTTTTTGGATAAAATCAATATATTTTTCTTAAGAGAGTACTTACTATATGAAACAATTTATTATTCATGGGACTAGCAGAACAATTCAGTACTGATTTCGAGGTCGCTACACCATCTCATTAGCGTTATATGTTCAATTTTACCACTTTTGACGTTGGATATAAGTGATTAGAAATATCAACTATTTAATCGTATAATTTAAGGAATTAGAATACGAAAATTGCAACTTATTAATTTTTATAAGTTAAATCAATTTCGGCTAAGTTTTATACATTTTATATATTTTTTCATTTTATTTATTTGATTTTTATTTAATTGTGAAACTGTCCAATATTAGGCTCCATTGCTTCATGTTATTTAAAAGTTAGTCTAGTTTAATATGGCAAACCACTTGAACACACATAAAACGAGACACAATGAACATGCCTGAACATGTTAATGCAATTTTCTAATAAATAAAATATAAACTAAACAAAACAAAATAAAAAATAAAATAAAAAAAATATACGAAAATGTTCACCATTCCATCCATCAATCATTTTGTGTGAAGCTTAAAAATATTTCCTTTTATTTTATTTTTTAGTTTTTCATGTGATTGAGTGCCAAAGTGTTGGTGTTTTTGATTGTATCGGTTTGAAGTTTGATTAACAAATTGCTGTGGCATTTAAAGTAATTGAGAAAAAAAAAACAACAAGAGAGATTCTAAATCTTTTTGTTCATTTAAAAGTATGTTAAGGAGTATTTGTTTCGAGCTTAAATACACAAAATCATTGATCATTACATGTTTTAAAGAACTACTTTACTTGCTTGCGGCGTCTAGAAATATTTAAGTTTTTTTTTAATTTTTCTAATAATTTAAGTTTTCGTGAATGAAATTAGTGAAGAGTTAAATTAAAATAATTTTATTTTGTTATATATATATATATTTTTTGTGTTGAAATAAAGAAAATCTAATGTAGCAGAAAAAAAGAAAGAAAGAAAAAAAAACAAACAAGAAATAAATGTGATAGAAGTAATTGTAGCTCAAGCAAACAAGCAATATTGAATAGTTTTTGTTCCAGCTAGAAAATAATTTACTTTGCGAGTGAGTGAGTAAATATCACTTTGTGCATGCTTGTTTGCGGTGAACAACCACCTACTTTCGTGGTTGACACACTTACCGCTTTGTTGCAACTACACTGCTGTGAGTGTAGAGCTCAGCAGTTGTCCTTGTGTTTGGGAACCCAATGCTTTTTCTGTAAGCTAATAAATCGTGCTTGAATTTTTTCACACTTTTTACCTTTTCTCATGTTTATTGTTTTGCATTGTGTTTTATTATTTTTCGTTTTGGTTTTAACTAAAATTTGTTTTACAATTTTACTTTCGAATTCAAAAAATTAAAATGGTTTTTGTGTACAAAACAAACCGGAAGGCAAAATAACATTATGCAAAAATAGTTTTGTTAACTTGTTGTAAAGAAGTATTGCTACTTATTTGGCAAGTTTTAAAAAAAAAAACAAATAAATAAATAAATAAACTAAAGCTTATTTGTAAGTACAAGCAAGTCGAGCAGCAAAAGGTGTAACTGTAAATATTTTAGTAGGAGGTCAAATGAAATTTAATTTCCGTTGCTACAAAAAAAGAGCAAATCAGCAATTTATATTAAACAAGTGCAAAATAATAAATTTAATCCCAAATATTTGGCAATAAATATCACGAAAAATTATATATATTTACTAATAATTGTGGTTTCTTTACCATTTAAATAATTTTAGTTTTCTAATTATTTCAGCTCAAAGTTCTTCGTTTTCACGATTTATTCTTAATTTTGATAGTACATTGTACATCAGCTTACAGAAATTATAAAATTATTTTAAGTTGCGTGTAACAAAAATTAACTCCTGAAGATGATACACAATGGAGCAAAGAAATATTGAATAAAAGTTTTTTTTTATAAAAACTTACATTTATAATACGGCCCAATATCCACAAGATTGGCTGAAATCAAACTTCATAACCCATCCCCAAAAAAAGCAACTCAAGCCTGATGAGTAACGCCCTCAAAATTTTCCTTTGAATAATTTATTCCATAATATATGAGGAATGTGAAAAAAATGGGTATGATCCAATTTGGTTTTCAAGAAGTCATCGGAACTCGTGTGCAAAGTTTTAAAGAAACGCTCAAGTAGAAGTAAATGAAAAATATTTCGTTTGGGTGTGGCACTGCCCACTTTTCTAGCCATAATGTTGTATTGTCACGACAAAAAATGCGTGAGCAAAGTGTCATAAGAATCGGTTTAAATAAATACTTGAAATATAATTTGCATTTACTTTGTATTCGCGTGCAGCTATCCACTTCAAATCGAAGTATATCCCTGCATATATAGAAAAAAAGAATCCGAAATTGAGTTGTAAATGGCTGATATCTAAGCGAACAGATTTAAAACAATACAAAGGTAACGTCAAATATCACCCCTTTTATTCAGATCGATTAAAATAAAAAAATATTTATTTAAGAAATAAAAAAAAATTATAATCACAATATCCTTTAATAATTTATATTTTCCTGAAGCACATTAAATATTCGTGTTCCTTAAAGATAACTTAATTAAGATTGTTGTTTCCTTTTCTCATCATACGAGTATAAAGCTTGAAAATGATTTTTTGTCATTGAAAAGAAAAATACTTTTGTAATAAACACCCAGTGACCCAGTGACCTTATGAACTCTAATTTAGTTAATCACACACATTGACTGGCTGTATCGCATAACTTCTGTATGTACTGTGTTGTTACACAATTGACTTTTAGTTAATAAATTTTCTATTGTCCTCAAACAATTGAGTATAGTTTTTGCTGCTGAAATACTTAAGCCAATTGCAATGCAGGATATGTTTTCTTTTTTTTGCCAGGCTTTATTTGTTCGATTTTTTATTACAAACTTTTGCCAGCAGGGTGCTGTGCTTTGCAGATATTATTATTGACAGGTGCTTATTTTTTTTAAATTGCATAGCCTTACATAATATTGATAGAAATTTATGCTTTTCAGACAAGTAAAAAAATACAAGGATACGGATACAAGAATAAAAAACAAAAGACAAAACTTGAACGGTCATTGTGTCAAGTTGGCAGAAAGTTGTCACCCGATTTTTTTTCTAATGAAACAATCATTTTTAAATAATCTAGGGGTGAGATTACAAAAATTCACACTTTGTTGAAAATTGAAAGGATTGTTCAAAACACTATTAGAAGTGGAGTGTGAAAAAATCTCATCGATTCGGCACCTGGAAAATAATTTATTTTTTTTTTCGCGATTTTCAGCAAAACAATAAGTTTTATCATAAAATTAGCTCAGACATTGTATATTGTAATCTATAAAAAATGTCGAAATACTTTTTTTTCCTCGGAGCCACCGTTTTTAAGATATAACGATTGAACAAGTAGGAGGTAGGAGGAAGACAAGCTAACTGCACTTGTTTTTTATTGCGAGTATTTTTAACGAAACATGCACTTCTAGTTTTCTTATATAATTAAATATCTTTTCTAAATAAATATTTTCTGAATTAATTAAAAAAAATATATATATTGTCAGAATATTGTTTCACCTTCACCTTCAGTTAAAAGTTTAGCACAAATAAAACTATTACCCTTATTCCATTTGGCGACATCGACGTCACGTCAACACAATACCAAAAAATTGGAGCTGATCTACCCGGTTTCATGTTATTTTCTGGACCTTAGATAACAGAAATAGACTGTCAGTAGCACACAATTATTTTCTAGAGCGAGTAGACAGGCTCCAGTTTTTTGGTATTGTGTTAACGTGACGTCGATGTCGCCAACTGGAATAAGGCTGAATATTCTGCCATTTTATATGACAAAATGAGACGTCTTTAGATAAGTTTCGATATGCAGGTTTTGTTAAAAATACGCGAAATAAAAAACAAGTGCAGTTAGATGGTCTTCCTCTAAATCCAACTTTTTGAATCGTTGTAGCTCAAAGTATTTCGACATTTTTTAGAGATAATTATCTGATCTACGATTTTTATCTGGGCTAATTTTACGAATAAACTTACCGTTTTATTTAGTGTCGCGAAGCCCTCTATTTTGTGACCTTTGACGCCGAATAAATTATTTTTCAGGTATCGGATCAATGAGGACTTTCCACATTTCATTTCAAATAGTATTTTGAACAATCCTACCAATTTCCAGCCAAGTGTGAAGTAATGTAACCTTGGATGTCTAACTTGAACGGATTAAAAATATCTTTAAAAACAGATTATAGCAAATAAAAAAGTAAAAAGAAAAAGTGAAAAAATCTACGTAGACGTATGATTGTTATTTTGTATACAAAAATAATTAATATTAATCATACGTCTATATTTTAGACGCAAATAACGTTAATAAATCTTTGCAGCCTGTATTTATAAAATGAAAGCAAAATTGTGTGAGTGAAGGTACGGTCTCACTTGCCAAATATTTGCCGAAAAAAGCGTTACCAACTGACAAGCTAAATTTGCATTTTCTTTAATTCCAATATTTTTTAAATATGGGTTCGCATTTATTAAAAATAATATAAAAATAGCATTTTGCGGCATAATTGACTGCATTTTGTGATACAAAATCCAAGTTAAATCACACTAACCCTACCTAAGCAAAAGTACTGGCTGCGTTTTTTTTTGGGCAAATTTTTGCCTAGTGTGACCGTACCTTGAGAATTTATATTGAAAAGAAAAAAAATTTTTCGCATTTTATTGTTGTTTTCAATATTAGTTCTCAGTCACAATTTTGTTTTCGTTTCATAAAAACCGGGGAAAAAATGTACAAGTGTGTGGATTTTAAAATATTAAAAACTTGACCATCTCGTTCGAAGACACAATGAGATAAAGGGTGTCAAGTTCGACATTATTTGAGGAATAACAACTTTTAGGGGTAGACACACTTTATGTTATTTTCCAGTCAGAAATATAGATAATAAGGCCAGAAAAATTTTCCCTTTTCTTCTTTGTTTTTTTTGGTCACGTAAGCGAAGCATAGAAATAGTTTAATTAAAAAAAACCGCATAAAATTCCTTTCAAAAGATGATTTTTTAATACAAACGGAAGTACTTGCGAAAACTCTAAAATTCGTAGAAAAACAATAAATGTATATCGCATTTTTTATAATTTCTTAATATAATTTTCTTTACAAGTTCTATTGAAAATATCCACCTATTGATATTTTGGAAGCAGTGAAAATGTAATTCCTTAAGAATGACTTGTAACGCCAAAAGTCGTGCCCTTTAATAAAAACATTTCTCTATTTCTTATATAATCACAATAATAACAATCATAATGTTCGTTGATGTACTAATATTAAAAGAACTTTTATCTTATAGTCTTTCACCGGGATGGTTCGTTAATCAATGACATTTAGTTAATATTATTTGAAGAAGAAAATTTTAATTTAAGGGGCGGATGATTGGTAACGTCTCTACAAGGTAAAATCAGCACTGTAATAGCACAGCTGTGAATGCAAATGAAATACAGCCCGCATATGATTTGGTGTATTAAATGATCACAAGCAATTTGCCGCTTGAAATTCACTTGCAGTTGTTGATAAGTTTATAATTCCCGCAAGAAGTTTTTCTTGCCGTCGGGTTGAACCACGAAGTTGTCGATGTCACTTGAGGTTGGTGTAACTGCCCTTTTGGCGAGCTATTGCGTTTAAAATTTCCGCCACGTTTTATCTCGCTTGTAGGTAATTCCTAGTGGCGCACGCGAATTCACATTCCTGCCGGTTACCTTTTCTATCTTAGACATTACCAACCATCCCGGTCCCTAGATGTAGAATTAAAAATAGCGTTAACTTTGAATAGATAAAGAACAGTATTATGACGTTAAAAAAATCCTACTTTTTAATTTAAAAAAAACGACCATGGACTACGTTAAGCTATCCCAGCAACCAGCGTTAAACGTACCGTTGCAGATTTCAATTTTCTTTTTGCTGGGTTGTTCTATTACCCATTTTTAGTATATTTATTTGATACTCGGTTTAATGTACTTTCTTTATTTTTCTTGTATTCATATTGCTGCCACTTCATAGACTTTTGTCATATAGAAGGTCCATAGCAAAAACTATTAATTTTCCTTTCCTTACTTTTTCCTAAAGTAAATTGACATTCCCTTTTTTTCTGTTTCTTTTCAACCTTTTTATTGATTGACTGTTCTATGAAGAAGTTAAATGAATTAATTTATTTCACTCATTACTTAATTAACTAAATATTTAATTATATTTTGTACTCATACTTTTGTGCACTTGAATAAATAATTTGTTTGTAACAAACTAGCGAAATAATGTCAACTTAACAAAACAATACAAAACAAATCATCAAATACTTTACAAAAGGCAATAAATAAAGAGTGGATGGATTGGATGGGTTTTTGACAAAAACGAAAACACTTATTTGTTGTCATTTGGTTGGTGGAGCCAATTATAATATTAATTTAAATGACTGTAAATGACATGAAAGAAAAGTTGTTTCTATTATAAACAATAGTTAAACTAATGGGAGTTTGTTAACTAGAATTACATAATTTATCATTGAGGAGAAAAAAAAGTTTTCATAAGTAAACTTTATTGTAAGTCAAGATGTATTAATAAAAATTGAGTCCGCGTTAACAATAATACTTGTAGCAATTTTAGCAAGAAATTAAATGTAAAAGTATTTAATTTTATCAGAGTCAACTGGAATGGATTTTTTTTCTGGCTTAAGTTTAGGTTCCTTTAACTTTAGTTACGAATTTATTTTCTGCCTTTGATTAAATTTGAGACAATACAGGAATTCCCACAGGTGCATGACAAATTGGTAGTGTCCGACCAAACGCATATATTCATGCCGAACCCGTGGCCGAACTTCGGTAAATTCTGAAAAGTTCATCGAAACCCGAAACCGAACTTTTTGTAATTAAATCTGAACAATTGTGCTTTTTTTAATTTACACTTTCGTAAAGATGCAAAATTAAAAGTTAAATTACACTTTAAAATAGTAAAACGATCTTATACATAAAAAATAATTGTTAATTGGTTTTTGTAAAAAAGTTCAATATGGTACAGCAGTTCAATGTAGACAGTGTACAGACATATTCAATGTTGTCAGAGAATCCAATGTAGTTGGAATTGGATTTAAAAAGACGACAAAAAAATACAGTTTTGTGTTATGAATTTCAATGTTATCGGTTTTATGTTCAAAATAGGTAAAAATTCTAGATTCAACATAAAACCGATAACATTGAAATTCATCACACAAAACTGTATTTTTTGTCGTCTTTTTAAATCCAATTCGGACTACATTAGATTCTCTGACAACCCTGATTAGTACTGAAAATACAGGGTGGCCCAAAATTAACGAAGGGGTTAGGAATGCTTATAACTTTTTTATTATAATTTTTTTTTCTTTTCTTTTCAGTATTTTGTAAAGAAGACTTGGGGAATTTAAAATGGAGCAGTACTCAATTGAACAACGTGCCCAATGATCCATTGTTTTGACTCAGCGTGCATATCGTCGTTATTTTAATGTGCGGGTTGGACCCTCAGAGTCAACAATTTATTTAAGCGCTCCAGACTGTTTTCTTTGGGGTTATTTGAAAGGAAAAGTCTACATTAATAAGCCTAGAACCATCCAGAAATTAAAAAGCAATATACGCGACGAAATAAACAACATAACACCTGAAGTTTTGCGAAAGGTGATGGAAAAGTTGTTGGAAAGAGCACGAATATGCGAAGCAGCAAATGGCCACCGCTTGCGAGATATTATTTTTCACAACTAAACTTAAAATATTCCCCAGTTATATTCTGTATAAAAAAAATTTATAATTATGTCTTAAATAAAAAAGTTATAAGCAATTTAAACCCCTTCGTTTATTTTGGGCCACCCTGTATAATATTTCTATATTATAATAGGAAAAAAGCATCTTTATGCATTTATGTCATGTAGATTATTTCTTCGGTTTCTAAATAACTGCTGAGAAGAAACGCTGGTTGGTCGTGCTGAAAGATACTTCCTGGTCACAACTTTAAAATTCATAAATGGACTGGAGTTCCAATATTCAAATGTATCTGTATTTCGAAGACTTAAAGTTTCAGACAAATTCATTTTGATTTTATTGCTGAACAACATTTTCGTCCTATTCTTCTTGGAGTTCTACAGGTGGTGCTGTATCATGTTTCTCCTACAAAGACGATATTTTATTTAAGCATTTTTGCACACATGATAATCAAGGCGAATTCGTGATAGGTGGCCTCGACAGATCAGGTGATTATTTTTGCTCTACATTTTTTGACATCAAAAGTGGGCATATTTCAAAGTGAATTGAAGCGAGTCTAACTGTTATGAATTCGCTTTGCCTAAGAATAAATATTTAGTTTCATAAAAAAAAGTTTAGTATTCGGTAAAGTTCGTTAAAAATTTTGCCGAACCCCGAACAATGGCTGAACACAATTTTTGGCTGAATTGCGCGGTCGAACCCGAACGTTCGGTCGGGCACTACAAATTGGTTCCATTGCCATTATCTTCTTAATATTTCAGCATTTATGAGCTTTTGACTAGCTTCGTTTCATAGCCTAACATTAGATATAATAACTGGCCAAAATATTTTTTAAGAAGAGAAGCCGTCAACACGAATCTATAATAAAACATTTTGTTTTAATATTTTTAACTTGGTCTTCTTATTTGAAAATTTAAAATTATATTGTGAAGCTTAAAGAGTTTTCTGATATTTTTCTTTCATATCAACTTTCTATTCTATCAACTTTTTACTGCTTTCCAGCATCTTTTGTAAACTTTTATTTATTTATTTCCATTAGGATATTGTATTTTTTTGTTCTCACATTCTGTTCATTCTGGCTTTATTTAATAACTTCACTTAATCATTATATTAAAGTAATGGCCCAATAATTAACATTGCTGCCTGACTATAATTGACTAATTAATTGTTAATTGAATGGTTGTAATTATCTTAACAAAATGAGCTTTTATGCCATAAAAAATTAAAAAAAAAGTGGAAGAGCAACACGGAAAGGTCACATTTATTTAATATGCTTTTAAAGGTATAAATATTTTCACTTACCAACATTGTGAAAGCTGAAAGAAAATCAAAATGGTTATAAATTATTTACTTGGAAATTAAAAATGAAAAATAATAATAAAAAAATAAATAAATAAAGCTAAAAGTATTTAATATACGAGTACATAATTAAGAGATTCATTTGGGTGGATGCATAGTTGGGCAAAATACATGGTTTGCGGTATTTAAAATACAAAATAATTGCAGGTCATGTATTTAAAATACAAAACACTTTCAGGTCATGTACATATGCTTGTATTTAAAATACAAAATACACCATTTTTATTGAAACCAAAAAATACATTAGATAAAACTAATCAACAAAACAATTGTTTCCTTTCATAAATATCAGATATTTTGAATGTAGCATCAGACAAACTGTTTCTTGTTGGAGAATAAATAAAACCTGCTGAAGAAAATAATCTTTCTACAGGTCCTTGTATTAAATTCTATAAATACTATTTTTATATTTGGATAGCTGTCAAGAGTGATAATGTCTTTGCTCTTGTCCCTGAGGAAACTAACAAATTCCAACTCCAAGTTTGATGTCGTAGATTCACCATCATCCCTATCTACGCAAACAATAAAATCATCGTGTTCTTTACTGGTGCTTCTACTTCAGGTGTCATTTTAAGTTTTTTTTGTAATTTTCCTCCAGAGTATAAATTTCAAGATTTTGGATTCTTTGCCTTTCTTCTGTCGTGATGTTTTCTGGCAGCCAAAGCATCTTATAACCAGCATGATAACAAGAGGCCAAAATAGCTCCATTTATTTCCGGTGATAGTTTAAAAAACTTGTCGATTATTTTTTCCAAGCTCTCTTTTAGCAGTGATAGGACTTAAGTGTCTTAAATTGTTTCCATTCAACCAACTTAATCTTGTTCTAATAGACTTTAAAGTCGGCAAAAGTTTTTCGTAATAACAGTTGTTACCCTGAAGGTAATCTAAAGCAGTGGCAATAGGTTTCAAAATAGGAATAAATTCCTCTAAAAATTCCAGTACTAAAGCCGCCAATGTGTTCTTCTTACGGAACTTACCCAATAATTCATTTAATTTGGACTTACTTTACATAAGTTGTGCTAGAGAATCATACAGAGAAATACTGACATTTTTTGTATGTATTTAAAATACAAAATACTTGAACGTCATATATTTCAAATACTGCCCAGCCCTGGGTGGATGTCACTCAAGTTTTTTGTGATAAAACATAATTTCATTTCAAAAATTTTTTTGGAAAATAAAAACAAAAGTACATTATGACAATAGTACTGAAAAAACTCCTGGTTAATGACCCCCCATTATTTAAACCAATATTTAGGAATTGAAAAAAGATAATCCCATTTAGCGTCGTCGTCATCGTCATCAATTTAATATCAATATCGACGTCGTGATCAATTCGATACAAAATTTGTATTCCATAGAGCACATCTCTAATAATTTAGACAGTTGGTTTGTTTTGTTTTGTTTTCATTTTTTATTGAAAAAATTTCTTGATAACTTAAAACAACTAAATTGTTTTTATTTCTGTTTGTAATTATCATCTGAATTATGAGAAAAAATTGGTGTTACAAAGAAAATTAATAAGGCAGAAATCAAACATATTTCAATTATTTAATTCTCACATTTAATAAATTGCACTCCCTGAACAGCTCCTTCAGTGTTTAGTTGATTCTCTAATTGAAGCAGCTTTGCCACAAGTTCTTCCAGGGTGCTAAGTATTATTTATTTATAAATTCCGCCTTCAATACACGTGCATTCTCGATAGTTTGTGACCATTTCTTTCACTTTAAATTTTAAGTCCCGCCAATTTGGAATGAACCAAACCTTTAAGAAAAATTTTACGATTCAAATTTCTTACCTTTTGCCAACCGTGACCCGTTCTTTTCGGTGGACCAAGGGAATATAGTACCGTTGAAATTCTTTCCCACTGCTCTTTAAAATCACAAGGAAGACCTGCCATTTTGAAAACCTTTGGCAAGTGATGGACTTTTGTCCATCTCCTCCACTAAGTGGCCAGTGTTTGTAATTTTTTTTTCCATTTTTTAATTCAAGATTATTTTTGAAAAAAGTTTAAAAGGAATAAAAGTGTTTCGACACCAATAAGACAGACGACAAAATCAGAGTCAACTTATATCGATGCCGACGTTGATGTTGCGTCGTATTGATGACGCTAAGTGGAATAAGGGTGAATGACATTTCTAGCATTGATTTATCGAGCAGGTAAAAAACACTGTCAAACAGAATAAAATTTTTTATAAATAAAAACATTCTAAGGACTGATTTCTCTGGTAGAGGGAACCAAAAAAAAAATGTACGTGCATCGTGCATCAGCGTTTAGAAAATTTACATTTGAGTCTTATTTCAGGAGCAGTTGAATTTTCCTCGTCCTGGCACATTGATATACTTACATTCCTGGTATAAAGTGTTTTCAACAAATTAATGCAAAACAACAAGAGGAACATTTTGCTGAAATTCACTCTCTGATTCGTAATTCACACTGCAATTACACTCAAAAGAAAAATCAACCCATTCGTACTTAAGTTAATCCCAAGCGATGTTCAAAGTACGCTAATCCCAAATTTATTTAAGTCAAATAACATTCAACTTAAATTTTGCCACAAGCTCTGCTTTGCTTATAGCACTCAACAGATATATTTTTAATTTATATCCTTCTTTCTAAACATTTCTATGTGAGCTTCTTTCATAGTTTTAAATATTTTTTTTCATTTCTTTTATAAATAAACCACTCGTACTTGTTTCTAAATGGACCCACGATTTGTATATTTTTTTGTTTAAACTAATTTGCTTAAATTTGAATAAATCTTTACACCGTGCAAAATGCTAAGATTTCTTAAGCCTTTTTTAATATCATTCTCATACTTTGGCCACTTGCAGTTCTTTCCTTGTCCTTGTTTGCACAATTTGGCTGCTGTTCGTTTCATCTCTTTTGTTTTCCATTTTTTATTTCCTTTTGTTATGCATTTTATTAAAAGTGGTGCTTTTCATAAGAGATGTTTGTTGTTTTTTGATGGTCTGTTTTTAAGAGCTGCATCCGAGGTTTCTAGACAATTATATCTGTTTGTCTTTTTTAGCTTTCGTGTTTTATTTTTTCATTGTTTAATTGGCTTTTTAAAGTTGGCTTAAATTCGTTGTTTTGGTTGCGGGGATTTTAGGAGATTTTATGGTTTTTATATATAAATATATATATATATATGTATATTTTTTCTTTAGACTTGTTTAATTTTATAGGGATTTAGAGGAAGTCAGAGATAATAAAACAAGTTATTAAAATGAAAATGAAGTGTTTTAATTGCCAGTTCAAAAGCATGATTTTTTGAAAGGAACTACTATTAATATTTATGATGTGTTTTGTTTTATATATAAAATAAAAAAACAATATGTTTGTTGTTGTCAAGAATTGTTAAAATTTTATGATTCTTTTAAGCTTTTCAATGGAACAAATGTGAACTTTTTCTTTTTTGTATTTGTCATGTATTGGAAATTTTAAGAAACTTAGAAAAACAAAATAAAGGGTGTTTTTTTTAAACAAAGGCATAAAACTTTCAGTTGGCAGGACTTTTTAAACTGGCAGCCATTTTGTCAACCGTCAAGTGATTTATTTTTAGATTGGTTTAGCCATTTCAACATGATTAGACTGACAGGCGCCTGAATAACGTTTCCGAATTTTTTATTTATTTATTTATTTATTTATTTATTTATTTATTTATTTATTTATTTATTTATTTATTTATTTAATTACGGTCTATGGACTAAAACCCTTACAGACCAATAACATAATGTACATACAAATAATTAATGACTTTGATTTAAGAACAAAATAATGTTACGTTTTATAATATACATATTTGTAGAGTAATCAATAAAATTATAGAAATCATTAAAGTTTTGACATAATCTCCTCAAGGGGTCAGCGTTTGCACAATTGAAGACACTTGAGATGAAGCGTTGTAAAGTTACGAGTAGATCTACGAGGAATATTAAAGTTGATTTCCCTCAACAGGAATTCTGCACAAATTGAACCACTTAACCACTGAACGATGGCAGAAAATCAACGCCAAATAGTAAGGAGGGGGAGACCAACACTATCTCCAACTCCCAAGAAGACCGGTTACTGGAGGGCCATGATTGAGGTCATCCAGATAAACCTCCATCGGAGCGGAACGGCAACCAACGCCCTGATGGTCAAAATTAATAAAGGTAAAATCCACATTGCTTTGATCCAAGAACCCTGGACCTTTAACAACAGGGTTATTGGATTAAATCATATAAATTACCAACTCTTTTATGCAAATACTGGGACTCGTCCGAGGACTTGTATTTTATGCCATAAAAACTTATGTTTTCTCTTTTCCCCAGAGTTGTCATCATCGGACGCAACTGTGCTGAGGCAAGGCGATGGAAGCATGTACCTGGCTTCAGTGTATTTGCCATTCGATTCGCCGACGCTACCACCCACGTCGGAATTGCAACACCTGGTGAAGGAGGCCAGACAAAAAGGTAAGGGAGTACTTGTAGGTTGTGATGCTAATTCTCATCACATTGCATGGGGTAGTACTAACTGTAACCGTAGGGGCCAGGCCCTAGTAGAGTTTATGAATACTAACGACCTTGTTACACTTAACATTGGTGATAAACCCACCTTTGTTAATAGAATTAGGGAGGAGGTATTAGATATAACAATATGTTCGGATAATATTATCGATCAGGTTCAGGAATGGGGGGTTCTTGATGAACACTCTTTCTCGGATCACAGATATATAATGTTTAGAATAACACGGCCACCGCCGAATCCGATAAGTTTTCGAAATAAGACTAGGACTGATTGGTCGTCATTCGGAAATTTACTTAGGAATCGACTAGGGCAGCCCATATATAGCTGCACTAGTGAAAGGGACATTGATAATAATGTGAAGCATATTACGCAGGCAATAGTTAGGTCATTCGAGGACAGTTGTCCACTTCGAATAAGGAGGTCCGCCCAAGAAAAACCCTGGATGACGGGGGATATCCGAAATATTGGGAGGGATGTCCAGAGACTTTTTAACAGAGCAAGGCGTAAAAAATTGGCAGTATACTGGGACGAATATCGGAGAAAGCTCAGAGAATACAAAGGAATAATAAGGACGGCAAAACGCAATTCCTGGAGGCTTTTCTGCGAACAGGTTGATAGCGTTAACGACGTATCGAAGCTAAAGAAGTTTCTGTCAAAAACTCATATCCAGACCGAATCACTGGTGGACGATACGGGTAGGAGGATGGAAACAATGGAGGAAACCATAAGGCTCTTGATGAGAACTCACTTTCCTACTGGAATGGCGGAACCCGAATGGGGGCGAGATACAGGTGGGACTGTGATGCATCATGCGCCTATCTTTACGGATGAAATGGTTAGAGAGGCGATAAAAAGTTTCTCACCGTTTAAGGCAGCAGGACCGGATGGCATATTTCCGGCGCTCCTACAGAGTGAGGTGGACCTGGTTTCAACTCATCTGACTGGGATCTTCAATGCTTGCCTAAAATTGGCTTACACTCCAAGGAGTTGGCAGGAGGCAAGGGTGGTTTTTATACCTAAACCGGGCAAGGCAAGCTATGCTAATCCTAAGGCTTATCGACCTATTAGTCTGACTTCCTTTTTGCTTAAGACCATGGAACGTCTTGTGGATAACATGATCAAGAGCAAGATACCGGAAGACAGACTAAGGTTCAAACAACACGCCTACATCAAAGGCAGATCAGTGGAGACTGCATTGCACGAGGTGGTACGCTACATCGAGAAATCCTTTGAGGATAAATTATATACGCTCACTGTCAGTATTGACATAGAGGGCGCCTTTAATAATGTGAGTACAAGGACAATTATCCAATCCTTAGATCAGTTCCAGGTTGACCGAATGCAGATGAACTGGATCGATGGAATGCTAAGGAATAGATGGATAAATTGCACGTCACATAACGTGAGTATCAGGGACAGGGTGCAGCGTGGAACACCACAGGGCGGTATTTTATCGCCCTTACTATGGGTTACCACGATTCACAGTCTCCTGAGGACCCTAACTGATGAAGGGGTGACACCCGTCTGTTATGCAGACGACGTTATAATACTTCTGAAGGGTAGGAGTCCGAACCAGCTGTGTAGGAGGGCCGAAGAGGTGCTCCATATGGCATATAACTGGGCTCAGCCGAGAGGACTGAACGTGAACCCGGACAAAACGGAGATCTGCTTATTTACAAGGAAAACGAAGGTCGCACATTTTGATGCGCCTCGTTTCCAGAATAAAACGATAGCAATATCTGATAGGATTAAATACCTTGGTGTAATCCTGGATCGGAAACTAAAATGGAAGCATCACCTGAAAGAAAGGGCTAACAAAGCCCACAGATGCTGGTCGCTGTGCAGAAGAGCCATAGGCTCAAAATGGGGTCTTAATCCGAGAATGACACACTGGCTATACGAGAGTGTGATCCGGCCAATCCTGACATACGGCTCGGTAGTTTGGTGGACGACGATGGAGAAGGGCTCTTATGTGAGGATCTTACAGAAGGTTCAACGGACGTGTTGTTTAGGCGTGAGCGGTGCATTTAGGACCACGCCGACAAGGGCGTTGGAGACTATATTAAACGTTCGACCTATAGACGTCCACATAAAATATGAAGCAGCTGTCGCGGCAAGACGTCTGCAAGTAATGGGTGAATGGGATGACCAAGGTCATGGCACAGGTCACCGAAAAATAATAGAGGCTCTTGACGGATACACGAGCAGTGCAGAATTATCTGATCGTATACCTACGGAAAAGGTTCTAGCTGAATGTGAGGTGATGATACCTGATAGACAATCATGGTTGAACGGAACTCTAGTGCGAATGCCTGTGGGGACTAGTTGCTACACGGACGGATCGAAACTAGGGAGTAGAGCGGGGCTGGGTGTCTTTATTGACGATCCGGAGACCGAACTCTACTTCCGCTTGCCGGACCATAATACGGTGCACCAGGCGGAAATCCGGGCGATCACAGAATGTGTGAAATGGCTTGCTGGCAACTCGAGACCAGTGAGCGTCAACATTTTCACAGATAGCCAAACGGCGATTAGGGCGATAAATTCCGAAACGGTGAAATCCAGGACGGTTTTAGATTGCAAGAGAGTAATTAACAATTACTCAACGTATGGCAGATTGAGAATCTTTTGGGTCCCGGCCCATCAGGGGGTAATCGGTAATGAACGCGCAAATAGTCTGGCAATTAGAGCCAGGGATGGCGCCATAGTGAACTTGGCCAACGCGAAACCTTTTGGTGCGACGAAAGCTGAGTTGAAAGAATGGGCTAGAATCGCCCATGTATCTCTGTGGAATAATGAAGCAGCAGGTAGAATGGCTAGAATCCTGTGGGGTGAACCTGATGAGGATAAGACGAAGACGTTGCTAAGGATGAACAAATCGGAGATTAGTAGGTTGATGAGGGTCTTAACGGGACACTCCAACCTGCGTGCACATCTGCACCGTATGGGCTTAGCAGAGGATAACGAATGTAGGGCGTGCATGGAGGACATCGAGACGATGGAACACTTCCTATGTCAGTGTCCTGCTTTCGCCGAAATAAGATCCCGTTACTTTGGTGATGATATTGTACCAGATATAACCCATCTTAGGGGGATTGACCGGAGGACACTGAGGAACTTCGTTCGCGAAACTGAGTTCCTATGATTTCTTTTGTTTTTGGGGTTGTTATTTTCTATTTACGGGAGCGCACAACGGGCCGACCTACTGGCTTAAGTGTATGTCTACGGACTTGGGGCATAATTGATGTCCCCTCCTCTCAACCTAACCTAACCTAACCTAACCTAACAAATTTACTTTAAAAAAACTACGTTAAGCATTATTCGTCTACTTTCTAAAGCTGGCAATTTAATTATAGAGAGTCGTGCAGAATATGGGGGAAAATTTGCATTTGGAGTCCATGTTGTATTAGCCAGACAAAATAAAAGGAATGGTTTTTGAACAGATTCAATGCGATTCTTCTGATAATCGGTGTAGGGGTCCCAAACAATAGATCCGTATTCCAGAATAGGCCTCACTAAAGATGTGTACAATCGTTTGGTTATTATACAAGGTGGCGCAAAAATAACCTTCCGATGTTTTTTGGCTGTAATATAAAAAAAATGAAAAACTTTGATTCTTCTTGTGGATTATTTTTATTTGGTCTTTAATTTTTTTACATCAAGTCGAGAATATGATGTCATGTAAATGACCGCCGCCACAGTTGATTGTCATTTGAGCCCTTTTTATTGCATTTTCCATCACTTTGGCCAAAACTTCCGGCGATAGGTCCTCACATTCTTGACGGATATTGTCTTTAAGAGCTGCAAAAGTCTGAGGCTTGTTGACATAAACCCGCGACTTCAAAAAGCCCCACAAAAAGAAGTCTGCAGCGGTCAAATCAGGCGATCTTGCTGGCCAGTGCAAATCGCCAAAACGGGAGATTAGGCGCCCGGGAAATGCATCCTTCAGCATATCGGTTGTTCTGTAGCGCTCACCATTCACAGTAACCGTTTCCATGACATCCTCGGCTACAGCAGCAATATTCTCTGCAGAACGGCTACTCCGGGGTCTGCCACGCCTGGCAGCATCTCGTGTTGTGCCAGTCTCTTCGAGAAGAGCGGCTAAACGTCGCAGTGTTTCACCAGTAGGCATTGGTCGGCCAGGAAATCTGCGACGAAATTCACGTTGTGCCAAAGTCACCGACCGATTATTGGTCAAATAAATAGTCACCAATATTCCGCGTTCTGGAGCAATGTAGCGTAACATTGTTTATTAACGTGTATTTCGCATGTGTTTACTACACAAATGTCAAAACAGAACTGACATTAGGGGCCAATCGCAAAATTTATAGCATTTTCTGATAGGAGGATTACTTTTGCGCCACCTTGTAGGATTCGTAAATTCCTTAGCCCAACGTTTGATGAAAGCGAGCACGACACGAGCTTTATTTAGCATCATGATAATGTGCTTGCTAAAATTTAATTTACAATCAAGGAGAACGCCTAAATCCAGAAACTTCGCAACTGATTCCAGCTGATTTCCACCCAACGAAAAAAAGGCCATCAGTATTTCAATTACGTGAAAATCGCATATGCTTGCATTTTTTAAGTTAAGGGCCATCAAGTTGATGTTGCACCAATCATAAAATTTATCAAGATCACGTTGTAAATAATTTCTCTCGGTGATATTATTATAACTTGGAAAAATCTTCACATCATCGGCATACATTAAAAGATTACAATATTAAATCGTTTATAAAAATGGAAAATAACATCGCACCCAAGTGGCTTCCTTGAGGGACTCCAGACGACGATTGTGCAAATTTATTTTGAAAATCATGGTTCTGTTTGAAATTCTTATCGCGCACTATTTCCATTTTACGGTCAACATAATCGTCCATCAGAGCAATTAATTCGATTAACTATGGAACGTTTTCGTACCATTTTTACTCTAAATGATAATAACTACGCATCCACAGAGATCTCGTACAGGGCGTGCAAAAGAAGTTAATGCATTTGTAGAGCGTTGCGTAGAGGAAGACCCAAAATCAGTTTGTCCGCCATCGTGCACAGGATCACCGTACATTAGTAGAACTAGTACTAGGCTGTTAGTCTACGGGACGCAGGTTCGATTTCTGCCTGAATCCTAAGTGATTCTGCAGGCAAGCCAGAAAGTTTTCGCATATTGAATTTGTATTAAAACAAACAAACAAAAAAAAAGAATACGTGTCCATCCACTTAATGGAAGGTTTGCGTGCTTACGAAATCCAACTCATGCGACAATCGATGCCACACGATCACCCAGCAAAAGCGTAGTAGATTCGGTGAATGGTCCCAAAACAAGATTGCCGTTGATCCCGATTATCATAAGCGAATTTTTTTAAGCGATAAAGCTCACTTTTATTTGAATGAATGAATCAATAAATTAAACTCCAGTATTTAGAGTGATGATAATCCTCAAGTTTATTCGTATGTTTAGAAACTGTTACATCCAGAAAATCCGACTGTGTGGTGTGCTTTATGGGCTGGTAGAATCATTGGTACGTACTTCTTTCGTTTATCAATTGAACAACCATGCTGTGCAGAAGCTGTGGTTTCAACAACACGTGGCGCAACATGTCACACAGCTCATTGCACAATTGATTTATTGAAGGAAACGTTTAGTAACCGCATTGCTTCACGGCCTCCAAAATAGTGCGGTTTAACCCCGTTTGACTATTTTTTGTAGAGATATGTGCAGTCGCTAGTCTAAGACGAAACGACTGACCACTTGGAAGACGACATTCGCCACGTTATTGCCGATAAATGGGGCTACAAATGTTTTTTTTAAAGAACGAACACAAAACGCGGAGCCATTTTGGCTTGTCTGCAGAAACACCCAGGGTCTAGGCAGGAATCGAACCAGCTAACCCCCGATTAATAGTATAGTACGCAATCTATTAGTCTACGGGGGCTCCCCGTAAAAAAACTCATCGCAAATTAGACCTCTAGATCAGACTACGACCGAGCAAGCCGTGGCTGTCGCATGCCAGCAGTCATACATAAATTATAATGCCAGAAGATTATCTTCCAAATAAAGTAAAATTTGGAATAAAAATTTAAAAAATGCATCTGTGTTTTATTGCATTTCAAAGTTCTATAACTCCACAAAAAAAAAACACCCTTTATGTAGAAACTATTACAACAAGCTCTTCAAATTGATGACTCTCCTTCAACTATACATACACCTAACAATTGTTGTTTGCAGCAAAAAAAAAATTTTATTTAAGGTCTTTCACCAGTCTACAGTTATTGGAAAATAAAATTGCCTTGAAAGTATTTTTATTATATGCAATACACATACATGAACACATTAAATTTTCATGTCTTCATTTTCAATTTTGTGAAATTTTAACATTTCATTGAAATCATCCTGGGAAATATTTGTATGTTGAAAAAAAAAAATAACAAACATTAACAAACAGTAGTAGTAAAATACAGATTAATAAAATTTTATTCAATGCATAAAAAAATGCTTGTGGTTCAAAAAACATTATATGTAGTTAATTTTCATGTACAAATAAAGCTATAAAAAAAAGAAAAGAAAAAAAAAACAGTTTGCTTACTAACATGTTTAACATATGTGTTAATCCTTGACATGTTTAAAGTCTACAACTGTTCAAACATCAGCAACATGGCACACATGCCTGTGCGTTTGTGTATTTTGTGTGTTTGCCTTCGCTGGTATTTCAATTTGAAATGTAACATTCCAAGTTATTGGTATTGACTTTTTATATTTATAATCCCTACAATTACAAACAATAATATAATATAATTTAATTAAAATAGTTTAAATCTTTTTTTTTTTTTAATTTAATAGCAAAATAATTTTTGATTTTTCTGCGTCATGGTTTGATTGGTTTTTGTAAATTTATGCTTCGAAGTATCATTAAATGTGCCAAATATAAAATTATCATTTTTAAAAAGACCAACTTTATGCATGACTTAATTTTGATTGAGAGATTCTTGCAAAAACATAATTCTAGCAAAAATTTTCTAGTTTGATATTCAGGGCATTAAATGCTTTGCTGGATTGATATTGAAACTGACAAGAGCAGCATTATTTAAATTCTGGTGACAAAATATATTCGCTCGTAGCGCAATAACATTCTATTAACGAGGGTTGATGTAAACTATTTTGTTTGCTTGTTTTTTGCTTTTTTATTATGTATTTTGCTTTGAATTTGTTTTAGTAACTGGCTGCCTTTTTAGAGCAATTAAAAAAAATTATATTAAGAGAATTATATTTTTATTCTAATAACTTTTTTCTTTATTTCCGCCCTCGCATTCTACCAAACCAAAAACGAAAAAAATAATATTATGTTAAACTCCAAGGCAGCTGATAAAAGCGTAGTGTATTAAAATTGCATTGATTTCTAGTTTTTATTATTGTTCAAAAAGATTTCCTACGAAATATCATATGCCAGTGATAACTACATTAAATGCATCTGTTGAATATGATGAACATTTATTTTTGACTAAACGGAAACAGAATAAATTGAGATAGTGAAAATATAGTTGACACTGTACAGTGCGTAACAATGCCTCACTGCAAAAAGATAATTCAATATTTGTGGGGTCACTTGTGGAGAACAAACACATGACTTGACATGAAAAAAACGTTTTTTTTTTAAAAGGAAGCAAAGTTTTGAAAAATTTAACTAAATTCATTCCATGACTTTTCATGAAACTTTGCGCAACTTTTTTTATTTGTAAATATGAGAAGTAGGGAAATGAGTGGAGTAGAAAGAAAAATATATATATATATTTTTTTGGGGGGTTTTCTGACAATTTCCTTTATTCCAGTTGCCTGCTGTTCAACCCGCTTATTGGCAAACAAAAAAGTTGCTCGCCAAAGACTTTATTAAAAACATTCTGGAATAACTTGCCGCATTAAAAAATGATAATTTCAATTTGTAGTGCACTGTAAGAAAACTTTGTTTTAATGTAGACCTTAAATACAATTTTTATTTATTTTTTCAATACGGCAAATAATTTGAAAATTTGCAGAAATTTTTCTTCATTTTTACAAAATTAATTCAACTAAATTTGTTTCAAAAGCCTTTGCTTAAATAAATTGTTTTTAGTCTGTTAGTTCAATGAATTTTCTTTGTTAACAGAAATAATTTTTTTTAATTTGTTAACGAACATGAATAGATAAGAGATGGGATCGTGAGTCGCTTTGTGGTGCATGATTACAATCGAAAAATTTTATTCATGCGCGACCAGAGATACTTTTGGTTCACGTTCATGCACGCTCAAGTGAGTGGAAAAAATTAAAACACAATCACTTAAGCTCACGGTTATAAAATACTTTTAAAAAAATTATAAAATAAAAAAATATATTAAAAAAATTACAATCAAGCAAAAAAGTGACAAAACAATCACGCTAAATATCTACTCATGCATCACGCTAATTTTTTTTTAATCACGTTAATGCATGCTCACATGATTGAAACAAAAAAAACTAATCACAATTGATTACACATGATTCACGACAATAATGTTAGCTCTGCTCGTCTCTAGAATAGACACAACTTGTTAGTTTCGACTGCAAGTAACCAATCATTTTAGATATTTTATTTTTATTTTGAAATAAAATACTTCAACTCGGCTGTTTGGCGTTCATAGCTTTATCTGGAAGCATCATCATTCAACTATGAGATTAAAGACTTCTAAAAAAAAGTAATAACAATACAAAATAATAACAATCCAAACAGATTTTATAAATCTTTCGACTACACAGAAAACAATACGAGGACTGTTCTATGATTTCGTGACTTTCTGGACAAAATAAAATTTTTTTTCGGCCCAAAAACGTTTTATTTCCCAGAATCATCTTCTTTAAGTTCGATACATTCGGTTAAACATCTTTCCGTTTCTTCGATTCCTTTCAAATAATAAGTTTTCTCAAGACCCTAAAAATAGGCTTTTGTTTAAATGAATACCTTTTGGTTTGACCCAAATTTCTTAGCAGCTAGACATTTCTTAAAATTTGTGAAAAGGAAATAGTCTCAAGGGGCTGAATCCGAAGAGTATGTTGGATGCAGTAGCAGTTTGTAGCCCAATTCATGCATTTTTGCGGTTGTGTTTATGGTCTAGTGTGGAAAATCGCGGCACTCATCCCGCGAATAGGTTTTTCATGTCCAAATAGTCATGCAAAATGTGATGTATTCGCTCGGTTGAGATGTGTACAGTCTCGGCCATCTCACCCACTTTCATTCTTCGAACGTCCAATACCATTTTAATATATTTTATCGGCTTTTTCTGGCGTGACGACTTCTTGGGCGCGACCAGTACGTTTGCCATCATTTGTGCTGGCACGGCCACAACGAAACTCAGTAATTCACTTTTCAATCATTTAAATTGGTCGTGTAGAGTCCTTACAGTATTTATCAAGTCTTATTTTTTTGGTTCCGGTGATGGTTCCTCGTACATAAAAAATACAGCAGAAAATCCTCATGAAATTTTTACTTTTTTCCTTGTCTCCTATTATGAATAAAAATTCACTCATTTTACGTTTTAATCCGTTTTTATCAACCGTGTAAAAGGAAGAAAAAAATTAAAAACTAAAATGTTCCTATTCTAAATATATTTAAGTTTGGGTTGTCCCAAAAAAAAAAAATCACTAACAAAACAGAAGGGAGTTTGATTTAATTTCAGAAATTTTTTCTTGAGAAAAGACTTTTCCCAATGAAACAAATTCCTTGCGAATTTTTATAATTTTGTTGATAAAGTTTTATCTGCCCACGAAATTCACTTCTTTTCATTTTCTTTAAAACTAACAAGATTGTGTACTTCCAATCGCTGTCAAAAGAAAACTAATAGACGCAGCTAAGTCAAAATTTTACAATAGTCTGGTAATAGACAACCCTTAAAGTTGGAGCTTTGGAACTATAAAAAATCATGTTTTTTGAGATATGACTACGTTGCAATAAAGGAGCGATATGTAGATGTTAATTAATAATTTTTTTGTGTAGTAAAGCAACATATCTCTGGCAAGACGAAAAATGTGCTGAAGTCATATTAAATCATTTTCTAAGACAGCACTTTTTCGATTTTGAAAAATTTTCTTTCTATTGCAGCTAAAGTTGCCAAATACTTTTCATATTTCTTCTAATTTAGGAATACATTGTTCTTTAGTCCACTACTACTAATATATTCAACTTAAAATAGACCAAATTATATATATTAAGTTAAGCTGTTATTTCATATGAGATTATAAGTTGAAAGAATATCAAAAGCAATTCGTTACACTAGAAGTTTCTGTAAAAGTCTACAAATTAATTGAAACATTGTCCAAGGCTACCTCAGAGTATTGAAAATTACAAAGAAACTAAAAACTAGAAAATAACTTATTTCGACTTAAGCACTTATTCCGTTTTGCAACAGAAATATAAATAATAAACAGATGAAAGCCAGGCACACGAAAAATATACGTGTGTGCGTATTTTATAATTTGTTTCAAATTAAATTTTGTAAAATACTTACAAATAGTTAGACAAATTTCTACAATTATTTGTAGCCTGTTCTGTTCAAGTAAATTTTATTTTTGCCTGAAATATTTGTTTGCTTCAAAATATTTTATTTTTTCCTTACACTGCAATATTCCGCAAAACAATATACACTAATCTCTGAATTTAAATAAACTTAACTCTTTCAATAAGGCAAAAGAAAATATGTACAAGAATTGCAAATTTCAAGAAACGAAAGTAGTAAACTTTTTTGTTTTCTTTTAATAGAAAGCAAAAGCAGCGAAGAAAAAAATATAAGATATTTTTATTACTTTAATTAACAAAGTTTGATTGATTGTGAATTTGTTTTGCAACAATAAAATTCAAATCAATTTCTGGAATAAGACTAGAAAAAAAGTAGAGTTCTTATATTGTGAATAAAATTGAAAGAGTTGAGAAAATTGATTAGCACACAACTGACTGTCAATAAAAATAAATTTGAAAAGTTTGAATAGCAGAAAATAAAATTTACATGTTGCTACAAATTAAACGATAATATGAACAAAAAGTTATATTTCAGCAAAAAAAAAAATAAAAAATAAATAAAAAATAAATAAAAAAAATTCTATAAAATAAACAAGAGAGTGGCTGAAAAGATTAAATTGATTTACTGAACCAATAAAAATGGTATTAAAACTTTTCAATAAAGCAGAGCAAAAATAATATTTAAACTAATTAAAAATTATTAGTAGTTTATTGAAATTGTTTTAATTAAAAAGGGAATACAGAAAAAGCTAATTAATTCACATAACAGCAAAACATAACAAAACCGAGAGGATATTGTGTTGGAAGGCCGCAACAGGACACAGTGGTTTCAATCGAAGAAAAAGTAGAAAAAATGAATAAATCTTCAGCTCTAAACTTGCAATCTGAATACAAAATGAAGTAGAAAAACATCATGGAAGAGAATTGCAGTTTGAAGAATGTTGAAATTTCTACCACCCTGTTGAAACACTCGGTGACCTAAAGGGTGTAAAATTTGACTTCTTTGGGCATGAAAAATCTTGTTTGCCTCACAATAATTATCCGATTTTAAATGTCAGCATAAAGAAAATACTTATGGCATATTTTATTTGATGAATATATCTTAAATATTTAATTTTTTCAAAAAATATTTAATTTTTTTTTTCAATATTTGTTTTTGAATTTTAAAATTTTAATTTTTGGTTTTAACTTTGTTCTCAATTTTGTAAATATCTTCAAAACTTTAAAAACATTTACATATTTTATGATCCTCAGCACAGTCCTTGATAATATGTCAAAGCAATATTTTAGTTGTCTCAGTTCATGTTACCACCAGATATTTTGGCAGAAAAGTTGTTTGCAAATACGGCGGTAAGTCTAACGGCCACTAGAGCAATGTCGGACATGATAGAATCCTGTATGAGATAAATTGGCACATGACGTTGATCATGTCACACGTAAGCCAATATTTGATCCTGGCTTCAGCATAAGCAGTTTGGATAACGTGGTTCACTATGATGACCCACAAATTCCCGCGAATGCGATTCAGATCTTCACTGATGGGTCCAAAATATTGTATGGTGTTGGTTCTGGCATATACTCCGAGCAGCTAAGCTGCAGCAGGACCACTGCAGTGCCATGCAGGACGAGAAAATGGTCATCAACACAGCCGCAAGACACATCCGGTATGGTGAAATATCTGGCAGGAATATTCACACTGTTACTGACAGCAAGGCGCCCATAAGATCCCTGGAGAATGTGTTCATCACATCAGGAATTGTCCAAGAATGCCAGGTAGCTCTGGAAGACATAGCGAGACATTCACGAGACCCACACTGTGATATACATTGAAAAATATAGGACTCGTTAGCGCACACAGGCACCACTTTAAATAGAAACGATTCAACACATGATATATGACCGGCGTTGCTGCTTTTACCGAAAAGTTGTGATAACCGACCACTAAAAATCTTATTTAAAAACTCATCACTGTTTAGCTCAAATTCATTCAATTTTATTTTTTTAACATAAAAAAAATATTTATAAGGCAAAATGATAAAATTAACGTTTTATACATAAATAAAAAGCAAAACAAAAAATAATGTTCTTAAGTATTTTATGCGTGTATATATTGTACATACGAGTGAGTATATGAGTTCTATTTATGAAAATATGTTTAAATCCTTAGTTTAAGGGTAAGAACGTTGAAATTTTTGTTTGAGTTTTACACTTTTTAGCCTTTTGGGAAATCGCAGCTTCCTTGATTTCTTTAAGAGCGATTAATTTTTCTTAAGAAATGTAATTTTCTGTTGCCCACTCCAGACAAATGTCAAGCGGCTTAATCACATCATCTACTTTAACTTTTTGTTTATGTTCAATTTGTACAGTTTGTACAGTTTGTACAGTTTCTGCAATTTCTTCGTCTGAAACTACATTTTCCTTTGAATAGTCTTCTCTGATCCATTCTGCAATTTCATCATCTGTTAAGTTTATATCCGGTAAGAAATTCTGCAACAAATTTAAAGTGGATGGTAGTATAATTGAAGCCTGTTCTTTTGCTATCTGATCCCGCAACAAAATCAATGGTAGATCGTCTTCGTCAGTCCATTGTTCATATTTTTTTAAAATTAAAACGTTCCAACGTTTCTTAATGGCGACGGTAAAAGCTTTGTCCCATGAATTAGCTAAAAGAAAAACTGCCATACTAATATCAAAATCTTTAAGCTTTTATTTCCAAATCTTTGCGGTCTATGACAATTAATTGTGTTAAATTTTTTTTTATAACAGATTTTTTGTTAAATTTATTGCATTCTGATCCTTGATGAAATAAACAGGTGGCATTATTAGGGCTGCAACTAGAACAATACAACAATAAAAGGAGTTTTTGTTTGTTTAAAGTCTAATATTATTGTTAACAAAAATTAAATAAAATAAATTAACAGAAACCATTGAATTTTTTGGACGCTACAAAGGAAGGCAAAACAATGAAATTTGAGGTTACTTTGAAACTATTGCGGTCCATATAGAAGGTAGTGCCACTCTCAAAACAAAAACAAATGTATAAAAAAAATAAAATATAAAATATAAAAAATTATTGAAAATTTTAATAAAAAAATAAATACAAATTAAACAAACAAAAGCTTGGATATTTTGGATATAAACTAGAGATGGGATCGTGAGTGATTTCTCACTCACGCTCGCGATAAAAAGTTTTACTCATGCACGACCTTATATTTTTGGCTCCCGTTCATGCATGCTCACGTGAGTAGGCAAAAAAGTTACGCACAATCACAAAATATTCACGAAAAAAAAAAATTTTAATAATTAAAAAAATATCCATTCTCTAGTCTGATGAATAGAATGTTCCAATAATACTTTCTTAATAAAAATAATTTTAGTTTATCAAAAAAATTTCTAAAACTAATAAAGAAATGAGTAAAGTAAGATTTGAACTTGAACCAAGCAATTCCTTTCAACATAAACTTAAAACAATTTACGTAATTACGTAGAAATATTAATTACGAAAAAATAACAATATAGCCAAAAAAAATCACGAAGCAATCACGTCAAAAATCTACTGACGCACGCTCGAATTCTTTGTACTCACGTTCATACACGCTCACGTTATTGAAACAAAAAATTTATTACGATGACTCACGCTAATCACGTGAGCTGTACCCATCTCTAATATAAACAAAACTGACATAAGATTGGAAAAACAATGCTAGAGCAAAAAATCATCATATGGCGTAGTAACGCCACCTGTTTATTTCACCATGTTCTGATCTAGCGGTTGAAGTAAAGCTGTGCAATTTGGAGGCAGCCACATTATGATAAAGTTTCCATCATCGCTTTTGAGTTTGCTGAAACTTTAAGTACTTGTTAAAACTACGTTTCTGATGAAATAAATTCAAAGAGAAAATTCTTTTCAATTTTATAGAACACAAAAAGTTGCACTTATCGAGACTAATTTTTGGAAAAAGTTACACTTATTAAAATCTAATGTAAAAAATTGCTTGTTGCGTTAATCGGGGGGTGTTGCAGTTATTGGTAGTCGCTAAAATCGATCTCGTACTGTAATTGCAGCCTGTACTGTTCAGTAGTGACCTTTGTTGCCACATTAACAATCCAACAACAACAACAATTAGTTCTTTATTTGTAGCGTTCAAATTTGAAAAAGAAATTTTTTTTGGTCCCCTCTACCAGAATCAGTCCGTAGAAACTTGTGATTTTGTGTTAGTGTGATTCAGTGTATTTAATTGATAATAATTTTAGTTTACACTTTATAAGTATCATGTACTTTCAAAAACCATTTTTAGTGATAATCTTCAACTTGGTTTTCGAGAATAGAGTCCATCTGAAGAGTACTTTAAGCAGAATTAAAATGTGAATGCCAACGAATAGTTAAAAATATAATGAATAGCAACGCATGTATACAATACGATTCGTCTAATGGTGCTGGTGTGTGCATAGTTTTTGTTTTTTTTTTACTTTTTAAAACATTTGCTTTAATTGTACTCGTATTTGCCATAGTAAAACTGCTGTTTGTATTCGGTTAGTAGATTTGTAGTGGTTGAGTGCACACATGCACACACACACACACACACACACATACTCAAATAATGCGGTGAATAAAAGC
Source organism: Gymnocheta viridis (assembly GCA_956483585.1). Taxonomy (NCBI): domain Eukaryota; kingdom Metazoa; phylum Arthropoda; class Insecta; order Diptera; family Tachinidae; genus Gymnocheta; species Gymnocheta viridis. The sequence continues at coordinate 13,770,317 of OY101443.1, forward strand.
TTTAAGTATGCATTTTATGTATTTATTTTTTATTTTTAATTTAATACATGTACGTACGAACGTGTGAGCTGCTTTTTATTTGTTTTTTTTATTATTATTTTTGTGCATTTGTGGGTGTTAGTGGCTGTTTTTCTGTGTGTATGTGTGTGTGTGTGTGTTGAGTTTTATTTCCTGCTTTTTATGTTTCACTTGTTGTCAGCTAGTTTTGTGGTGTAACAAGAGATTTGCAATTAAATTTTTACTCGTGGTAAAATTAAAATCTACTTATTTTTTTTAGCTGTTTCTTTTTTTCATTCATCACTGCAAATTTTCCATACATTAATTGTTTCCGCCAAGAAGGATTACGAAAATTAAGAAAAGCTATTAGATAAATTTTTTTCTTAGCTTTATTACAGTTTGAAGAAATTAATGTTAATAATTGTAGAAGATATTTGGGAAATCAGTTGTTATAAGGACTTTCTTAATTGCTCAGGAAAGCCAAATTATTCAGTTTAACTTTAATATTTGTACGTTTTTATTCGTAAGAATTTATAAAATTTTTATAGCGGGCATAGCGGACAAGTTTGCGCATAAAATCAGTTTATAAAACTTTTGAAACCGCAACATATTTACTATGAATAAAGCCTTAAATATCTAAGTTTGAATTAAGTCTTCTTGTAGGTCTCAATGGAATGCAGTTGGCCTTATCATAACAAAATTTAATAAATAAATTTCGAGCTATTAAATAGAATATTATTTCCTTAAATTTAACTACAAATTTATTTTCCATTAGTTTGACTTCTTTTCTAGCATTATTTAGCATTTAATCTAGTTTAGCAGCGCAGCTATAAAAATTTTTCTATAGCTTCATTATTTTTACTGTTGACTACTGTGCTGAAGCGCTGCATAAGAGTAAGTGTTAAATTTTGTAAATGTTTTTTTTTGTAATAGAATTTTCAATAGAACCTAACAAGAGTGCAAATATTGTAACCATGACACTACAAAATATAGAACTGACTTGAAACTAAACTGCCACCTTTTATGTTGAAAGCATGATTGTAAATAAACTTCATTTGTTGCCCGATTTGCTGTCTGGTCATCATTTGTTGTTGCATGGCAAACAGCAACATCATTAACAGCAACATTAAGTTTCAATGCCGCCAGGCAAAAGAAATTTTCTTTTTACAAATTTCTAGCCTTTTCTTATTTGAAAAATGTTCATTATATTTATACAGAAAAGAAAAGAAAAAAGGAATAAGAGTTCTGTGTTAGAAATAAATTGGGTCAACAGGAAGTTAATAAAGATCATCAACTTGAGGGTAAAGCAGTAAAAGAAAAATGTATTAAGTCAATGAACTTTGCTTATATGCTAAAACGTGCTGCTAAAAAAAACAAATAAAAAAAATAAACAAAAGTTTAAGAAAACTAAGACTTAAGTTTTGAAATAAAATTCCAAATTTTGCAATTCGCTGCATTGGACAAACTTCAAAGCTGCCCAACTTTACGAATTTTCGCCTACGACTTTGACACTGAGTACTAAACTAAAGAATAATGTTGTGTGCTTCTTTAATCTAATGCTACTTGTAAAGCCGAGGACGAAAATTCTACGACCGCAATAAGGCCCAATATTTTTAAAGATCGATTTTTAAACTGGATAGTCAAGAAATCATTAAAGGAATTCATTGGCATCAATATTAAAAAAGACAGCAAGTGAATTTTGCGGTTGTTTTGGACAATGTCCTTGAAAAAACGGTTACAACTAATCGACGCTAACGACATCTGGTTCCCGTTCACTAAACATTGGGATATGTAATTGAAGCTTGATAACTTAGATCTTCACTCAGCAAATGTTGGTCTTAAAATTATCACCGGGCGATTAAAATAAGAACCGCAAGCACTAACCCTTTTGTCAGCGATCACGAAAAGTTTGAATTTCTTGATAAATTCTGCTAACTGTGCAGCACGGTTTCATCAGAAGATCTGGTTAAATCTGATATTGTACATAGAATTGGTATAGCAAACAGTGCGCTCTTCCATTTGCGAAATATTAGGAAATCATTTATTATACTAATCAAAACTAAATTAAACATATTTAAGTCAAACGTTCTATCAGTTTTAGCTTTAAAACTTGAGAACGTGGCTGACAACAGCAACACTAAACTGTAAAATACAAGGTTTTACATACCGGTTGCTGGTACTACTTTTTGAAAATCTGGTGGCCAAACGTCATAAGCAATGACGAACTACATGTTAGGGATGGGCGCCGCTCATGTGATTAGCGTGAAACATGCATGATCACGCATCTTCTTTAATTAATAAATAAGTGGGTAAAGTCCAATATTTACTAGGGTTATCATTCCAATAAAAATTATTCGAATAATTCGAACAATTTTTTTTTTCATTTTTGTTAGAACGAACAAACACTTTTCAATTTAGAATAAAGAATTTTTCGAATAATTGTTTTCAAATAATCGAACATTTGAATAATTAATGCACAACGTATAAAATTATTGAATACTTTAATATTATTCCTAAATTCTATGAATTTCCCATTAAATACTAACTGTTTACAAGAAGCTGAACATTGCAAATGACTTCAACTACGAGTACAATGAAGAATAAGATGATGTTTCTGAGGTAACTAAGCTAACGTTTTATTAACTGATCTAAAAAAGTTTATAAATAAAGTAAGAAATTGTATTAACGCAAAAATCGTTAACAGTTTTGATGATGATCTTAACTATTTAGAAAAATCAAAGAAAAGAACAAACAAACTTGATTTGTTCTTTAATGGTGTTTCGAACGTCAATTTTTTATTCTTTGTTCGTTCGAATTTTTCGAACAAAATTTGAAAATTATTCGTTTATTCGAACAAAAAACATATCATGAAATTTTTTTCGAACAAATAAGAAACACGAATAATTGACCACCCTAGTATTTACGTACAAACATAAATTAAAAAATTTTATGAAAAAATTACAATGAAGGAAAAAAATGACGAAACACTAATGTCAAAAATCTACTCCTGCACGCTCACGTGATTGAAACAAAAAACTAATCACGACTAATTGAACTTATTCACGTGATCGGTGCTCATCTCTAGTGTATATGACAAAGAGAAGGTGTTTAATTTTATTGCCAACTGTACGTGTACAAGTTGACGAAACTCTTAATTTTTTACTAAACGTATCGAACTTTTATTCAATTTGTTACATGTTGCTAAGTCGATTATAATTGTTTAATAAATATTTTGCATAACAATTGTTTAAAAATTTAGAAAATGACTGTAGAGAAATGGTTTTTAGAGTAAAAGCTCATATTAACTCTTTTGTTGCTTTTTTTATTCATTCATTAAACAATTTGTAAGCTTAACTCATTAATAAAAAGATATACGATGTCATTAATAGGTTCGATCTTGGATAACACAAACTTGCCAAAATTATTTTCATAAAACTTTACAGAAAATTAAAATGTTGTATCCTAAAAGGTTCGAAAAATAAAAAAGATTTTTGTAAATTAAATTCAAATAAAACAAAAAAGATTTTGTGCGGGAATTTAAAAATTAAAAGTAGAAAACAAAGAAGTTCTACAAAAAAAAAATCCAAATCGTTTTTATAAAACTTCACCAAAAATAAAATGTTACATCCTTGAAGGATAGAAAATATAAAGGGTTTTGTAAATTAAATTTTAACAAAAAAGGATTTTATTTAAATGTGATTATTTTTCGAACAAATTGGTTGTTAGTGGTTTTTAATCCAAAGTGATTATTATTTTGGCTTAAGATCGTAACATTTTTTGATCAGAAAGAATTGTGCATAAGTCAATATTCCAAAGGAATAAGGAAATATTTTAACATTAATTAATTTCAACTTACACGGCAGAATAGAAACAACGTTGTTTTTCGGGAGCCGCCACACTCTTAACAGCAGTGTTCATGTGTGTTTCCATGTATCCGCCACTGTTTAGATAGCTCGGTTGAATGTGATTTAAAATTTGTATTTCTACAAATAATGACTGGAAAAAGCATACGAGAGTTATTTGTATTGTGGAAGGTATTATTCGTTGTTTTTAAAGCAAATACAACTTCACCACCATCAATATTCAAATATTTTAGCATCACTAGGATTTTGTAAGTAAAATTTTGTGTTCTAAAGTTTTTACATATGTGATAGAAAATTAAAAATAAAAATTAAACTTATTAAAAATAAAATATTGCAGCCTGGAAGGATAAAAATAAAAAAAAAGAATTTTTGTAAATTAAATTTAAATTAAAAACGATTTTATTATTTAAGTAGCGATTTTTGTTCCTTGAAACTTCAACATAGTAGAAAATTAAAAGTAAAATTTTAAACAAATAACATAAAACGTTTTAAAATCGATTTTTCAAAAACTTATAATTTGGTGTAGAAATAAATTAAAAAAAAAATAAAAATACAAAAATAAAGCAAAAACACCTGGACAAGGAACAACTAAATTAATTGACATAATATTCAGCAATTAAATAACTCACATACGTTAAATTATTGCTGACTTTATTAGCTTGTCTTGAAATTTGAAAGGCAATTTTTAATAACAATTACACGCCAAAACACCTGATTTTATTGAGTCATAAAATATATATATTTTTAAATAAAAATTTAAAAACAGAAACATACTAAAATATAAGTGTTTCTTTTATTTATAGATTTTTCAGTCATTAGCTCTGTCCAGCATAATCTATTAATATTTTAATACTCAGCTTAGTAGCAATGAAATTGCTTTATCAAACGTAAGTGCTTTAAATCGTCACAATAAATATAATAAATACAGGCCAGCGGCTTTTTATGTCAATTAAATGTTTTTGTTTTTTTGTTTGTTTATTAAAAAATATTTTTATGAAATATTTCAACAATTTAGTTGCAGTTTTTATAGATTTATAATCGCAGTAATATAACTAACTGACTTTAAAATGAAATAACAATGAACAGCTGCAGGTTATAAAGTCAACACTTGTGTGGTATTTTTTTATGTTTTATTTGTTTGAAAGACAGAACAATAACTCTTGTGGTTTTAAACTCGCATTTGAACTGATTTTGCAGTTTTTCTACATAAATTTGTGTCATATTTTTATGACATATAAACTGACAGGCCCCCAATGTTACACGTATTCGTTCTTTCGTTTAATTACATTTAAAATAAAAGCAAAATTTTAGATTTTTTTTTAATGTAATTGTTCGAAAGAATGAATACATGCGTGTGACATCGTGGGCCTGCCAGAAATTACTGATTTGTCTTTCATATTATGGGAAGCAAAAGCTTTGGAAAATATGTAATCATTGTAATTTTTCACATTATAATTGATTTAAGTGAAGGTTACTAATCTAAATCGAGTACGAGAACTGAATTTGAAAAATGCAGTTAATTATTGCTTCAATTATTACTAGTGTATCCAGCGGTCGACGGCGAATCGACCGCATTCTAGAAATTAATATTAAATATTTACATAAATACATACGATAAAATCCAGAAACAAAAAAAACATTCTAAATAAATAACTTAAAAATCTGTCTCATTTCTATGCAAAATCAAATTGGACAAACACAACATGCACTCTTTGTTTTTATTTTTCAACTTGAAGCTGATACATGCATGTGTAATGATAAGTGTGCATGTGTTAGTAACAACTTTGAACGATTATAGCTCGCTAAATATCGAACCGATTTAAATAAAATTAAAATTATGTAAAAACCCGATATAAATCTTTCCAAATTCGGTTCAGTTTTATGGCCGGCCGTAAAAGGGATCTAAAAAAACGAGTTTGCCCATTAATAATATAGATTATGATTACGAAAGAAATTGACTGAAACTATGCTGATTCGCCGGTCATCACACTAATCAGCAACGTAGCAAGTTAATGAAATTATTTGGTTTAACAAGCACTTGTCACTTGTTTTATATCCGGTAATTAATTTAAAAATGTGTGTGTTTTAATAAAAATCTTGTTATTCATTACAACTGACAGCCACCTAAGAATTGGTTAAAAAAAAACTAATATGAGTGGCCGCTGTGGCCTCCGAAAATTGCTAGACCTACAATTTTCCTTTAGGTTAGGTAATGAACCGTTTTGGTTCATTGTGATGCCACGGGGACTCTGCTTATGCGGAGTCCCCACCGTCGAACCAACCAGAGCTCAATATAAAGCTACTAATACGTTGCAGTTCAACACTGGCGACATCAAAAAGTTCACTGAACTCAAGAGCGCCCATTGTGGCAGTTCTCTTTCTTGCCAGTCCAGGACAGTGACACAGAAAATGTTCTAAGCTTTCCTCTTCGTCGATATCTTGGCAGCTGCGGCAAAGTTCATTGTGTTCGACCTTTAACTTTTGTGCATTCCTGCCGGTTATCACGGACACTAGAATTGATATTTGTTTCCTATTTCTTAAAAGCAGGAAAGCTGTATTTTCCCTATTTAGATGGATCCAAGACTGCCTGGTGATCGTGCAATCATTTCTTGTTTCCCATCTTCTATTTGTTTCATCTTCTGTTTGCAAGAGAGAAGGGGTAAGCCCACACATTCCAAATCTGGTGGAACCTATAAGGTTGTCCCTATTCTAACAACCTCATCAGCCCTAGAATTCCCCTGAATGCCTCTATGCACCGGGGTCCAGATGATCCTAATACCAAACTGCTAATATCAAATTGTTAGATCTTCAATTTTGCTTTAGTATTGTTAAAACTCAATAGCTTTTGCTTATTTCTTTCCTAATAAAAATAATTTAAATTAATAATTAGAGTTAGAAAACTTCAACTTGATATTTAATTTTCTTTTTTGACAAGTTGTTGTGCCAGAAAAACATTATTGGATGAAATGATTTTATCGCGGAATCAACATTTTGTAAACATATTTTGAGTAAAAAGTTTCGTTAAAATAAGAAAAATTTTGCCTATGAAAAAATGTATTAGAGAAACATAAAATAAAAATCAAAAGGTGTCTTGAAGAAACTCTTTTAGATCCAGGTTTCTTAAGGCCAAGGCACATAGAATCCGTTAGACATTGCTTTTTCAACTGACAACTAAGGTATTCTGATGAGCTTGTCACATTCCGTACGTCTCCGTCAATGCAAAATACTAAAGTTGGGCAACTTTTAACTTTTAATGTACGTTGTGCACTATGACAACTATCAGTTTTTTTCGCTTCGTTTTTGTTTAGCTTTTTGTGTTGTGTGGTGACAAAACTACATTAAATAGAATTAAGTAAAAATTAAAATTAAAATAAACTCCATGAATATCCTCAAATTCCATTGAAAATGTGTACTTTAATCAAATCAAGCTGATTTAATGTCCGTCAAAAAAGTACTCATTGTGTGAACCTCCTCCGCCGATACTTTAATGACTTTAATGCGAGTTGAAAAAAGTAACGTATAACGTACGATGGATTTCATGTATAATATAACAATGACTTTACCATTAAGTTTTTCTCTTATGTAGAAAACTTTAGCTCATTTTTTTAACTATAGGGTCCGCCAGATAACTTTTTTGAAAACAGGGCGCAAAACATCGAGTGTAGCTTCGGCTGTGTGGCACGTAGCGCCGTCCTGTTGAAACCAAATGTTGCCAATATCCTCCTCTTCAATTTTTGTGAACAAAAATTCGTTCAACATGGCCCGATAACGATCGCCATTGACTGTAACGGCCACTCCTTGCTCATTTTCGAAGAAAAATGGCCCAATTATGCCTCTGGACCAAAATTCGCACCAAACAGTGACTCGTTTTGGGTGCGTCGGCTTTTCAATGTATGCGTGCGGGTTTTCTGTGCACCAAATGCGAAAATTTTGCTTGTTTACATACCCGCCAAGATCAAAATGAGCTTCATCTGATAATATGATTGTTTGGCAAAATCGGCATCTTCTGTAAGTCGATCGTAGGCAATATTTCCCAGCGTTGGTCAAGCGTATACACAACCATATTCGTTCAGCGGAAGGATAAAACTAATTATCTGTCTAATTAGCTGGCTTCACACCAGCCCCAGACATATAGTCTAGTATACTATCCACTAGAATAGCATGGCTGCTCTTATGCACAACTTGTTATAAAGAACATTGTCTTAAAAATAGTTATATGCCGAACTTTTTTTCTTCAAACAAATTTTGCGGTGCATAATTCACTGTATTTTCCAGAAATACAGTCCTATTCTAAAATCACGGTGATTTCAAACCACGTGATTTACAAAAATAAATTCTTATTATTGCTGTTTTTATTACTGTTTTTTACATTTTTGCTGTTCACAATGGAATATTTTACGCGAGCTTCGAATGTCATGAATCGTACGATTTACAAAGCACGAAAATAACTGCTTTTAGTTTTTAGAAATCAAATGATTTGAGATCTCGGGATTTACAGAACAGGCTTGATTATATATTTTTTAAATAAAATTTACTTTGTTTCAAAAACAACAAATATTTAACATTTTAAGCCATAAAATGTTCAAATATTTAAATTCATGGCATAGTAATTATACATATTATCATACTACCTCGCTAACGTTACCACCACCCACCCCCTTAAGTTATGCCATAAAATTTAGAAATTATGTTCACCACTCTAAAAATATTATAACAACATGATATCTACAATCCATAAATTGTTGTGTAGTATTCATGAGAAAAATATAAATTATTATAGATTTTAATGCGGCCACAGTAATGTAATAACTGATAATTATTGGTTATGAACTGCAAAAAATATTTACTGTTTAAAAAATGTTGCTTTATAAGCTGTAAAGTATGCAATAAAATTTTGTTAGTTTAGCCATCCTTGGCCATCGACTCTGAAATAATTTAGCAAGTGAACCGTACAGAATTGCATAAAAAAACATAATACTAGATAAATTGTTTAGATAGAGTAATAAAATAAAACAGCCAACTAAAAAGAAGTTTTGCTAAAAAACAACAAATTTATATTCACAAAAATGGCTTTTGTGATTAAAAAATTGTCTGTTTATATTTTACATTAAATAATATTCATTTTATATAAAACATCATTTTTTAATGTTATTTTTGCAATAATGTAATTGAATTTTTTGCTGATTGCATTTCTTTTGCCATTAAATACTTTTCTTTTAAAACAAATGTATTGGAAATAATTTAATTAAAATATCATTTATCACACAGTTTTCTTTTTTTTTTTAGTTTAGTTTATTGTGAAAGGCTCATTAACGATTTCTTTCAGGTAGAATAATAATAATTTTGTTGTACTCTACTGGGTGTTAAAAAGAAAAATTGTTAGTGCATTATTTATTTTATTTTTATTTTTTTTTGAACTGATTACAGTTCAGTAGAACGGTCATAATTACAGTGGACATCCAATAGTACGCATTTTCATTTCCACGATTTTTCAATAGTACGAAAGGCAAAATTTTTATTGCACTGGCAGTTCTGTACAACGAATACATATAAAATTTTTTTAAACTCAATAATACGAACAACGACAGATTTTGAAAGAATATGTTTCATTTACATTTTTTTTTTAATTTTTCCAAGATTTTTTTTGCGGTCAACTGCCACAATTTGTGTTTAGTCGCTATGCAATTTGTTAGTGATAACAAATGTGTTATATCGCGTGTTCTACATTTAATACACACAAAATGTTTAAAGTAAAAGAAGCCAAATAGAAGCAAAAATATCTTTAGAAAATAAGTTAAAAATTATAGAATACAGTGAGAGTGGAAAATCTCTATATGAAATTTGTAGCAAATATGATTTATTAAACGCAATCATTTGCACTATAAGAAAATAGAAGGCGCAGCTTTAGGTTGCAGCAGGTATATAATATATAAAAAAAAATTTTAGATAAGGCCACTCAGTATTAAACAATATATTGTAAGTAATAACAAAGCTAATAAAAATGTGTTTACACGGATTCGAAATCGCAGGAAAGTTTATTGACCAAAAAGTCTGGTTGTTTTTTAATCAAAAAATTTTATAACTATAATTTGGTTGACAACCAAGAGACATTCAACATTTTGTTTTATTTTTTTTTTTTTGCCTAAAGCCAGTCGTGTAAAATCCTTTACAGTTGTTACATTTGTATTTTTATTACCACGAAAGCATCGCTGCACTTATTTAAAAAAAATAAATTATTATTAGTTTTCTCACACGCCTGCATGAACTTTGTCGTAAAATCTTGTTTTACCCATAAATTATAAATCTTTATTGAATTTCGCACATGTTTTTCGTTATAAAAATTAGATGTAACGGACGTTAATTTTAGCAGTAATAATGTGTGTGCGTGAGTGTGTGTGCGTGTTAAGGCTGGCACATAAAAAATATCAATCAATTTTAGAAATTTGCATACGCACTTTGAAATAAAAACACTGAATTCTAAACACACAGATTCATATTAAAATGCTTATTTATGTGTAGGAATACTTATATATATTTTTTATCTATTGTGCCATTATGCTCCTGTGCGTGTGGTTGTTATATATATATATATTCATTCATCTGTTGAACTTACAACAGGTTAAATGGTTAAGGAAATATTTATTTATGGCTTAAGGGCTGGCAACTACGTGAGAGTACTTAAACACTGAGGATGAGTCAAAAGAAAAACAAAAATGAAGCTTGAAGAATACAAATAGAAGTTGTTAAATTGCTTCTTTCAAATAAATGTACAACAAGGCGTATACGAATTATTCAATTATTTTGTTGCAATTGTAATAATTACACACTTAGGTGGCCACTTGTTAAACAAATAGGGAAAATAAAAGATGTTTCGGTAATACCAGATTTACGCAAATCGAGTACAGAAAAATTGACTGAGGTGCGGAGTCAAGTAAATTCTCAATTTAATTTAATATTTTTTTTTGGTTAATTCAAGATATTTCATGTGATTAAAGAACTTTGTACTCATTTTAAGAAACTCCAGGATTGCTTATCTAAAGTAATCTCGTGTTCGACTTTATTGAAGTACATTTTATTGTTATTTGTACTCGAAATTCTGAGTACGTCTCGTACACAAAGTAGGTAGAAATTTATTATGGCGTTTTTCTCACTAAGTCTGTTGTTATTTTAAGTAAAAAAATAGTATTATTAGGAATTCTGTATATTTTTGCAATAATACATAATATATTTTAAAAAATACAACGTACAACAGCTAATTTCGTCTTATTTAATATTTTTATATTTGCATCATGTGAATAAATAATGGCCGACTCAATTATTTTAATGAGCTATTGTAATCGCATTAAAATAAAAATCTTTCTAGAGAAAATCTTGTTAAGACTATTGAGTTCCTGCCAGATTGTGAAATTTCCTTTAACTCAAGTTATTTTTCAAGTTAAAAAAATAAACGATTTTCCATGTTAATTGTATTGCTTATTATTGTTTGAAATTATTTTTTCTTTCGCTAATAATTTTGTATATGCTAGAGTTATTATTTTTTTACTGTCATAATGGCCTTAGTTGAATGAAAATAATTCCAACCATTGATGGTCGTGAATGCTTTTTTAACATATTTTAAATAGTGACTTTTTTAAAATTCATTCTACAATTGTGTTTTAGGAAAAGGCACAACTTTTTAATATTCATAGCACATTTAGTAATGTTTAAAAATTTAGCTTCTTAGTTAACTATTTTATGTGGAATGTTTTTTAAAAAGAAAACTGCATTAACATTTCCCTCGTAATAATTTTATGTAATTCTCTTGCCTGCTTTACTTTAGTTAACAATAAATTTTTCATGCCACTTGAGTTATGAATAATTTTGTAGAAAGAAATTCTATTTGCTGCTTCAGTTTTTATATGGAAAAAGGCACAAGCAGATTTTAAAGCAACTTAATTAATTTGGCAAAATTAAATAAAACGCTAGTTAAGTTCATTTAATATATAATTCATTTATGATTTGTACCAACTTGGCAGGCAAGATTTTTATTGCTGCCTCGATTTTCAACTTCCGGTTAATTGTATGAGTTAAATAGAAGCAAAAAAGAGTAGAGTTTCTCATACTGTTAAAGTTGTACGAACAATTATTTTTGCTTAAAGTTAAAAAAAATGTTTTTCTACTATACATTTATAGATTTATTTCTTCACTACCATTGACTACTGGATGGCTGATTGGTTGGCTGGTTTTCTGATATCAATTGGTTTGTCTAGTGTCTGAAAAATGGTTTTAATATTGAGTATATAAAAATATTTCCCGCTCCATTGCGTTTATATTCAATTTTATTGACAGAGAAAAAAAACTGGAAAAAATGCCCACACAAACAATTGTATCACACACAAGATAAACTGTGCTGTTTGAAATGTTAAAACAATACAAAAAAAAAAAGAAATATATGTGAATATTTTGATTATAAACTATACGATGAAGATATATTTGCTTTCAATTGATATGTGAAGCACAAAAAAAACATGTGAACATTTGAAATCAACCAGGCGTATGATTTATTTTAATTGATGTACCCAACATAAATATTAATCAAACGTGCTCAGCGTTATTATTTATTTTTAATAATCAAATCCCCGATTTGCGTCATTTGTGAGGACCGGAGAAATGCTACGCAAACCGAAACAAAGCAAATCGAATAGCTGCTTTCTTATTACCAAAAAGCTTGTACTTTATTTAGCATAAAATCGAAACTATGCAAATCGGGGCTTTGGTGTAGCTGTTTTCCTAACTAGTACATCTCGTTATTTTCAGTTGAATACATTATCTTTCAATTGTAATTGAGTTCTATAGCATAGCTTTATTTCAATAATTATCAGCATCAGCATCAGTATTTTTTTTAATCTTAATGCTTTTTTTCTAATTATTTTAATGATTTAAAATTTTTTTAAATGTTTACTCTCAAGCCTGTCAATTGCTTACAATTACTAGCAGAAATAAAAAATTCTCACTGCATCTGCCGGCAGCTTTGAAACTTATTATCCCTTTGAATTATTTATAAATATAAATCAAGTTTATTTTTCTATCGACGTATAAAGAAAATACAACTAACTTAGTTAGACACATGCTTTAGCGAAGCAATTAGGTGTAAGATTATATGTCCTCTATAGCTGACAAAATTAAAATTAAACTGTGTTGCTAACAAACCGAAAAGCGTACAAACACATTGTAACAGTGAGTCATTTATATGTACAAACAAAATCCAAATACAAGATCATGTTTACACACAGAGCAAACTGCAGCAAAACCAGATGCAGTTGTTGAAGACTTCCACAGACTTCCGCTTGACTACTTGTACTCGTACATGTGCTGTGCCATAGCATACTCGTACAAAACTAATTCTACACACGCATGTCGAAAAAAAAACATTTCAACTTAACTAACAGCTAAGAAAGCAAACATGTAAACATGTACTGACTGACCAGGAGTTGGCACTTAGAGAAAAACTGTCGTCACATGCCCATTTTCATGCAATTTCTTGTTAAATCGTCTACTTGGTAATGTATATTTTCCTAGATAATATTATTTTTGAATAGAATAAACTATTTGATTTTTGACGTACAATTTTTTTTTCTCACCACTAACAAAAATTTATTCACCACACCACAATTTTTAGTTTTTGAGAAATCTTAGCTCCTAAATTATCTAAAATAAGTTAATTCGAAGTTCAACACTGGTTCAGCTAAATTCACCACACCAACAAATTTTCAAAAGATCTACTACATTTTATAAATAATTAGTTTTTTGTAAAGTCTTAGCTCAACACATAAGATTAAATTCACTGAAAAATTTGTAAACTCATCTTACAAGAATAAGTTATTTTGAAATTCACCACTGGGTCAAATAAATTCACCGTATCAAAATTTGTATTAAAGATTAAAAAATGTATACAGCACATCCCAATTTTTAGCTTTTGAGAAATCTTTCCAAAAATAAGTAAATTCGAAATTCAACACAGGTTCAAATAAATTCACCACAACAAAAAATTTTCAATAGATCTAAAAGTTTTCATAAATAAATAGTTTTTGTAAGGTCTTCACCCACAACACATAATGTTATATTCACTTAAAGCTTTTTAAACTTAACTTATAAAAATTACCTAAAGTAAGTAAATTTGAAACTCACCACTGGCTCAAATAAACTCACCGTATCAAAACTTGAAACTTTTTAAACTTTTACAACATTTTTCATATTTTTTTTGTATGGAAAATCACAACAATCGCTTAACAATATTTTTAAATTTTTAAATAATTCCTTAAAAAATGTTTGCTTATTTTATCCCCAAAAATCTTTTTAATATTATCTCAGTGTACTATTTGATGATACCGCACAGCACAACAAAAGAGCAAGTTGGTCTTACAGTTAAGTAAAGTGGCAATTGTAAGCCAAATACTAACGGATGCTATTACAAAATCCTTTTCACACATTGTTGGAAAAGCAAACAGACGAAGACCTCTAAGTGGACATACAAAAAGAAACACACAATCAATTTTTCAATGTATTTATTTTAAATAACTTGGAAAAATAAGAGTTATAATTTTTAATATTTAATCTAGAATTGAACTAGAGGTGTGCTTATAATGTGACTATAATTGGTAAACATATAATAAATATTTTTCTTTGTTTATGAAAATTTATTCCACAAATACTCGTATCCTTAAGCCTAATCCCATAGTGCCTTTCATAAGCATATTTAAATATTTTAATAATATTAAAAGCTTTATCTTTTTCATTTCATATGTTTATCCAATGATAAATATTATGTATTTATGGCATTTCAAACAAACATAAATATTTATTTTATAACCATAACTTTTCAACACATGCTGTTTTTCTGCTCCGGAGCTTATTGGGACGGAAAAACTTTTAGCATGAATTGCAAATGAAACTAAACTACTGATAATGAATGAATTACGACAGCAATCTTAGAAACTGCTGTTGACTGCTATAAATCAATCTAAAACTAGAAGGAAAAAATGAATTAAGTTTTAGAAAAGGTGGTCAATGGAAAAGCACATACACACACAATCCTTAAACAATTTTTGTTCTCCATTACCTTCCCTGGGAGCATTTGGCTTTCACAAAGTATTTCCATCTTACACGATTTGTTGCAGTTGTTTTCACGTCGTCTCATGTACGATTACACAGTCCTAGTTCTTGGAGTACTGTGCGTCTCTACATATTATATTGGCCGACCACGGCTTCTTAAGCCTTGAGGATTCCAGCCTTGTAATACTGTCAGGATTCTTCCTGATAGCATGCCCGATCAATCCATTTCTATTTTCTACCTTTTATTTGTGTCAGTATGGATTAGTCGTTGCTGAGGTTCCAGACATCCGTATTGTTGATGTTGTTAGGCCAGAATATTCTGCACATGACTCGTGAGGCACTTGTTGATGAATACCTGTAGATTTTGCTTGATGGTGGTCGATGCTAAGCAGGTTTCACTTTCGCACAACAAAGTAGACTTTGCACATGCGTTTAATAGTCTAAGCTGGATTCGTCTAGATATTTGTGAGCTTTTCCATACTGGTTGTAGTTTTTTAGATTTTCCTCCATTTGGAAATTTTCAGCACACTGAGCGTATGAGTGATATGAATTGTACTCTTGATGAAAATGTATTAGAACGTAACTATTTCTTTTAATATAAATTTAAAATTGTTGGGATAGATACTACAACGAATAGTTTTGATAACAAAAGCTATTGATATGAATTTCTTAATTATTACATTGTTCAAAGTAAAATAGGAAAAACCCTTTATATGCAAACAGAGAAGTTTAAATAGTTGGAATCTCTCTTGAGCGAACACCGAAGGGACCGTTAAAATGTGTACGTACAAGGGGGCTGTCCGGCCAAGAGAAAACTACAAATTTAAATTAACAAAAATTTATCTAAGATTGTTAATTTTTATTTAAAAATACTTTTTTATAAAAAAAAATAAAATAAACAATTCAATTGGGTTTAATAACAAACAAAAAATCATTAAATGTAGCTCTATATGTAATAAAAGTTTAAAATATTTTATGAGTGCGCACATTTTTGTCATTTGGGGAATCCCTTTAAACGCGTAAGTAATAGCATAGATTACAACCTGTTGATCAAATAAGTTTGTTTGTTTGTTTGTTTGTTTATTTGCCAGAATTAGTATTGACAACTCTCCGAAGCGGAAGCGTAAATTTTAGAAAAACGTTAGATTGAAAACATTATGTGACAGAGAAAATGTTTACAATGCCCACATTTACCTATATTACGAGTATGTGATGCAGTAAATATGATAAACCGTGCCCTGCTGTTAAAGCGAACAAATTAAAAGAGTTTTGGCAAGATTATTCTTTAAATTATGACATGAAAAATTCGGAAAAATAAGCTAAATGTCCGTCCAAGAGAATTTTTTTTTCAAGCGGATGTCCGTGTCCGCTCATGAGAAGCGTTCGTTCAAGGGAAAGCGACTGCAATGCTTTTCTTATGGAGCGCTGCCGGGACCTGGCAATAATGTCCGTCTAATAGGGATGTCTGCTTACTGCATACAATGAAATCATCGCAAGATAATACATAAATAATCGTCATTTTCAATTAAATAAATTCTGTTTAGGAACTGCAATTAAGTCAATTGTATGCATTTCCTTATCAGTTGATAAGGATAATTTTGAATGGATTTAAGGTATTTATTGTTAAGTTTTTTCTTATGAAGTTTCGCTGTGAGAACGTAACTAAAAATTCATTAAACATTTTCAAAGCCAATTCGCAAAACCCATTTTAAAATTACACAAACATAAGTTGTTTTTTTATTTGTAAATAACATAAACGTAATCCTTTTTAGATGTTCATAATGTAATATAATATCAGAACTCCATATATCAGTGTGCAATAGTTGAAATCATTTTGATCTTAATTTCATGTCAAATAGTGGCCCTGTTCATTTTGCTACATACTCGTAACTCTTGAATTTGTTTATGCTTGTGTATTTTGCTAAGCACACAAAACTAATTTTAGCTAATGGATATAAAATTATTTATAATAAAAATATGAGAATTCCATTAAAATATGGTTTATTATGATTAAAAAAATGTAAATAAAACAAATCTTTAGATATTTTCTTTTAAAGAATCTGAATAGATTTGAAAGGGCTGTTAAAAATGTTTCATTACTTTATTATAGTTATACATTTGTGTTAAAGCAATTTTTTTTCTATTTGTTTTAAGCGCAACATTTAATTTTGGAAATTTAATAACTTTCGAACAAGGAGAGCGTGCAGAAATAATTTGAAAAAAATTAATATAAATATATTGTAAGTTTATAAGTTTGTTCTACAATAAAAACTACGCATGACCGTAAAATAAAAATTTATAAATTAATAAATAAAGTTAATAAAACCAGCACACACACCAAAAATATTTAAAAAAAGATGTTACTAGCCAACAAGGTTTTGGACTGG
This sequence comes from Gymnocheta viridis, assembly GCA_956483585.1. Classification (NCBI taxonomy): domain Eukaryota; kingdom Metazoa; phylum Arthropoda; class Insecta; order Diptera; family Tachinidae; genus Gymnocheta; species Gymnocheta viridis. The sequence continues at coordinate 13,787,655 of OY101443.1, forward strand.
AGCAACCAAATATCTTTCCCAGAGTAATTTAATCGGCTGAATTCGAATCTGTAATTGATTTTTCTCTATCACGTCAGGTTTTTGTCACAGCAAAAAATGTTTTTTTTTCGTTTTTTACATAAAAAATTATTTAAAAATCAATGAATTTTCAAAAGTGAACGGCGTTTTTTGAACGTGATATCGTTTATATTTTTTTTTTTGGTTCGGTTTCATGTACATATTAGAGTCCAGCAATAGTCTCTCAGCATGCTTTTGTCACAAAATCCTTGATAATTTCTTTAGATTTTAACTAAATCTTGGTGAGCACGTTGCCTTTGTTCGTCGCTCATCGCGCCTAAATTTTGTGCAAAAAAATGCGAATGAAGAAAATGCATTTTGAGTGACATTTGTCGTGCAAATTCGTGATAATTTTTCAAAAATTTAGCAACAATTTTTTTATAGTTTGTCTGCTTGAGTCGCTAAATGACGTTCATCATTAGCCTCATACTATTCCCTTTATAGTTCACATTTTTTTCGATTATCCTAATATTCTAATTAATTTTCAACAACTCTTGGTAAATTAAATTTTCCTTTACTTCAAATGCTTCTAATGTCTTTTTATTTAATAGAAAATCAATTATATAACTATTGTTTTTTTTTGTTGTTGAATTCTGCTGAATTTAAACTCAGTTGTACTCAAGTTGTTCTGCCTTTAACCTTTTGTAGTTAAATATAAGCTACACTTTGATCCAGCACTGCTGATGCGGGTAAGAGGATTTAATTAGCACAAACTGCATACATTGTATGCATATTAAGTCCTTTAACTACTTTGTTTAGCACTTCAAGTTGAAAGTGTAAACTGCAGCACAACTGCATGCTACTTGCCGCTTAAGTTTTACGCTGTTAATTTCTTTCCTTTTGTTTTATTACATTTTCCTTCATACGTATGGCGGGTTACCATTTAAGCGTAAACAAGGACTATTATTTAACACCTTTACCTTGCATGAAGACTGGCACAGTTAATGAACTGTTGTTGGGTTTACTGAATGATGCCAATCTTTATAGTACATTGAGTTTCATTAATACAAAAGCGAGAGAATATTTTTAATTAAATTTATATATTTTGTATGCCCAGCAAAAGCCGCTACTACTTCGTCGGAAGCTGATTTGTAAGCGGGAGTTGTTAGTTGCTGTTGTACCACCTGCTACTGAATACTAAGAAGGCATGATTTTTGTTCGCAATGTTCCATTTCGCGCTGTGAAATATCCAAGGAGGAGAACAAAAGACTTGCGACTCTTTATAATGTCGGATAGCAAGGCCGCTCTCTCAGCATTATCTTCTCTAGAGGTGAAGTCCAACCTGGTAATGGACTGCCATACATCTCTGAATGATTTTGGGGAAACGCAACGTCTTGAATTTATGTTGGATACCCGGTCATGAGGGCCACATGGGTAGCGAAAGGCTGACAGTTCGGTCACACGCCGTCCATTTATTCTGCCTGAGCCTCTGTTCGGCATCACTGTCGGTCACATTAAGGGGACGTTAGAAACATGGTCCGAACGTGAATTCCTTCACACATGGACGTCCACTTCTGGTTTAAAAAAGTCCAAGAGATGTGTAACCCTGTCCCGTGGCAAGGCAGGTAGGCTACTTCTACTTGAGAACACGAAACTTAGTACACTTGTTGGCCTATTTACTGGGCAATAAGGTTTTAGATATCACCAGTTTATAATAGGAAATGTAAGTACCAAGATATATAGATTCTGCGAGACAGATGATGCAACGTCAGAACATCTGCTCTGCTATTTTCCCGCATTGGTGACTTCCAGGCGGAGATGAGGCCAAGCGAAATTTACAGTAGTTCACCAGCCTGGGTAATTGACTTTGTAAGCAGTATATACCGGACGTGGTGAGATACACGGGCTGCACAAAAGATCCTCTGGGTCGTGGTGCTTATGGCCTTCTAAATATATCTCGTTGTTACATAGAACTGCGCTTCCCCCAAATGCATTAAATGTATGCTGAAATCATGGTTCTTCCTTTCTTGCCCCATCCAATTGTATCTACCTTAAATTTCGATCGCTAAACAAGAGAAAACTACAGGCATTACTTGGTCTCTCTCTCTATCTCTCTGTCCCTCACCCATTCCATAAGTGGAGGATTAAACTATTTCCAAATTATAATTCCATAGAGCTCTGCTTTCGTTTTGCGCGTCCTCGGAGTCGCTTGAAAACAGCAAAGCTTGGAAATCTTACAAATCTTCTATTGCTTTCAGAAACCTAATATTTTTTTGCTGGGTATTTATTGCCCATCACAGTTGCTCGGTTGCACAAAAACTTGCAATTAAGGTTAATAAATATGGAACAAGCATAATCGCATAATAAAGAGACGAAATTTCATTTTATGAGATTATTTATATTAAATAAGTAGAAAAACTCAGCAACTGATTGAAATTTGGGGGCAATTACAGGTGCTACCAGTCATGCCGAAAGTGCGGAATTTTCCCTTTTTCTAGGGAATTTATGGAAAAGTTTCAAGCAAAGGGAAACAAATACAGATTTTTCATTTTAAAGAAAACGTAGGAATTTTTTATTACTTTGCTTTTGTCCTTTTCTATTACGATGTAATTGCACACAAAACACCACACAAAAAATAATAAAAATCAAAATTTAGAATTTTTTTTACAATATTATACAAGATATTTCATACAGACAGAAGAGATCTTTTGGTAAATAAAATATAGAAAAAAAACGAAACCCAAAGAAATGACCGATTTTCTTGAAAATAAAATTTGTATGAAAAACAAAAATAAATTAAAAAATGTTTAAATATTTTTTTGTTTAATATATAAATTAAGACTATTGAAGTCCGCTGATTGCTCTATAAAAATTCGTAGGCCTGAATCCAGCTTGTCTCTACATACAGTGTAATGCGTTGTGGAATTATAACGGCGATTACTTTATTAATGGTGATGAGGAGTGTTATAACACACCGAATTTTACACAGGCTAATACCGCCTTTCTTGCGTACCGTCACAACGGTTCCTTTCTTCCTTGAATTTTATAATCAGGCAAAATTTTCCCTTAGAGATTTCCAAATAAACTACTAAATTATTATTAATCACACGTTCGGTATGACATACGTTTAATATTAAAAATATATCCAAGCATTGAAAAGACTCTTGTTAAAATTTAAAGCTGCCAAAAAACATTCCGTAAGGCTTCTTTCAAAAATATACAAAACAATTAATGTTTACTTAAACTTTTTAAATCGTTAATTCTGCTTTAAATCTTCTCTTTCAGTTTTCATTATCATTTATTGTTACGAGTATTTTCTTTTCATTTAAAGTAATTTATTTACGAGTATTTTCTTTTTATTTATTTAAACAACTTTTGACATTTGATCTCTTTTCTTGCATACAACAGGCCATTATATTAAACTAGTTACTCCTAGACAGACTCACAAAAAAGCCACTATCTCAGCATGTTTATCAAGCAATTGTGATTGCAATTTCTATAAAAACCATCAACCAAACCAAAATTTGCTGTTGCTTTTTTCTTTACCTGACGGATGCACAGAAGAGCAGCAACAATTCACACAAATTTGCAGGGTTTTCGAAACAGTGGAGTTAGGGTATCCAAAAGCCAGAAGCAACACCCCATTTATCGGATTTTGCTTTTAAAAAAATTAATTGGTTTCAAATAATTTATATTTTTGAATAACTCAACAGGACGCCGCTTTAAAGATTTTTTTTTTCAAAGAAAATATTTTTTTTAAGTTTTTGATAAGAAAAGAAAAATAGTTTTTGCAACTTCATATTGTTACAATTCAAATGTACGAGTAGATGCAAATTTAACGGACATACAAATACAGCGATGATTAAGAACAGTAATCAACCGTGCGTGGGCAAATTTGGGAGCACGCAAATCCAAAATAACGAAAATAGAACATTCAGGAAAGCGCCAGAAACAGCAACGAGAATCTAAAAGATTGTTCGAGAGATCTATAACGACAGTTATTGTTCGCAACTGTGGACGATGGTGGCGTTTGGCCGTTTGTGTTGATATGGCTTTGAATTGTTTGATTAATTAACCACCCACATTATAAATTTGTTACTCCCATCTACATGTCGTCTGTAACTCAAATACATTCTCGTATTACCTAAGGCAACAGTAACGTAGCTGAATAACAATAAGAGTTTAGCGAGCAAACTTATTGTCATGGTGAAGATTTTTCTTCAACGTTCGAGAACCTTCAACAGTCAACAGGTATAAAAACCGATACTGCAAGGCACAAATAAGTCAGTCTTGTCTAAGCTACGGCATGGTGAACTTCGTGCATATATCAGTTTTTCTACCTGATGTTACCAGAAAACTTATTGAATCGATGCGTAGATAGTTAGAAGCTGTCATAAAATCAAAAGGACTGCAAACAAGATATTAAAAATGATTTTTTTTTTTGTTATTTACACATCTGTTTCCTTTCATTTGACGCTCACAGTAATTTTTTAAGTTTTTGATAAAAAAAGAAAAATAGTTTTCACAACTTCATATGTTTAATCAGGGTACCTCAAATGACTCAATATCATATAAATTAAGGAACTAGAAAATAGCAGAGAAGGCCTCGTCTATAACTAAAAATTATTTATGAAAGAAGAGAAGTTTGTGGATTTTGGAAGTTGCGTATACGCTTTTCATTGTATGCTAATTTAAATATTAATGATGTTTGAAGAAAATCTGGCCAAGTGGTTGACTCGGCTGCTGGTGCGGTGTGTCGCGGCACCGGAAATGTGCAAATGTTCCTCCAAAAATCAGTCAAATTTAGTTCATCTGTCTTTTTCTTTTCATCATAAAAGAAAAACTTTCTGATTATCTGCTGAAGTCTGATTACGCAGGAAGCTCAAGGCCATCAAAATATGTTTACTGACTACTAAATACATAAAGTACTGCTCAAAAATATAGCACACTTGAGAAGTTTTATTCTTATCGTTCTAATTTTTATAAAAAAAAATTCTAATACAATTAAATTTTATTAAATTTTTACTTAAATTTTATTAAATTTTATTAACTTGTGAAAAAAATCATAATAGAGCACGCACTCTATTTAAACACCTCCGTCACTTCAATAAGCTGCATGCTTGGATCGAAAACCACATTGCCTTTCAGTTAGTAGATTATTTGTATGAAAATAATTACCCATTTGCTTGTGTAATATCCTTTCAAATGATTTAAATTGATATAAAGGAATAGCTTTAGGACGATACTCATTATTGTTTTTCAGCGGAATAAGTACATCTTTAGCACTCTTCCAGTTTTGAGAAAAAATGCTTTACGTTAATTTTTGCGCATAGTTCCTTTGTAAGTCAATCAATTCTGCTTTAGTTTGTCGACAAACTCAATTGAAGAAACTCAATCAGCTTCTGTTATATTCTTGTTTGTATTCAAAATACATATATTTAATATTTTATTTTATATTTTTTAAAGCCACATAATGATAATTATAAAGAATTCGACAATAATACTGTTGAACTAGCCAAAGTATGTTTTATTCATAATTATTTTTCCAACTCTTTTGCATTTTTTTTTATTTATTTATAATTAAAAATATTTTTTTTCTTATTACCTTTTGTCCCAAACCAGCTTTCTGCTTTAATGAGTTGTCTTGTTTTCTTTAGATTTTTTTTCTCGCAATTTTTCGCTTAAGACTTTAAATGTTAATAATCCTGTTTAGTTCTTGTTTTTTCTCTCTTGCTTATTAAAAGCTTAAGAAAATGAAAATGCCTTTGTTAGTTGTCATTTCATAAGAAAATATTATAAGAACAACATAAAAATAATATAAAAAAATAAATAAATATAATGAAAGCTGCAACCAAAACAGGTACGGAAAAAAATGAGAAACATGAGAACTTATGTTTTCCCTAAAGATTAGATTTTGTATTGAAGAAAATATAATTTCCCAGGCAGTAATAAAATCTCATTAGTAGTTAAGACGCAGGAAGGACTAACACATACATAAAATGAGTTTTATTAATCTTAATAACAACAAGTCTAGATAAATGATAAATAAAATTAACAAACAGCGCATAGACAAAATTATGCCCACAATGATTTTTGAAGTGAAAACTTGTTACATATTTCTGTTAATTTTTATGTTTATGTTTTATTAATGCGATTGTTTGATTTAATTAATATTTTATTTTTAAATTACAATAATGATAACTTTAAGGCAAATAACGAATACTAAGCAGTTGTGAGCAGCCGTCAATGAAGTGATTTCAAATAGCTGAGGAATTGAAGCACAATCGAAGCCAGCAAAAAAAAATTAAATAAATAAAATTTTTATAACTTTCAATCACTCTACTTTATTGATCTTTTAATGCAAGCAAATTGTGTTTTCTTTTTTCAATTAAAATATTTACGATACTTATGTTGATACTTAATGAGTACTTAACACTTAAATATGTTTAGTATCCCCAAATTATAAGTCTAGACATTTTGTATACTCAATTTGTATTCCCTTTTCTAACCCTCCCAACATGGTCTTTGTATTTCAACTACTTATCCAGTAGAGTCAATTCAATTTTGCCGAGAAATTAATTAGATTCCCCCAACTCATAAGCAAACACACAAACACACGACCCAACCACTAAAAATAAGCGGCCAGCAAAAGCAAACAATATCATTATAGAGAAATTGATTGTTTAGCTCTCTGCCCATATACTTCGCCTTTCACTGCCTCATCGTCACATTTAAAATGACAGCACAATAATATTTAGATTAAAACCCACTAAAGGAAAACAAGCCCACAATCATTGGCACACACTTATTGACTTGAACCTCATAAATACAATGACCACGTTAAAACACACACATACACACATACATAAATACCAAATCAATTAAATAAATAAATACACAGTGGGCCCAATAGGAAGAAAAGGAAACCTATTAACCTAAAACTCACTGGCCAAATAATCTACGTGTCATGGCAAAAGCACAGCTGACGCTTTGAATTAAACATTTGATTTTGCGCGGCGACTTCACTGTGCTTTGCTTAATATAAAATAAAAAAATTCATTGTGAGTTAATTTAAAATGTTTTAATTTTCTTCTTTTTTTTTAATTTGAATTTGAAAAGCTTATTAAACTTTTTTTAAATGGCAAACATTTATATGGCATTTTCTATTGGCAGATTTTTAAAATAAAAACAAGTTTTGTTGTCAATATAAAGGAGCATTTAATTGAGTTTGTTAGACAGTTCGATGAATAATTAAGCAAACTATATGTTTGCAGAGACCAAACATTTTGGCAAACAAGCAAAAAACAAAACAGACAAACAGACTATTGCAAAATATATTCTACTAATGCTTAACTGCCAGCGCCGTTTAATGTTTTCATTAGGAAGAGAAACAATTAGGGAATTAAATAAATTCTCATTATTATTGAAAAAACCCCACAGAAAAGAAAAAAAAACAGAAAATACTAATTAAATATAGATTAATTGAAGAAGATAATTTCTTCACAAAGCAGCTGGCTAAAACAAACAATAAAAAATATTTTAAAAAAAAAAAACAAAAAAATAAACTTGAAGTTTTTCATCTTTTTGCAACCGGAAGTAATTCTTAAAAACAGCGACTACAAGGACAAATACTAAAAAGTTGTTGCTGATGTAAATTATTTCGTGGCTAGCAGTTGTCGAAAGATTTTTAAGTAGTTTAAAAAAAGTTTTTTTTTTAATTTTTTCCAAAAAAAATTGCTTAGAATTAGAATTGAGAATTTTCTTTTTTTTCCAAAATTATTTGACCCGCGATTTAAAAGTATGTCCTTTTCCTCGGCATTCTTTTCTGTACCCCTTGTATTTCTAAAAGTTTTATAATTTAGTAATTACTATGTTCTTTTCTGTACCCCTTGTATTCAAAACTTCATGATGAAAATAAATAGCCTATGTCATTTTCTGACCCCAAATGCTAGGAATAAAACTGAGACGAACGATGAATTTTTGGCCGCGAATATTCGTCGTCAAAATTAAAATACATTAGTGTATATGAAAATACACACAATCATAGCGACGGCGAAATTCGTCATACACGGCGAACTTTACAAAAGATTTATTTCTATTTCTTACGCCAGCGAACGACGAACAAAACAGTACCATGTGACCATTTTCGTTTTTAAGTTTTTTAGTAAATAAAGTTTCTTATTTTTTTTTTTTTTTTTTTTTTTTTTTTTTTTTTTTTAACTTGGACCAGCACTCAGGGGATGACCCCTACATATGCAATGCATTGTGCCGGAACTAGGAAAATTGGTTATGGAAAGGAGGATAAAGGGAGTAGTGTCTGTGGACGTTCGATTTGAATTTTCCCACATTAAAAGTAACAGGAAAGACCTCTGCAGGAAGTTTATTCCACATGCGAACTGTTCGGCTAAAGAACGAATTTTCTCTGTAATGCGTAGTGCGATCTTATTACTTTAATAATTGTTTTATCGTTATTTTATAACATTTACAAGAAATATTTATATATTGAAACGATTAATTTTGGCTCATGTTCAAACCCGAATTTACCCATTTATTTATTCTAATTTATTTTTAATTTTTTATTTAGAAAATTTTTTGGATAAATTCATTATATTTTTTATTAAGAGAGTACTATATATAGAACAATTTTTATTATTCATCATATTAGCAGAACGGATCAGTACTGATTTCGAGGTCGTTACACCATCTCATCAGCGTTCTTTGTTCAATTTTATCACATTTGACGGTGGATACTAGTGATCATTTACTAGTTTAATTTTTAAGTATGAATTATTTTCTCTAGTACGGTCACACTATCAGCTGTTATGCAAAACAAAACAAGCGAAATAAAACATTAATAAAAATTATTGGTGAAAACATGGAACAATTATTTGCTTAGTTTCATTTCTTCAAAAAGCTACCCCATTTTATATATGTATATATATTATGTACGGATCCTCCAAGCGACTCCATGCAAGAATATCAAGAAAGTGTGCTCAATTTGGTATTGCGGATTATTTTTCGTCTACTAACGCAAAGTAAAATTTTGCGATTCATGAATAAAGAAAGATGATATGTTTGAATTATTCTATAAAAATTATCTCATTTCGGTTCCAATGATGTTTGACTGTTTGGTAGCTGTGCGGAATGACAATTATGATAATACTACAATATTACATAGAATATTTAAAACATTTTTGAATATTGATCTTAATTACTAAAATTATCTAATTACTGCATTAAACTTCTTTCTGCGGCATTTCGTTCCATTCACACACAAAAACGGAGAATGAAGGTTTTGAAGGAGCTGACTGGCGGTGGTTTGTTTGATGATAATTGCGAAACATCTGTCATTCCAATGAATTTGTTTTATTTAAAAAAATCCGATACAATCGAAACTATACTGTTTACTTTTCGAAGTCGTATTTGTTTTATTTAGCATATAGGGAAATACATGGTACTTATTACTTCAAAAAATTTGAAATTATTTGACTCATGCTTTTTTATAATTTTCTTTAACAGTACACAATACCTATCAGTTATAATATCTGCTTTCGTCGTTATTGTGCTTCATACAAAGAATTTACACAGCGAATTTTCACCAACGAATTCGTCGCGTTAGGCGAAATTCGTCGTTCGTCTCAGTTGTGTTCCTAGCATAGTGCTTCTGAATGTTTTTAAAAATCATTTGACATTTGCAGAACATCATATTTTAGTTTTGTAACACGCTATGAAGGAAAAATGCAAAGTGGAGCATTTCAAAACATTTTTTTTTGTATTGGGAGCTAAAAACTTTCAAGAGTTCAAGGGAATATAAAAAATTTCGAATTGCTTTAGGTCATTTTTACTGATTTGCAGAGTAATTGTTCTTGCCAATTAGAAAATGTTGAGAAACCGATTAATACATTTTTTTGATTTTATTTAAAAAATATCACAGTTTTCGTAGATCACAAGGTGGTGGTGTCCTCCGAAAACTGCGTTAGTTTGTTCTGTTTGAGTAAAGGCTTCCTATTAGTTTTTACTTTTCGTAGCCGCTCTTTGCCGTTCTTTTATGTAGAAAATAGATTTTAATTACATGTTCTGTGTCTGAACTTTCGGATGTGAATGAATTTTGTAAATGTGTACAAAATGTTTTTTATTTGACAAATTCTTTGAAAGGTGTGCTCGCCAGCTGTTTCGCATTTGAATGATGATTTTCGTATGGATTTTGACATTTGAATGCGATATAAAAATTTCAATTGACTGTTTTTGCATGAATTCTTTGAATTGTGTGTTTGGCAGCTATTTCATATTTGTGTGGTAATTTTTTGATTGATGATATTTGAAAATCAAAATTCCAGTCAACTGTTTTTGCCATGGATACGAAATTTTCAAAAAATGTCAGGAATATCTCCTAGTAAACGGTACAGATTTTGATAGAGATTTCAATGGAAATCTACTAGAATGTATTGTAACGAATAAGCCCATATAAACTTATGAAAATATTCAAACATTTTGTACTACATAAAAATTTGTTCGCTGGGTAATAAAACAAACTTTATTTGCAACAAAACAAAAATTCGTTAGCTTGATTCGAAAACTTACTTAAATTTAATAAAATTTTTATTATTTCTATTACTTTTGCTTGAGTGTTTAAATAAATATTTCAACAAACAATCAATTAGGTATTTTTTTATTTATTTGTTATTTAAATTCTTTGTGTGAATTCTGGCAAACAAAAAATCAACTCAAATAAATATGTAATTCGTCTTAATTAAAGTTTTAGATATTTTAGTTTTATTTACTTCCACAACCACAAAACATTGTCCTCCTACTGTTTGTCTTTATACATTTTTCTTTCCTCCAAATCTTTTATTATCTAAATTATCTAAGTTACAAAGTTTTACAATTTGTTATTGTGGTGTAAATAATCAAAATAGGATTTGCTTACTTTATTTGAGGTCAACAGGAGGTTTTCTTTGCCAATTTTATTAAGAAAACTTAACTTAATTACGAAAATTTATTTTATAAAGAATTTCATATTAGCAACAAAAAGAAAAATGTTTAAGTACACTAAAAATAGCAGAAATAACATATACATATTTTTACAAAAAAAAAGAAGTTTCACAAGCTCTTTATTTTTTGGAAATTTTAGTTAAATTATTATTTAGTATTTTTTTTTTGGGAAAACTTTTGCTCAACCATTTATATTTACTAATGCATTTGTTGATTTTTCACTAACCACTGGCAACAACAAGATTCATTAAATATCCCATAAGTGGTAAAAGCATTTTTGTTGGCTGAAGTGTAACTAAGTTTTGATTTTGATTTCCTTAAGAAAACACCAATAGCAACTAACAAACTTTACCTCAACAAAACAATTTCTAATAAGACATTCCTAAACAAAGTTCAAGACAACAATGTGAAATATGCTTTACAGAGAAGTGCTCGTATGTTGCCAATTGCAGTTGTTGCAGTTGTTGAAATTTTCTGCCACAAATGATGTAAATATTGCATGTGGGATTTGTAGTTTGTTACTTGTTTTGTGTCGGTGTAACTAAAAAGATAAAAGTGTTTTGTATGAGCCATACAAAATGAGCAACAATTGTAAATTAACTGCATTTAAACATGCAACAGTAATCACTGCACTCGCAGACACATTGCACACTTGCATATTTACTTTGTTTTCTAAGTAAACAGGAAGCAGGAAGTTTCGAATGTTCTTGTGGTAAAACGCAGTTTGCCAGCAAAAAAACAAAATAAATAAATAAAGAGCAAAACATTTGTAAATTGTAATTGAATTTTTTGTGAAGCAATTTTAAATAGATTAAAAGCAAAAGAAAATTGAAAGCAATAAGAACAATTTTTATTGAAAAAAAAAGAAATAACAAGAAGTTGTATTTGTCTAATAAGTATTACTAAAACATTTTCAATTGTTTTTATTATTTTGGAAAGAGCTCGGAAAATGGAACACTAATGGCTAAAAATGTAAATTTTCCAATTTTCCTAATATTTTGGCTGTCTATCACAAAGTGGAATAAAAAGCATGGACTGTCAGTGGCATTGTAGCCTTCGAAAACACTATGACTATCTAACGTTCCGACGTTCGCTTTTCATGTTGTCAAAATTAATTGGCTTTTCTTGCATGCTTTTTTAATGGCTAAATTAACAAGCTCCAGGCTTGAAAAATTAATTGAAAATAATTCAATTACTTATGTGCTGTTCATAGAATCCAAGTAACATCAACTTGAGCAGAAAATATAAAAATTAAAGAAAATTTTATTGTTATACAAATTTGATATCTAAAAAATATTTCTCGGAAAATATTTTCTTCCAAAATTTGTTTAACAGAGAATTATAGAAAAAGTGCATGGAAAAAAAATTTATTCAAAACAATTTTTATTTAAAGAAATTTTTTTCTGATGACTGATTTGTGTGTTAAAAAAATGTATACTGAGAAAATTAAACAAATCGTATCCCCCAAAAAAACGTAATTTTTGAATTAAGAATGCAGAATTATTGGTCGTATCGTCCTTCATCTTGTGTGAAAAATTTATGCAAATATCTTGAGGAGAGAATATTTTTTTATTTTTCCTTTGAGGTGCGAACAAATGAAAAACTTTGAACTCGTTTTCTGAAGAAAAAGTTTTTTTTGAGATATTACTATATATTATCTTAAAACTGCTTTCGATAAAAAATTTTTATTGGAAAAAATTTTCAAATTCAAAAATTTTTTTTAAATATATATTTCTTTTTAAATTTTATTAAAAGTATTTATTTGTTAAGACAAAACTTTCATTAAAAAAATTAATTTATAAAAATTCAACTAAATAAATTGTGAAAAAAATTTTTGGAAAAAAACATTTTTTTTAAACTTGTTGGTTCAAAAAAAATTTACTAGACAAAGTTTATTTGAAAACATTTATATTTTGCTAAAAATCGTTCTTGTAAGAAAAACGTTTTTTTGAAAAGCAAATTCCATTGAATTTTTTTTTAATTAAAGGAAAACATTTATATCTATATTTTTTATTTAAAAAATGTTATAGATTTTTTTTCAATATTATCAACAATAATAATTTCATTAATTATAATAATTTATGAAAATTTAATTAAAAAAAAAATTAAAGCATTTATTTATTTTAGGAAAACATTTAAAATTTTATTTCTTATCAAAAGCTTTTAAAGAAATTTTTTTTTAATATCACCAT